>OZ030011.1:43584747-43909747 GCA_964023405.1 Apodemus agrarius
ATGCCATTTCCTTGCAGTTCAGCAGTTTTGGTGACCATTTTGGGTTTGATGAAACTTTTGTATATGTGGAAGCTGTGGGTAGGATGTGTCAATAGGCAAAAGACCCTGGGGGTGTAGGGTGTGCTGATCCCCAGAGAAAGGCTGCCTGAGTCCAGGGTCACAAGGCAAATTATGCACAGTCTGCACTTCCTTAAAGTTGGACATTCCCAAAGCTGACTAGAGGTTAGGGGCTTTCTTTCACCATCTATCATTTGTCACAGACCTTATTATTTTGTTGATTTTTATTTATTTATTTAAGTGCTACATTTTTTAGCTCAAATCAGTCTACCCTCTTGCTTCCATCATGGCCAGAAATAGGACAGTCTGGCCAATGTTCCCTTCACTGTCAGAGACACAGGCTATATTGATGATAGGATGTCTATTACTTGAAGTTGAATGTTATTTCAGTTTAGAATAAGCATTAAACTGATGGTACAGGGACTAGAGAGATGGCTCAGTGGATTAGAGCACTGGCTGTTCTTCCAGAGGACCTGGGATCAATTCCCCACCTGGCAGCTCACAATTATCTGTAACTTCAGATTCAGAGAACCTGACACCCTTACACAAACATACATGCAGACAAAACATCAATGCACATAAAATAAAAAAAAATAGATAATAAAATAAAAAGTAAACTGATGTTGCAGAGAAAGAAAACACATGTCAATCCAACTGTCAAGACTTCCAGGACTCCCACTTTAGAAACTGTGAAGAATTAAAGTGATATAGAAGTTAAGATTTAATCTTGGAGATGTGCATTAAACTCAAGAATAACTCGCTATTTTTTTTTTTTTACTTTACCACAAAATGATATCAGTCTTTGAATTGTTACATGTTTATAAGAGTGTAACCAATCAATAAACATATTAGGAAAAATCTCCTTCCTGTGTATTTCACAAAAAATATTCAAAATGTTACTGAAAAAAAAGTCAGGAAAGTAAGAGGCAAATAAAAAAATATTATTTCCTAGTATCCTGATCAGAAAGCCAAAAGTTTTTGAGTTTGGTATGATAGAAGTGATAGCATTTTATCCACAGGAATATGATTGCTAGAAACCAAAGAAGAAAGGTTAAGACATAACTAACCCATGCAGTTAAACAAGAAGCAACTTGATGAGTGCTAGTGATGGCTCAGATCAGACCCTGCCTCAATTGCCTTTCTTTAAAAATAAGAGCAAAGAATATCTAGATCACACTAGTTAGGCTAAGGGTCCAGAGAGCAAAGGATCCTGGGAGGTAATCTAAAGTCATCACATCAGCTGCTCACCTTGGACAGACTTGGGAATCACTTGAATCTGTTCAAGCTCTGTTACTCCAGATGAAATATCAAGATGGCAGAGCACGCCCTGACCTTACAGGTGGTGCTGCTTACCTGTACAGGCTCCATTAGAAGGCCTGAAACACTGGACAGAACACCCTAAGACAGACGGACAGCTCTGCTTCTGAGTGGGGCTCTCAGAGCTGGGCAGAACACTCTCACAGCTTTCCTTAACACTCAGCTGGAGCAGGCCCCGAGCCTGGTCTTTGCTTCCTACACGGCCTCCTTCCCAGGCACTCCCCAGAATTGCTGGTGTGTTCTGAGGTGGCATACAGGGCCTGCCTTCCTCTCTCTTCAGTTTTCACATTCCCTTTGCTAGGAATCCCACCCCCACCCCTCGTATGGCCTTTTAAGCACTTTCTTCAGACTTGGGGCGAGGTGAAAAAATGCAATGGAACACATTTCTAAATCTGCTGAGCTGCCTCACCAGAGAAGAGGGCAACTGGAGGCCGGCAGGAGATGCGGGCATCATAGATGCTCTGTCCCCAGCACCTGCCAATTCCTGCCTATAACCATCTGAAGAATGCTGGGGTCCGGGAGCATGAGTGCAGAGAGGGTAACTGAGAGAAGGGAAAACACAGTTCTGGTCTCAAAGCGGCAATAAAAATAAAATTAAACCCTCTCTCTCACACACAGGATTCTTTATGTCTTCAATTGAAGTTGCCTGAGTACTTCACACTGGAACTATGGGCAAGAGGATTTTCTGAAAAAACAAACCACACACACAACAGACCTTGCTGCTCCCTTGAAGGGGCTTATTTAAGGCAAAACAAGGCCTCCCATCATTCCTGTGAAAGATCATTGTCCCCCTTGTTGCCACAGCGCCCTGTGAGGCTGTGGGAAACAAATGACCTCAGAGGCACTCAGTGTGTGTCACTGCAAAAGAAAAGAGAATCTAGGGGGCTGGAGGGTGGGGGAAGGGGGCTGCTGGCCAGCAGAGTCCTCCACAGCCCGGCGTCCTCCAATGATATCCCTCTAGGCACAGCGGGGAGGAAGCTTGTGGGCCCCAGGAGTCTCCATCCTGCCTGTAACGAGATTAGGCTACCCTCCACCACAGCTAGGCGTCCTTCTGGACATCCTGCTGCTCACCCTGGTCACTCTGGCCTCTAATTGGTCCTTCCCACAAAATGCCTGATGGTTGCCTATGTCATGCACTCTGTTTCATGAGTGTCCTGAGTCAGGCGAAGGCTCTTCGGAGGCCAGGGAGAGCAGTTGTGAGCAACGGGAGAGGATGAGAGGGTTGATGGGGGATCAGGTAGGGGATCTATAAACAAGGGCAATCCAGGGACCAAGAAGATGGGGGTGGGGAGAGAGAGAGGATGAAGACAGACAAGAAAGGATGACAGCAAAGCAAAGCTAAGATAAATATTCATCAGACCTTGGCTGTGCCACACAGAGTGTGTGCACAGTTAGAGAAGGCAGTCCATTGTGGCCTTGCCTTCCCTTGGAATGCCTATAGAGAAATAAGCATGTGACCTAGTCAGACATATGCCTTTCCATGGACTAGTTAGTCTTTGTCATGTGTTCTAACTACCAGTCATTTTTTTCCCTGTGTGTCTATGAAGCAGGGCAATGCCTGAGGTTCCCAGTTCGCACCAGGGCACATAGACACAATGGCCCATGTGCACACAAGTCTTGACTTCAGGGCTCTCTCACAGGAGAGTTTCACACTTTGCTTTCAGGGGTGACACCAGTCCCAGCCCTCCTGCTTGAACCATATGGTGATATCAGTCACAGTGTGAAGGACCAGACTAGGAAAAAGCAAAATGTGCACAGTTGAGGAGGGTAAGCAGTTTGACATCTGAAGATACTTCTGTTTCTACTCTGGGCCCAATCCAGAACATGCAAACAAATAAAAATATGATTTTATATATAATAATACATACATGTTTTATATGCACTCAATTTCTGTGGACATGCATATTGTACAATTTTATCATTTTCCCCAACTATTGAATTGTTTGTATTATCTCATCAAACATTTTCTCTACGCACAGTATCAGTTTCCTAAGTATTAAGAGTTTGTAGAATTTGTTTTGGCCTCTATCAAACATGGAGAGGTGGTGACTCCAGAGACAGTAACACAAGTGCTAAGCTAGTTGTTCCTTCAGGAACAGCCTCAACCGTGGAAAGGTGGGCTTTGTGCTAACTGGGAAATGCTAGCATGAGAGAAGCCGAGTGGTGCAAAGGGGCTTTCCCAGTTTGAGTTGCTTATAAGAACACAAATTCCCGGCTGCCTGTCATCCCCTGAGCCATGTCTGGGGCAGTACAAAAGACCACAGGTGTCCACGTACATACACTCACTCCCTGAAAACACATACCAGGGATATGTTCTATTTCCATCATGCTCTTCAAGTGTAACTTAGAGAACATGTATGCCCGAAACATGAGTCCAACTTCCTGCTCCTACTCTGTGCACCTCCACTCCCTCACCTGGAACAGGCTGCTGTGGAAATCACTGGTGTGTGGAGAAGCCATGTGATATACAGAGTTCATATATAAGGTTCACAAAAAATATCAAATAATAAAAGCATATTTTTACAAAGACAAAAAAAAAAGAAAGCTAACAAAAAAAAGAAAGCTAACAAAAAAAAAGAAAGCTAATTTAAATGAGCTGATATATGAAAAATTCTTGCAATGATGTCTGGCAAATAGAAGCAGATATTAGTCATTGTGATTAATTGCTGATATCAGTATAATTCTATTGATTTATTTCTATCTAGGGATTTTTTGTCTTCTAATCAAGGATTAGTAAACATGGTAAAAGCTAACATTTTGGGGTGTTCTTTTGGTTTTGTTTTCAACATATTCCATTAGGTACCATTTGTAGTTGTCTTCTCAGGAGCCCTCTATTAGTTTGAAGCATATAATATGACTGACATTTGATTACTGTACACTTACAAAAGCAGGAGCTTTATTCTGGTTAGAACTGTCTTTGGCAGTAACTATAAAAACTGAAAGAACAAGAACCAGATCAAGGAGAGAAGACAAAACCTATCTCTCTTCCCCACACTCCCCTGCTCCTGAGGATGAGTATGCTGAGTGTGTGTGTGTGTGTGTGTGTGTGTGTGTGTGTGTAAGATGGTGCCTCTTCAAATTCTTGGCAATGCTCCAGGCACAAAGCCTATTTCAGTTTATCATTTAACATGTCTCCCTCAAGCATCTAACAAGAGGTTCTGAAATGGACATGCGCAAGCTCCAGGTGTCAACTTTGGTCTAGAGACTTAAGTTATGTGAGCTCAATTTCAAACATTTACTTCACCGTCATCTGTAAATGGAGATGCCACCTATGACAATGGGGTTGGTGGGAAGGCTGTAGATATTGCTTACAAGAACAGAGCCTAGTGGCTGACAGGTAGAAAAATAATGGCGTCAATGGCGTCATCATGGCTGCTGCTGCCCCCTCAGGCTGGACACCCCATGGTTGACTCTACTTCCCAGGACTTCAGCCAATGAAAGAGAGAAACAGAAGTCATGATACTCTGTCTTCTCTGAGGATACATGCATTCAAACCAGCCTAATAACACGCTGAGGATGGCTTCCCAGGGGAGGTGGGAAAGGCCTTGCAGTTCAAGTGGGAACAGACCAGGAGGGTGATTGGCAAGAAGACGCCCGACAGAGCCGCTGGACAGGGTTGGGGGAAGGACAAGCTGTTTGCCTTCACCAGCAGTTCAAAGGCAGTAGAAACTAGACACACTTCAGGAGATTCTTCTTGAAGCCGCCAAGTAAATTGTTTTGATTGTTTTAAGTGTTTGCTGTTGGGGACCCAGGAGCTCAGCCCAGATGGAGCAGGTCCAGTTTCCCCACCCTGCAAACACTGTAGAAAGGTCAAAAGCAAACACGCCAAAAAAGACCCATACCAAAAGCAGACTGGAGATTTTTTTTTTTCTCCTCCTTTTTCCTTTTTTCCTCTGTCTGAAAGGCCTGGTCTCTCGAGTCTTTATTTCAGACAAACAGAACGGACAGCCCCCGCTTCTAAACACTGGCACAGAACAACCACTTTTTCAGAGAGAAAACACACCACCCACGACACTCATTTCTGCCAGCAGCATTCAAAATGGTCCCTTGATTCTGCCAAGGGGACGCAGAGGTGAACCCTCATCTCTAGGCTGACGGGAGGGGCCTGCCTGGGCCTGCGGGCCTGCTTGGGCCCCTCCCTCCACAGCTGTTAGTATTTACAGTTCAGTACCTTGAACTAGGAGAGGAGATTTCATACCCCAGTGATGGCCTTTCTCCTCGCCCCAGCCCCCTGAGCCCTCTTCTTCAACAACAAAACCCTGCCTGCCCCAAGCTAAAGGAATCCAATCACCCAGAAAGGGAGACTTTATGAGCTCTCTGGGCGCTCTGGGCAGACGGAAGGGATTAAAGCGAGGTGTGCTTTATGTCTTTTGTATTTCCCTCTCTGCTGCCTTCTGGAGTAGCCAATTCCCCACCTCGGACAATTCTGCCGTTCCTCTCGATGGGGTCTGTTTTTCTTTCTTCCCCCTGTGGTTTTGGGGGAGGTGGAAGGAGAAGGCAGTAAAAATTTCATCTTAGACGCATCATAAAACCTGGAGAGGCAGCTGCAGGCAGGTGGGGTAGGCACCGCAGCGCAGCCTTCCCCGGCAGGCCAGACTTGGGAGGTTTTTTGCATTTCTGTAATATTTGCTTATATAACACAGGGGTCCAGCTGAGTCCCATCCTGTCTAGGATTGGCACATCTTCAACAGGTATTATGGACACTCCAGCTCCGTGGAATATTTCATCATAAAATGAAATTCTCAAAATTGCTTTCTCATGATTTTCAATAGGTTGGCATATCACATAATCTAACTGAAGAATAATTTATAGCCCAGACCCTGCATTCCATAGACCAAGCAGACCATAACCCCCTCAGAGTGTTCAGACAGGTCCAAACAAGCAAGTCGCCACAAGAGAAATGAGAATGGACAATAAATATATATATATATATTTTTTTAAAAAAAGACATACATTCCCTCCAGTAATCAATCAAAGAAAGCAAATATGAAGAAGTGAGCTGGTAGACATTGCTTTCACTTGTAAGAGTCACAGAGGTTGAGAAGCAATTACCAGTCCAGCAACAGTGCACATGATCAAGAATCCACAGTCCAGCAACAGTGCACGTGACTGAGAACTCACAGGCACTCTTGATCATCGTGTAAATAATATGCTGCCGACAGGCAGTTTGACACGTGAACATGGGAACATGTATAGAAGCTGTCGAGGCTATTTAGGGATACACTCTAAAGACACAGACAAGTACAGAAATCTGGATATAAAAGAATGGCCATTGTAAAGATTTAGTGACAGTAAAAATTGGTAAAATGAAATGACCAACAAGTGGGAAGTGTACATGGGATATGGCACAGCTTTTGAATGAGATATCCTTAGCCAACAGAACCGATGGTGCTGCTCAGACGTAGACTTGCCTACAACAGACCTGCGCAGTAAAAAGATCACAAACTGCCAGTTCAGTATGACTTTGTTTTCTGACGGTGGCATGTGTAAACATAATATGCACAGATCCCTGAAGAGGGGCTCACCAAACGTATTTCTCTCAGGAGAATGACCTTAATTGACTTTTCCATTTATACATTTAGGGTTTTTTTTCCCCACTACTTAAAAACCATTAAAAATTCTTTATTATTATCATCATTTTATTAGTTAAAATAATTCTAACTTTAAATATATTTTGAGCACAATCTTCCCCTCCCCCATTTTTTTAACTAGAAAACAATAACAACTGGTCTATTGTCATTGAGATTTTAAAAAACCAACAAACAACCCCCTCAAACTCCTAGAATAATCTCAACAGCAAACCTGTCTGATTCTGAGGAGAACCAGGATGACAACCGCAGGCAGTGGACTGCAGAGAGTTCGTTAATGTTGAGAACAAGAAGGAGTGGGTGGGTAAAGTGCCCAGGAGGTGGAGGAGTAGATTAAACTAGAGAACCTAATAGACCTACAGCCCAGATACCATTCCACTTTCTCCTGTTTATAGATTCACATCAAAACTGGCAACACAATGAGGGTTTAAGCTTTTTTGGCAAAAAAAAAAAAAAAAAAAAAAAAAAAAAAAGCTGAGTTTTAGACAATATTTAGAAGAATTTTAAAATGCTGAAGTTACTTTGAAGATACTGAAGCTAACCAGGCACTTGATAAATTTGCATTCATATTTATTAAATATAATATAAAGAGTTAAGAAAATAAGACATGTCTTGAAAAATGGGCAATACCGAAAATGAGATTGCTATGATTGAGCGTCCTCACAAACTCTTCGTCCTGGGCACTGTTTCAGGAGCTTTAGGGAATTGGGTCTTGCTAGCAGTGGGCCACTAGGAGAGGGCCTTATGGGCTAGCCTAGTCCTGGTTCCTTGCCCTTCTCTTCCTCCCGCCCACGCTCCCTCCTTTCTTCCCCCCTCTCCTTCTCTCTGATTTATAGCCCCCCCCCAGATGAACACAAGCAGCCTCAAGCTTCTGCCACCAACCACAAGCTGCTCTCATAACGATGTCTTCTCTACGTGACATATTGTCCCCTCAAACCATGAGTCAGAAAACAGTCTTCATCCCTTTGGCTGTGCTGATGCAGTTTATTGGAACAGAGAAGAAGTGGGGGCACTGCTATGCTGTGAGGAAGCTAACCAAGCCGTCCTTGAGCTTTGGAAGTGGTATGTGAGAAGAATGTGGAAGAGTTTGGAACTGTGGTCCAGTCAAGTGCTAGCATGTTATAATCGGGGCTTAAAGGGTGATTCTGCAGGGAGTGGTGAGGAGCCAGGGGCACACAGCCCTGGGGACAGCGAAGGTCATGCTCATCGAACTTCATGGAACACAGACTCCACAAAGAGTCTGACTCCATTCTGCACAAGCTCTGAAAATGTGAGAGAATCTGGACTCACACGTGATGGGCTAGCTTGTTTGGTGGAGACATTGTAATTTGGTACCACCGTGTGGCCATGGCATGGCTACAGTTCCCGTCTTCAAGTCAGGTTTACAGTGAGAAGACAAAGCAAGCACCAGAGTCAAAGATGAGAACAATGTGTGCTTTAGTGAGGAAAAGACTGAACTCAATGAAAACTGCAGGTAGGGCAGGTGTGGAAAGAGCTGCTGAAGTCATTTCAGAGATAACTTCAATAAAGAAGGGACCTAAAAGGGGCCTGGGGCCTTCACGGAAGTGTTTGTCTTGCAGGTAAAAGACCCCATTTTCTTTCTCAGAATCCTCATTTAAAAAAAGCAAAGCTGGATAGTGCACTCTTGTAAATCCACACCCCAGAGAGACTCCCTGTCAAAATAAAGCAAAACAAAACAAGAGT
This sequence comes from Apodemus agrarius, assembly GCA_964023405.1. NCBI lineage: Eukaryota > Metazoa > Chordata > Mammalia > Rodentia > Muridae > Apodemus > Apodemus agrarius. The sequence continues at coordinate 43,593,414 of OZ030011.1, forward strand.
CAAAGGCAGACTATACCAGAGGAACAACAGCGGGTGCTGTCCAACGCTCTGCGCATCCATGTGCATGTACAACCACACAGCAGACGCCACTATGAGATAGATGGCCATGAGTCTATGGGGCCCGAGGTGGAAACTTATGGTTTGGATGTGAAACCCCTTAAAGACTTATTTTGTCTTTGAGCACTTGGTCTCTGATGGGAATGCTGCTTTTGTAAGTTGTAGGACCTTTAGGATGTCAGTCTTTGCTGGAGGAAGTGGGTCACTGGGAGTTGGGCTATGCTATGGTGAGCCCCACGTCCAAGCCTGGTCTCTTTCTGTCTGCTTTCTGGCTCCCTGAGCTATGAGCAGGCAGTCTGATGCTCCTGCTGACACAGTCATTCCTACTGCCGTGAACTTTGTTTTATGATGGACTGGACCCATAATGAAAAGTCCCAAATAATTTCTTTCCCTCTTTAGTTGCTTTTGGTCAGATACTTTGTCATAGCAATGAGAAATGTAACTAATTCAGGAATCTAAAAAAACACATTTGCTCAGTTGTCATCAGAGAGACTTCAGCCAGCAACCGATGGAAACAGATGTAGAGACCCACACCCAACTTTAGGCGGAGCTTGGGGAATTCTACAGAAGATGGGGGGATTGGAGCCAGAGGGGTCAAGGATATCACCAAAAAACCTACAGAATCAACTAAAAAGGGTTCATAAGTGTTCACAAAGATGGAACTGCCAATAAGGCAGTCTACATGGGTCTGACCTAGGTCTTCTGTGAAAGACACTGGTATTGGCTAAGGATCCCTAAGACTAAGTTCTCAGCACAAAGATATTTATTTCCCCCAGAGGGACAAAGGGCAGAGAATAAGAGACAAAGACATGAGGTAGGGGACAAGGGAGGAGGGAGAGGGAAGAGATAGAGGGGAGAGGGTGTTTGTCCCAGGGGACAAAGGACTGCCTCTGGATAGAGAAGAGACATAGGCTAATGGTGGTTTATAAAGGTAAAAAAAGAAACCCCATGACAGGATGGGGTGTTTAATTTTAATTGGACATGTTAATTAGGTGAACCAAAGTGGGCTTTTGATTGCCAGGCTTCAATACTTTGATAGCTGGACCTTGGTAGTCAACATCAAGAGGAGGAAGTGGCCAAATAAGGTTATAGAACTTGGTGGCTAGCTTTAGTAACAGTAATGTAATCTAATGGGTTTCAGAGAGGGAGAGGGAGTAGGGGGAGGGGCAAGCCCTGCCAGAGCCGTGCCAGGCCCCAGCTAGCTACAGTCCCTTCACTTGCACATATGTCACAGTTGTGTAGCTTGGTCTTCTTGTGGGACTCCCAACAGTGGGAGTGGGGCTATCCGACTCTGTTGCCTGCTTTGGGGACTGTTTTCCTTATACTGGGTTGCCTTAATGCCTAGTCTAACTGCAACTTGCTATGCCACGTTTGGCTGATATCCATGGGAGGATATCATGAGGAAAAACAGAGACGTGGCAGGCTGCAGGGTGTTGAGGGGGGAAGCCAGGGTACCTGAGAGGGAGGAGGAAGGGGAAACCCAGACAATAAGCTCTTCACTGAGCCCATCGTGGTCCCATCTTAGTCACAAGAGTTAATTTTCCCAGAAATGCTTTCCTAGTAAAGCAGGAGCTTGCTGTGCAGGCCAAGCTGGACTCAGACGTAAGTGATATGTAAAATTCTTTTACTAGGACATCATCCATGTATAACTCCATAAGTGGTAAAAACCATAGCTCCTTTTTTCTTTCTAAGATTATAATATAGTTCATTTTCCTAATATTGTTTTTTTTTTGTAATCTCATGGTCAGGTAAGCTTTGCACTGCGTTAGCTTTATTTATTTTGTTTCTTTTGTGGAAATAGTAGTAGGAGAGGAACATGTACACACATGCATGCATGCATGCGCGCACACAGACACAGACACACACATGCACAGTATATTATCCTCACAGGAGGTTTATATAGTATTTATATACTATTTAAGTGCAGGCTCCAGAGACTTGGGGCTCCTCCATTAACTAATTCTGTCAGGGGTTCAGTTCCTATTTACTTATCTGTCCTCATGAATCAGTAGTCCCCTACAGGGAAATGACTCTCAAATGCCCAGATCTCTTCACCCTCTTCACTAAACCATCTCCAAGGTACTGCAGATGTCTCCAAGGCCAAGGTAATAATCAGCTTATGAATTCACTTCCTGAACTTTCCTCAGTCCTCCCATGCCTCAGTTTGGAACAAAGGGCCCTGAATATACTAGGCAAATGCTCTACCGCTGAGACCCACTCCAAGCCCATGACTACTGTCTCTTTAACATCACCCTCTTCACCTTGGTACATGTAGCATCACCCACCTGGACAATCTCATCTGCTTCCCAGGGGGAACTCCATCACTTACCTGTCCAATCCTTTCTCTACACTACAACAGTGTCTTTTCAACAAGAAAACCTCCTAAACTCCTTTGTTGCTTGAAGCAGGTCAACAGTTTTCATTTGCTTTCCCATTATAGGCTGCCGCCTGACTCCGGCCCATGTGTGCAGGCCACATGTCGTCCCTTTCTTACAGCCTCCTACACACAGTATACATGATAACTCCTCCACAGAATGCTCTCAGCCATGGCTACTCCCCTCCCTTAGTGAAGGCCTGGGAAGTATGTTTGACTTTCTTGCAGAGCTCTTAGTTCCCTCCATGTAGCCGTCTCCTTTGAGGTAGAGACAAGGGTCCTTTGACTCCTGTTTATTCCTCCTTCAGACTGTACACTTTGTGTAGGTAGAGACCGTGTCTGTCTGGTCCACCTCAGGCATTCGTGAGCTGATACCCTAAGGATGAAGGAAGAACAGGAGCTGCAGTCCCTAATGTTTGCGCTTTTGTTCCCTGAGTGTAGCAGATTCTTTCCCTCATAATTTAAAATGCGATTCCCACTCCAGTTACCACTACTTCATGTCTTTCCTCCATTTCTGATAGCCTTTGGGTCTGGTCTAGATCAGGGTGGCTTAGTCACACAGTTGCCCTCAGCAAGGTCCAATCCGTCTCCATATCCCATTCCCATCTAGACCTCCAACATGAAGGCCTAAGACAGCGCCTTCCCTCAGTTATTGTAAAACTGAATTTAGCCGGGGGATGGGGGTGGGGGGGTCTGGAGATCCTTTTCTAAAGCTGGAGGCCAGTACACTGCTTGGGAACACCACTGCTATGTCACCCTACCCACGACTTCCCTGAAGTCTGGTAGGTTCTTTTGTAAATGAAGTCAGACTGATGCAGTTTTGATTCTGGATCGTCTCGGTATGTGAAGCAGAGAGCAGTAATAAGCCACAGCCTCCAGCGTACTTAGCACAGCGTGTGTGCTCAGTGGGTATGATGAATGGGGGTGGAGGGAGCTGACTCTACCGGGCAGCCACCACCTCCCCTTCACTGCATCAGGGCAACTGTCTCTCTTCACTTTGCTCTGTTTACTTAAACACTAGCTGAGAGAAACTCATTGTAGTTTATCCCTCTGTCTCATGGTTGCCACAATATAATTTTCAAATGAAATTTCTAAGTGCAGACCACACACGCTATTTCAGTGGACCTAACATTGATTTATGCTAAGACCTGGGGGAAGGGAGACATGCTGAAGAAAGATGCTTCGCCAGCAATTTTCTGCTGCCAGCCATTGGCGGAGCTGCTTTAGAAGCATGCGGACGGAGTTTAGGGTCTCCATTACTGCAGCATTCGGCCATCTGACAGATCATCTCTGCCACACCAAGTGAGCATGAAGGTCAGAATCATGACTCCTGAGACAGCTGTGGTGACGGGATATAAATTAAGAGAACCCTGCTTGCTGAGCCATCATTCTGAGAACATCAGAATGCAATTTGTTGGACAGATTCTATAATCTGCAGATGAAGGCAGTTATAGGGCTCAAGTTTATCCAGCGTTAACAAGCCCTAATAGTCTAGTTCAGCTCAGACATAACAAACGGAAATGGCTTTAAATTATCCTTCCCCAGAGACATGATTTCATAAGAGAACAAACTCTATATGTGCACAGAGAGATTTCCAATGTAAACATGTGGTGGAAGCTAAAAGCTACAGCCAGGCTTCAAGCCTGGATATGCCAATGGCAGGGTATTTTATTTCAAAGACACCGGTTTCCTCCCCATGCAACAGTGTGCAAGCGTTTTCTGCTGACTACACTTTGAACTGCAGAATACACACACGCTTGCATATATGTGTAATTTTATAGTTTCTTTCTAGCTAGGATATTAATAGATTTCACATAGCCTTTCCATGCAGAAATTTGACTGGGACACAGATGCTTAAGGGATAGGGTTCCTTGTGGGAAGCACAGGGCTCACTCATCACCCAGGCTGTCTGAAATGTAGACCTGTCTCTGAGGGTTTGGAAAACACAAGGTGAACCATTTGGCTTTTCCACATTCATGCAGTGTATCGAGCAGCTTCTTCAGCATGGGAAAACGCAGAGAAAAGAGAATTCCCTTAGCTTCCACACAGGACAAAAACCGTCTGGCTCATTTGGGCGGGGGCGGGGGCTTGGGGGTGGGGAGTGGTTAGCTTTAAACAGACTAAGTTCAAGGCTTTACAATGGCAACTATGCAGTGTCCATCTGATCTACCTGCTAAGACTTGTCTGCAGTTTTTATATGGCCCACCGGCTAAGAATTGTCTTAATGATTTTTTTTCTTTAATTTGAACAAGGACAATAGAAACATATTTGTGACATGTGGGAACTTAATATTTCACAGAAACACGGCCGTGCTTAACTGTTCACGGTCCGTGGCAGGCTATAATAGCAGGACAGAGGAACAGATTCAAAGACCACCTGATGTGCAGTCTCTAATATTTATCGGGACCCTTACAGAAAGGTTTCTTGACCTCTCAGATCTCTACTATGAGATAAAGGCGTTCTTCAGTTCCTAGTTTCGCTTTTCCGTGTGCTTATGTGTTATGCCTAGGGGAGCACAGCCAGTTAAACAGTCCTTGTGTTTATCCAGAATCCACACATACGGAACCTTTGTAGGTTTTCCCACAGGCCATCAAGTCATGCATGACCTATTTACACCCACGATCACAAAGAACTGCAAGTGAGAAACTTTTGATTTTTATTAACAGTTTCCTGAGCTTGAAAAATCTTGCAATCCTGGTCCCAGTAGGCACCAGTTGCAATCTCTGATTTAGGCCATTGCCGTACTTAACTCTGAAATATGTCTTCGTTTTTCAAGCATTACTTGCTACTGTGGCAGGCTTTAAGATAATTTCCCGAGCTTTACACTGTATTTTATACTTTTGAATAACTGTATCATCAGAACCTGTCACAGGAGGTGTATGAGATGCAGCGACAATAACAGCTATGGCTTGTGTTTCAAGAATGTCTTCACTGTCTTTTAACTATGCCTCCCAGGGTGTGGGTCTGCCATGGCCCACACTTGGTACTTGCTAGTTTTAACAAGAAAGTGTGGAATCACTTCTGCCTTGCCCTGTCAATTTTCAGAGCCTGGACTGAGCCATGAGTGATTCATTTATCTCACCCACGCTCCGGAAAGAAACACAGTTCAGCGAACCAACAAGGATGAGGTTTCCGAAAGTTCTGAAGTCCCTTCTCAATCCACAGATATCCTTAGGCCTGGATTCCCATGTAGTCTTCCTGTGTATTACAGTAAAGACCAAAGAAGGAAGAAGAAACCATTCTGTACCCTACAAGGAGTTGACGGTCACGTCGCTAGCTGAGCGCCTGCCACTGTCCATAAGCCTGCTTTGTACAGCCAGATCTTTGCTTTTTACACTCAGGACCTCCAGCCAGTGTGTGGGAAGAGCCGATCCAGTTCCCCACAATTATAGGAGTAGAAAGAATGCTGCTAACAAAAAGTACTAAATTATTCATCCATGCATATAAACAAGGGCTTTGTGAACGTGTATAGAATATTGTAAATGTGTCAGGTGAAATGCTATATGCTAAGGACAACAGAAACCGCACAGCGTGGTCTTTGTCCCTATACTCATTCACTCCAGCGCAGAGAAAACACTTTGAGTAACATTTTATGGGCCCCAAACAGGGAAACGCATAGAAAAAGAAAGTCTGATCTTCAGGGGGTGGGTTGTGAAAACAGCTTTGTCTAAAAGGTGTCACCGAGTCTTGAACACAGGGTCTGCTTTAGGGCAAGAGGACTAGGCCAGGTAGGAAAAGGTAAATTACAAGCAGGTAGATGACAGGAGCCACTCTGAGGAATACAAACGGCCTCAGTGTTTGGAGGAAGGTGATAGAGAAACGAGGCAAAGGAGAGGCCATTCAGAGAGATGCTGCTACAGGGCTCAGCTGCGGACAGATCCTCACGGTCCTGGGAGCATGCTCAAGAGTTTCAGCTAACTCCCAGAGACACTGAGGGAAGTACAGACATCACCCCATTCGGTCAGAATGGACACTTGGTCCTGGAGCAAGGGGATAGGAACTACTCCAGAGGGGAGCTATCAACCAGTCAGGAGAAGCTCAAGCATGAATGTGGACAAAGGGCAGGTCAGGAGGGTTCCAAGGAGGGAAGCTTTGGGAGGAGACAGGGCAGGCCACAGAGGAGACGACTTAAGCTGATTTCTAGGCTTCTGGTTTAGTGACTGGGTAGCTATCGGGTTGGTTAGCCATGCACAGGAATAGAAGAATAGGCTTTTTTGTTTTAAAACAACACAAAACTTTTAAAGAGACAGTGTCTTCCTGATTATATTTGGGTTAGAAAACAATATTAAATGAATCTGTGCTTCAGGGTACCAAGGGAGAGTTTTTCTGTCTCTGTGGCTTTTAAATGTCATGCATGAGATTACCATGTCAAAGCTGAAGCCACTGTAAGTATGTTTTGGAAAGAGATAAGGTATAAATGAATAATAAACCGAATGCTAATGTTTTTAGATTCTTCTCTATTCTTCAAACATACCCAAAGACAAACATAGAATCTTTGCAAAACCCCTTTCTTGAGGCTTGAGGAGCTATTGAATTAGATATCTAACATCAAATATATCTCAAAAAATACTAGACTGCTGCTTATCAACTGGATGTGGTTTCATAATTTTCTCTTATTGTACTTTACCTCTTTGGAGTAAGATATTTAATATTGAAATGTGCAAGTTGTAGTCTAAGATGCAGGGTACAGTTGAATTGGGTTTGAATTTTAAAAAAAAGAAACAAGAGAATTTGTCTTTGTAACAAAATGTACAGAGTTGACAATTGGCATATTAAATAGGTCAATCGTAGAGAAGCAGTTTGGCATGCTCACATTCGTGTGTGGAGGTGAGAAGCTGAGAGAGGAATGGTGGTTCTCCATACTGAGGCAGGGAGGGGGGCAGGTGGGGATGAGAGTCAGGGGTCCAGATCTTCAATTAATCAGGAGGAATAGCTTCCCTTTGAAATTTGGGGTATGTTGTATTGTGTGAGTAATGACAGATCGCACAGGGTGAACAAAATAATGCATTATAGTCATCAAAAATGGGGGATTGGAGAGATGACTGTCAGTCAAGTTCAAGTGCTTGCTCTGCAAGCACAAGGAGCAGAGTTCAATGCCCAGAGCGCACAGAAAAAGCCAGGCGTGGTATTGCGCATCTGTAATCCTAGTGCTGAGGCTGCACATATAGAAGGGTCGGTCTCTGGGGCTTGCCAGCCGGGAAGTCTAGCTGAATTGGTAAGCTCCAGGTGGAGTACAAGGCCTGACCAAGCAGCTCTTCTGTTTCTGCCTGTATAGCGTGTCAGTGATTCTCCATCAGTGACTGTATCTCAGTTGCCATGTGTGCTAGTATGTAACATATGGGTAGATGTGTCCTTTCCACTTGACTGGTGTCCCTTCCACACTTCTGACAGTAGAAGCCCTCCTTACAAGAACTGCTATCACCCCCCATGGGTGCCCCGTCTTCATGCCACAGGGGCAGGCGGGTTATCCTGAGAGCCAAGAGAAGGTGCTTGTGCTTTCTGAGGTCCTGAGAAGCTGCTTGGCTGCCACATGGCAAAAGTGGCAGCTGAGAACCAAGCCAACAGGCCAAGCCAGCAGGCAGAAGGGACGGAAGCGCAGCAGAGAGGGCAGCACACCGAACCCCGGCTGCAGCCCCTCCCCTGACCTGCACTAGGCAGGAAACTCCACTGCATCTGGCACCAATTTTATCATTATTTATAAATTACTTTCAAACATTACTTAAGGATTGGGTCTACTGTTCTTTCAACCTAAGTTTCTAGGTTTTTAGATTTACAAAATGTAGGAAACCTTCCTGCATTAATACTCAAAGACAAGTACTAAGGATTGCCAATTCCTCTAAGGATGATATCTGTGCTATTTCCTGGTGAATCTTCTTGGATGTGGCACCCATAATGAGTGCTGTGACCCCTCTCTATCCTATACAGATGAGATGGAGCAGGTGAGGATTCTGTCCTCCAAATCTATGTCAAAATGTCTTTGTTGGCCTAACAATTTACCAGCTGTCATCTGTAGCATTAACGTCTCCTATCAAGTTGTTTTTTTTTTTTTTTTTTTTTTTTTTTTTTTTGCACCAAGATTTATTTTATCTGCTGTGCATTGCGGTTTACTGAAGTCCGCCCCCCTTAATTTTCTTTCTTTTCTTCTCCTTGAAGCAATAGATTCATCTTCGATTGTAATACATTTATGACCACTGCTTTGTTTTCTCAGATCATCTCAATGGCGCGTCACCTCCCCTACATGAAAGCTCTTGCTTCCCACCTTCCATGAAGGGGTGGGTGTCAGCAAAATCAGACTTTGATTGACTGACCCATAATGAGTCCTGTGTCCCCTCTCTATCCTATACAGATGAGATGGAGCAGGTGAAGATTCTATCCTCCAAATCTAAGTCAAAATGTCTTTGTTGCCCTAATAATGACTGCTTCCTCTACCAAATCTGAGCTCTTAGAGAGCCAAGTTTCATGAACTCCTTTGGCCATCCCATATATAGAAGACAGAGGCTAGATAGAATAGGAGAGAATGGGAAACAGTTGTGTACTATCCCTAGAAACTCATTCCATCAGTCTGAACTCAGTCATTTCTGGTAAAAGAAATGCTTAGTAAACACTATCAGTTAGACTGTACTGAATACTAGCTATCTCTGAACCTGGAGGCAGGAGCTGATGCAGAGGCCATGGAGGCTGCTGCTTACTGGCTTGTTCCCCATGGCTTGTTCAGTCTGCTCTCTTATAGAACCCAGGACTACCAGCTCAGGTAGCACCACCCACAATGGGCTGGGCCTTTCTCATCAATTACTAATTAAGAAAATGCCCTACAGGCTTGCCTATAGCCCAATGTTATGGAGGCATTTTTCTTAACAGATTACAGGTGACTTTAGCTTATGTGAAGTTGACATAAAACTAGTCAGCACAATAGCTATATGCCAAGCTCCTGTTAACATTAAAACAAAATGCATGTATTTGTGTGTGTGTGTGTGTGTGTGTGTGTGTGTGTGTGTATGAGAACTCACAGTTGGCTATTTCCATTCACCTTGTAGACGGAACCAAACGTTATCAGGCTTGGTGGCAAAGCTTTTTGCTTGCTTATTTGCTGCCTGGAATTTCTCTCTCTCTCTCTCTCTCTCTCTCTCTCTCTCTCTCTCTCTCTCAGCAGCCTTCTATGTAGAAGCGTTTTATAAAGTTCTGTGTCAGCATCTCCATGGTAAATGAGTTCCATCCCCATTAGCATGCTTTACTGAGGTGATTCAAGGTGCACGCAGTGTAGACAGTATCCCCATTCTACTCGCTACTCTTCAACTTTACTATCTAGGAGGGACAGACTTCCCAAAGCTCTGGCTTTCACATATAGAAGGTGTCACAATCATATTCATAAAAGGGAGAAAAAGGCATAGAAAGAGGAAAGATTCTCAGAGCAACATCTGCAAGAAAATCCTTCTAATATGATGAGACTGTGGCACATAGTCAACTCACCACCAATAAGGCAGAAATAGGAACAATTATTTAATAGGGTTCTGGGGCAGGATGGAGGCTATGGAAAGTATGAAGACACATTTTGAGCTGAGTATGGTAGTTTGTGCTTGTAATGAACTCAGGAGGTAGTGTAAAGCATTCAGGAGGCGAAAGGAAGATCATGAGTTCAAGGCCAGCTTCCCGCACAGTGAGCTTGAAGTTAGCCTGGGTTATGTGCGATCCTGTCTCAAAAACAAAACAAAATTAATAAGACAGAACAGCAGTCTGACACACTGTGAGATACCTAGACAGCTTCTAGTATAAATCCACACATTCAGGGGATGGGCTTAGTAAACCAGCTCACACATTATCTGATTGTATAAAACGTAGACATATTACCCAGGCTAGGCCAATAAGATCCCCTGAGGAATTTAGATGGATCATGCTAATTGGCCCAGGCTGGGAAATGGAAGGAAGAACAGATGAACTTAGGACCTTGGGATGTAGCTATGTGCTTTGGCCAGCCAATAAAAAGAAAACAATAAAGTAGATACAGAATCAAGTGGCTATTGGACACCATGAGGTCTTGAGGAGCAGGAACTACTTAGCTACCCAGGTCCCTTCTAGAAAGGCCATTCTAGCTCTGGCCTCTTTTGAAAACCTGCTGAAGCCGGGCGGTGGTGGCGCACGCCTTTAATCCCAGCACTTGGGAGGCAGAGGCAGGCGGATTTCTGAGTTCGAGGCCAGCCTGGTCTACAGAGTGAGCTCCAGGACAGCCAGGTCTATACAGAGAAACCCTGTCTCGAAAAAACCAAAAAAAAAAAAAAAAAAAAAAAAAACAACAAACAAACAAAAAAACAAAAAAACAAAACAAAACAAAAAAACCACCAAACAAAACAAAACAAAACAAAAAACAAACAAACAAACAAAAAAAACCTGAGCGCTATGAAACAGAAATGGCAAGTGGTAAGTAGCAGACAGCTTTTTGCTAGGCGTCTGAAAGGGTGTGTCTGACCAAAATAAGATCTTTGCTCCTTTTCTATTGCTGCAATGAATACCTCAACAAACGAAACTTAAGGGAGAAAGGTGTTCTTTTTTTTGGGGGGGGGGTGTTAGATTTTTTTTTTTTTTTTTTTTTTTTGAGACAGGGTTTCTCTGTATAGCCCTGGCTGTCATGGAACTCACTCTGTAGACCAGGCTGGCCTTGAAATCCACCTGCTTCTGCCTCCCAGAGTGCTGGGATTACAGGTGTGCACCACCAAGGCCCGGCGAGAAAGGGGTTCTTTTGGCTTGTAGTTCAACGGTACAATCTACCACAGCAGCAGGAGCGGGCTAAGAAGCAGAGTGATGAATGCTAAACTCAGCTTGCTTGCTCAGATTTACTCAGTTCAGGATTCCCTACCTAGAGAAAAGTCCCTTCCACAGTGGAGACAGGCCTTCCCACATCAACTGTCCTAATTAAGCTAATCCCTCATAGATGAGCCCCGGAGGCCCAAGAACTCTAGATCCTGTCAAGTTAATGACTAACACTAATCATCACAGGTAACCATGGCAAACAGGAAGAAGAATCCCAGGGTTCACCTCTGCCATCAGCTGAATGTTTCTTCTCAGAATCTACTTTCACACTGACTACAGCAGGCAAGCTCAGCCATCTACCTTAGAAAAGACTTAAGCATCCAAAGAGCTGAAATAACTGTCTGGCTTACATATCAATAAGCTATCATTCTGGGGGTGCTGGTGCATACCTGCAATCACAGCACTCAGAAAGCTGAGGCAGGGGGATCATTGAGTTCCAAGGCCAATCTAGGCTACATAGTGAGACCTCGTCATAGAATAAAAGCAAAAGGAAATAAACTGAAATTTTAACTCAAATAACTTTTGTGCATGGCATCAAATGTTAAAAAATATTATTTAGTTGTTAATTATAGGTTGTGATGGGTTTGGCTGGGCCCACATGAAAATGAGACATTGGGTGTGTGTGCAAAAGGCAATTACAGGAGAATGTGCTATAAAAATCCACCCCCCTCCGCACACAGGAAGAAATCCAGTCCAAAATCTGATTGCATTCATCTGACAGCAAGATTAACACCCAAACTGTGGAATAAATTAGTAAGTAAACTGCAATGAAATCATCCTCCTATTACTTTAACAAAGGAATTTACTGTAGGGCTAGAACATAGATCATTTTGAAGCAGATGAGAAAAATTACTAGAATGTTTGTTCAAAACAAAAACAAAACATTTTAAACAACTGAATGAAGAAAATTTTATTTTTAAAAAAAATTATGAGTTGGGCGTGGTGGCACATGCCTGTAATCCCAGCACTTGGGAGGCAGAGACAGGCGGATTTCTGAGTTCGAGGCCAGCCTGGTCTACAGAGTGAGTTCCAGGACAGCGAGGTCTACACAGAGAAACCCTGTCTCGAAAAACCAAAAAAAAAAAAAAAAAAAAAAAAGATTACCTTTATTTAATGTGTGTGTGTGTGTGTGTGTGTGTGTGTGTGTGTGTGGTGCACCCATGCACTAGCATATGGGTGTTGGAGTTCAGAGGAAAACTCATGATAGTCACTTTTCTTTTCTACCACATGGGTCTCAGGGATCGAATTCAGGTGGCTTGATGACAAATGCCTTTACCCACTGAGCGATTTCACTAACTCACAACTTCATTATTTAAGAATTACGTTATGGTCTGGAAACAAATAATAATGTGGGTAGCATCCTTGCAAGCCAGGGGAATGAATTCTTCGCAGTGCATGATTGGAGTCTGAAAGACTTGCGAGAAGTAAGGAGCAGCCTGGTTTCAGAGACTGTGACTGAGGACTAAGAGGCTCCACCCACAGAACAGAGCAAATCTGGCTAGAAGCTGAGCTCTGCATCACCTTCTATTAAGGCTCAAGGCATTTCCATGAAAATGACTGCAGAGGTAGGGGTACCTTCAGAACCTGTATAACTTGCATTCAGAGTACATTGTGGCAGAAGTCTGGATTTTGGACAGTCAGACCCGACTGTGTCCTCTACTTCTTTGGCCAACCTACCTGTCATATGTGGCCCCATATTTTCCAAAAGCTGAGTAAGCATGGAATGAACTATAATAAAAGGAACTGTAGTCACCGGGATGCATGTATAACACTGTTCTTGGGAAGACACCCGATCTTGTTTCTTGACTGTAAAACTGAGACTCATGCAAGTCCAACCCCACCACATTACTGACAGTCTTGCGAGGTAAGTGCATGGTTCAAGGAAATAGATGGAAGGGATATTATCAAGTCTTTGGCTGCCTCAGTGGCTCTGTAGGTGATGTCATGATAACAGCTAACATTTGCCGGACACATTAGTTGAGTGGCTGGCTTCTTGGCAGAGTCTTCCAGTAAAAGCAGAAGGGCAAGAGAAACTATCCTGTGAAGGAGCCTGCTAACCGCCTGCCTCTCAGGGTGGGCGGGCTCCTGGCCATCCATCATTTGCCTAACCACCATCCTGGTCAATCTGCTACTTGATGCTTGTTCCTTGTGCATAGGATGGAGAGCCCAGGACCAGTCACTCACAATCACCCATGGATCCCAAGAAGAAGGCAATACAGTTTGGGTGCTCTCGATCCTTCAAGGAAGAGTTTAGAATTAGACGAGATGACTAGGGAATCTTTCTCCTCAGCTTACAATGTTAAGATGAAAGAAAGCTAAAGTGGAGCAAGCAAAAGATACTCAGGATATCGTTGGTTTCTCTGTGTCGGGGCTGACTAGGGAGAGAGAGCCTCATCTTACAAACACAACGACACCACGTCTTATCTTCAATCTATGGTGTAAGCTCCTTCACCAGAGGAATTTAGATCTTTTAACGTGTGGACACAGAGACTGCTCCTTGGTGCTGTCCCCAGGGTTCTCAATATATACCACATAGGGAGTTTGAAAGAAAACTGTATTATCAAAAGTAATTCAGTCTCCTGGGGTTTTCCTGAACTAATGATCTCATGTCAAGACTGAACTCTTAAGAGGAATTGTATTGGGCGGTGGTGGCGCACGCCTGTAATCCCAGCACTCTGGGAGGCAGAGGCAGGTGAATTTCTGAGTTCGAGGCCAGCCTGGTCTACAGAATGAGTTCCAGGACAGCCAGGGCTACATAGAGAAACCCTGTCTCAAAAAACCAAAAAAAAAAAAAAAAAAAAAAAAGAGGAATTGTATTTTGTATTTTGATTAATGACTAAAAACTAAATGACTAAAGTGTGTTTATATATGCAGAAATTTATATTATATGTGGGTGGAGTGTATCTCATTTGTGTTTGTATATGTATATTCCAGAATGAAAGAGGCAGCTGTTTTAGCTATTTATGCTTGGGGATAGGTGGGTAATATGGTAGGTTCTGCTGAAAAGAAATTATAGGAGAGAATTTGATATCTTGAAGTTTTCAGCAAGATGGGATTCAGAGGGCAAGTACAGAAATAAATTTAGAAACTGGTTTCTTGGTTCTCAACATGGTTTTAAAGGTAAGCATATCACATGAAGCGGTTTGCTCAGGCTTTTTGTGTAGGAAGGTTTTGTGTGTTTGCTTTTGTTTCGAAGTTCATTTTTTTCCTCAGCTCAATTGGAAAGTAGGAATGTAAAGAACACTGTAAAGTCTTTTTCCATCAAAATCACCATCTGCAGCAAATCCTCCCTCAAAACAAGTTTGCAAAGTTGATATTCTTTTCTCTTCCCAGTTATTCCCCATGACTTGAAAACTATAAACCTGGACAGTTGAACCTATTCAGAATAAGGGCTGATGAGCTGGGTGTAGTCCTCTAGAGGTTGAAAACCCTCCTAGATACTTTCAAGTGACCATGTGGGCTCCACGAGGCGGATGGGGGTGGAATGATGGCTGGTATGGACCATTCCTGGCCCAGGAAATAGAAGAAGGCTGTTGTGTAGCTACCTAATGGATATGTGGATGCGTGAATCCGCTACAGCTTGGGGAGCTGGTACCTGTACAAAGCATGCTGAGCACCACACGGTACAACTTCATGAAATGGTTGACTAGTATAGAACAGTGTAGAGCAATATACAGCCTCAAATAGTTTTTTTTTTAAAGACTTATTTATTATATGTGAGTACACTGTAGCTATGTTCAGATGCACCAAAAGAGGGCATCAGGTCTCTTTATGGATGGTTGTGAGCCACCATGTGGGTGCTGGGATTCGAACTCAGGACCTTTGGAAGAACAGTCAGTTCTTCCCGGCTCTTACCCGCTGAGCCATCTCTCCAGCCCCTCGAATAGTTTTTTAACTTTAGATTTTAAGTAAGTTTAGATCCAGCCAAGCAATAATATCAGCAAAACTTTTATTCTGTAGACTTTCCCATATAGAAAATGAGAATGAATCTTGTAACTGAACTTTTTTTCCCCCTGAGTGTTTGAAGCCCAGGACAGACTAAGTTACAGAAAGAAATATGGCCGCTCCCTCTTAGAGATGACATTAGATGCCCTCAGCTCAATATGGAAGCCATTTATTTAAGCCATGCCAGAACACTGCCACCATGGCCCAGCTAGTCCCTGGCTTTCCCCGCTTGAATGTTGCCCAGAAGCTAAACTGAAAGAGTACAAAACAAAAAGCCCCGCCCCCTTCAAAATCAAACATCTGTACTGAGTGCACACAGACTTTTTTTTTCATAGTTTTTTTTTTTTTTTTCCTAATTTGCTGTTTGTCCACACAGCATCTGCCTCTTCCCAAGAGAGTGTTGGGAGTCCCTCCAGGCAGAAGTAGGTCGCTAGGGAGTCCCTAGCGACCAGTCAGCCCCTCCTTCATCTCAGCTGGATCCTCTTCTGAAAAGAAAACACTCTTCTGCTGAATCTCTGGGAAGAAGAACCTTAAAGTATATAAGCTCTCACCCGGTTTAAAAAATCCAGTTTAAAACTCCGATCTCCTACAAAATGCTCTTTCATCTAAAGGGAATGTCTTCATCCATCTACCTCTCTCTCATTCTCTCTCTTCCCATTTCTTTTTTTTTAAATTAATTTATTTATTCACTTTACAACCCAGGATCAGCCCTTCATACTCAGTGGAAGCAGAAAACATCTGGACATCTTTTTCTTTACAAGATTTTGATTTTAAAGCGTTGCTTTAAAAAAAAAAAAGGCATAATTGATCCTTAGAGTTTCTTTTATAAGGACATTTTTAACATTAGCTTATTTAAAATTAAAAAATATTTAACTCCTTTAGAATGTTTTATAGAAAGTAAAATCTGGACTCCCAGGATTTTAATGCCAGTTGGTTCTCCATGTGGGCTGGTTCTGCATCTATGGATTCAACCCACTGTGGACTGAAAATACTTGGGGGGAAAACATCTGTACTGAATGCATAAGACCTTTTTCTTGTCATCATCCCTTAATCAATACAGTAGAACAGCTATTTGCATATAATTTACATCCTATTAGGTCTTTATAAGTAATCTAGAGATGATTTAAAATGTGCAAGAAGAAGTGCCTAGGTTGTATGCAAATACTGCATCATTTTATGTAAGAGGGCTAAGCATCCATGATTTTGGTATTTGTGAGGTTTTGGGTGTGTCCTCCTGGACCCCTCCCCCAATGCCATGGGAGACCACATTTAATTGCAGATGCTCCGCACAGCCAGTGACATATTGTGTTACTAGGCCTAAGCTTGTTCTTGGAATTCCTGCATTCCATGTGTCTACCATTGTGCTTTCTGAAACTGAAGAAAAAGAAGAGTACTCTCTGTAGCTTTCTGGGATTCCCAGTTCAAACTGACTGTTACAGTTTGAGTATAAAGTGCCCCCGCAAAACAAAAACCCAAAAAACAAAATGAAACAAACAAACAAAAAAACCCAAAAAACAAAACAAAAACTAAACCAAAACAACAGCAAAACCAAAAACCCAAACCAAAACCAAACAACTCATTAGAGCTTAGTTCCTAGCTGGTGGTGGTATTCTGGGAGGTTCCAGACCTTTAGGAGAGAAAGCCTAGGCACAGACAGCAGGCTGCCAGGGGTATGTCCTTGGAGGCTATATCTTGTTCGAGGAGGCTCTCTGTGGGCCTCAAGCTGGGCAGCCTCTGTCTCTTGCTCCCGTTCTCATGATGATCTGTCTATGGGCCCGGAATCAACAGAACCAAAGATTACAAACTAAAATCTCGGTAACTATGAGTCAAGATAAAAATAAGCCCCTTTCCATTGTTTTATTCAGAGCTGTCAGAGCAATCAACAAGTAATACAATGGTCTTAGTACAGAGGCTTTATGGTGTTGGTGGGGCTGTGAATTCAGAAAGTGTTGGATTCTCAAATATGAATCTAGGTTATAAACGACAGTGCACATACTCAGGTAGATTTGATAGGCAAAGTCACAGTAGGGTTAGGGACAGACCTAATGGGCCTTACCACCAAGCCTCTGAGTGAGACTTATAAATGAGGGAACCCTTCTCTACCTTAAACCTCTGCATTGCAGTATGTTAATGTTCTCAAGGCAGGCCCCTCAAAGTATAGCTATACACGGTATTCCACCAGGTTGGTATACTGGTAGGCTGCAGGGTCCTTTTTCCTGGTGTTTCTGACTAAATTCTTGTAGTAAAGTCTCATATTCTCAGCTTGGGTCATATATTCATTCCAAAGCCAATCCTGGAAACCTGACTTGTTGGTCTGGGTTCAAAGCCAGCCTATAGCATTGGAGGCTGGTGTCAGCTTCACGGGAACAACAAGGATGGTGGGAAACTCCTGAAAGGAATACTATTGGGTTGCTGTTTCTAGAAGTTAGGGAGCAGAAGATAACAGAGCACCCTCTATCTTACCATACCCTTAATGTCTTATGACTGTCTAAGAGTCTATGGTCTAAAATGACCAGCAAAAGAATGAGTCCAAACCACTGACTCAGTATTAGCAGCGGACCTTAACTCTTCTGACCAATGGTAGCACCATTCAGAAGTGCACAGGAGAAAATGTTGGGTTTCAGAGGACATTGGAGAGCAGAGAATAGTCTGAGAAGATAAAGTTCTCTCAAGCAGGGAGGGAAACTTAAGAATTAGGAGAGACAAACTCTTGTAGCGTTACAAAGAGGGTTATACTTAAAGCTTGTGATGGGCATTTCTCTGTTGCCCAAGTCGGTAATGTTCTGAGCAAACTTTTGCAGGATGGTCACAGACCAAAACTGGACTAATGCACATGGTGTCCATTGGAGGGAAGGACGGGACAGGCTTCACAGGGAAAGGAAGTGCCTGTGAGGCTCTAGCCAGTTAGCAGACACATTGTATGTCTTGATGGAAGATAAGAAAATACTACCTTTTGAAAGTGACTTAAGTGATTTCTTATCAAATACTGATATTAGGAAAAATGTGGAAAAGGAAATAATTAGAATAAAAATCCTATCATAAAGCTAATAAAAACGTGTCAAATGTGCCATGTTTAGTAAGACACATCTATTGGCTTTTAGTTTTCACTTCATTGTGCCTTTTATGGTGCATATATACTTTTGTAACTATAAACTGATGTTTAATTAATTATTATTCTACTCTGTTTTAATAACACTTTCAAGATTTGTACTTGTATTACTTAGTAATTGTAGTACTTAGAAAGTGAAATAACAGCTTAGAATACCCAAGATACAATTCACAGACCAAACAAAGCTCAAGAAGAAGGAAGACCAAAGTATGGATACTTTGGTCCTTCTTAGATGGGGGAACAAAATTCCCATGGGAGGAAATACAGAGACAAAGTGTGGAGCAGAGACTGAAGGAAAGACCATCCAGAGACTGCCCCACGTGGAGTTCCATCCCATATACAGTCACCAAATCCAGACACTATTGTGGATGCTAACAAGTGCTTGCTGACAGAAACCTGATATAGCTGTCTCCTGAGTGGGTGCTCTTAGCCAACCATTGGACTGAGCACAAGGTCCCCAGTGGAGGAGCTAGAGAAAGGACCCAAGGAGCTGAAGGAGCTTGCAGGCCCATAGGAGGAACAACAATATGAACCACCCAGTACCCCCAGAGTTTCCAGGGACTAAACTACCAACCAAAGGGTATGCATGGAGGGACCCATGCTCCAGCTGCATAAGTAGCAGAGGATGCCCTTGTTGGACATCAAAGGGAGGAGAGACCCTTGGTCCCGAGAATGCTCGATGCCCCAGTATTGGGGAATGCCAGGACAGGGAAGCAGGAGTGGGTGGGTTGGTAAGCAGTAGGAGGGGGGGATGGGATAGGGGGTTTTCAGAGGGGAAACCAGGAAAGGGGATAACGTTTGAAATGCAAATAAAGAAAACATCTAATAATAATAAGTTTTTTAAAAAGTGAAAGTGAAATAACTGCAGTCTGTTTACCTTTGGTTCCATGTAGAACGGTGGTTTACAACCCATGAGTAGTGTCTCCCCAAATCATCAGAAAATACAGATATTTACATTATGATTCATAACAGTAGTAAAATTACAATGATTAAATAGCAACAAAATAATTTTATAATTGAGGGTCACCATGTCATGAGGAACTATATTGAAAGGTTGTAGCATTAGGAAGGACGTAGAGTCTTAGATTAATTATAGAACTATCTGTAAATAATAAAAATAACCTCACTGGGGAGTATAACCTTTAGTATTAAAAACAAAAAAGAACCAAGGACTTTAGTCAGATCCCCACAGGACATTGGCTGAGAAGGGCCAGTGGGGACGCCCTATGCTGGATGTCTCCAAAGGAAATATGCTCTGAGTCTAAACACAGAAGAAGAAAGCAGAGGAGAGACACACAGAGGGAAATGGAGTGAGTCCCTTTGCAAGAGGCAATGTTTCCAAAGAAAAATATTTTTATTCTTTGCTTGTTTAGGAGGAAAAAAGGTTAGTTTATACATAATTTTCTCTAGGAACAAAATAAAACCAAACTAATCAGACAGCAAGATATCTGAGATCATCAAATTGACAGTGTTAACAGCTCTGGCAGAAGCTATTAAAATTGTAGCTTTCCCAAACAGGTAAAATGGAAGCACATATATTTACCTCTAGAATCAAGAATAAAAGCAAATTTGTCAGACATTGCCTGTGTGTCCCTCCAGTTCTACTCTAGTTTCTTCTCCACCCCACGTCTGCTTTTGCAACCTGGGTTCTGTGGATCATCTTAATAGGACTCTCCTGGGCATGATCCCTGGAGAACATTAGCAAGAGACAGGAAGGAAGCTATCCTCAGTCAGGGGTAAAGAAGGAGCTCACTTGTAAGTACCCCTAAAATGCTGCAAAGTTCTAAAGTTTCTTCCTAACTACCCATTCCGTGAATGCACCCCCTTGATTACACAAGTCTGTGGAACCAATTAGCTTTTCCCATCTCTTTCCTGATAACAGTCTAGCTGATAGGATAATAGTAATAGCATTGGGTTGAAGAGTCATTATGCTATAGAAAATGTAATAATGGCAACCTGTACCTCTTCTTATGTCTACTCCTGACATTTATTATCCTTTTTATGGGAACTGAATGCAGGCCAACCCCAGGCACAAGAAAGGCTCTGCTCAAAAGAGCCTTCTACCCACACAGCTACAGAGGCCCAGGACCTGGGATGCCTGCCTTTCCTCACAGCAGTCCATGCCAGCCTCCCCCTCTCCTTCCCTCAAATTCCTGCCCGTCCTCAAAACGCGCCACCCATTCTTTTCATCAGTGGTGGAGCAAGTAGCACTCGCTAACGCTGTCCAGGACAGTACTGAGCACTGGGTCAGATCAGTTAGTCAACCCCAAGTGCCCAGTTACTATTTAACAAAGGTGGGCAAGAGCAGTACCCCAATGAGTACTTGTACAAGAACGATGCCTTGCTCGCCTAGTCCCCAGAACGAGCACAACACCTAGTGAGCTCTGTGGAAACACTTGCTGACATGAGTTATGGTACTGAAGTCTGAGGTCCAGGAGATAGTAAAAGTGCTATGTGAAGCTGTGGTTGTGAACTCCAGCTGTGCATGTCTCTCCCACCCTTTGCTTCTATTCTTATCTTATTCATTTTAATTTGAGGCAAAGTCTCCTTCTATCACCCAGACTGGCTTCCAACTTGTTATACATCTCTGGTTAACCCCAACCTTCCTGCCTTTGTGAGTTGAGTGCGGGATAATAGGGCTGCACTACCAAGCCCAGCTTCTCGCCTCTTAGCAGAACACCAGTGATGTCTCTGCGGTGGGTTTTGACCTATTTTTGGAACGTGGACTTCCCCTCTGACAGTCTGATGAAAGCTATGTACCTTCTCCACATCAAAAGACAAATATAGCTCAAGGACTACAGGTTAAAAAATAGCTGAGATGTTCTATGTCATCGGAGCAGACAGCTCTGATGTGGAAAAGGGCAGAACATAAAGTACTCTAAAGAGAATCTGAAAAGATGCATTCCAGCCCAGACTCCCTAAGAATGGGAAAAAAGAACTGACTAAATACGCAATGCATCTGTGCTTCATGTATACTTTATACACAGAGCCTGAGATGTTTTATATAACTGGTTTTACTTGCCTATATTTTGACTTTGAGGTCAGGAGCAGAATTATCTGGTATCATGCTGACATTCAAAAGTCATAGATTTTGGAGCATTTCAGATTTTGAATAAGGAATGCTCAACTTGGATCACCTTTAATATAAAGAAGATGCCAGAAGCTTTAGTAGCTGTATTAGTCAGGGTTCTCTAGAGTCACAGAACTTATGGGTAGTCTTTATATAGAAAGGGAATTTGCTGATGACTTACAGTCTGTAGTCTAAATCCCCAACAATGATCATCAGCAGCTGTGGATGGAAGTCCAAGGATCTAGTAGTTGCTCAGTCCCACAAGGCAAGTAGGTGAAGAGGAGAGAGTGAATCTTCCTTCCTCCAATGTCCTTATGTAGGTCTCCAGCAGAAGGTGTGGCCCAGATTAAAGTGTGTGCCACCACACCTGGATTCGGGACTTGCTTTGTCCCAGATGACCATGAACTCCCAGATCTCCCGGTTTTAATCTTCTAGGATTCATAGCCACTATGCCTCAAGATCTCCAAACTAAGATCCAGGTCAGAACCTCGTATCTCCCAGCATCCAGATTAGGATCACAGTTGAGCCTTCCAATTCTGGATTGTAGTTCATTCCAGATATAGTCAAGTTGACAACCAGGAATAGCCACTACAGTAGCCTTGATTTTGAGCTCTGCAGCACCACCCAAATGCTTGATCTGGTAACTGGTTTTCTGCTGCCACTAACTACCCACTCCTTGCACAGTCCTTTATTGGATGTACTTGTTGAACACTGAGTGGCAGGCAGAAGCTCAATGTTGTTCTTTAGGCATAGATTAAAGGAAGAACATTATTATTATTATTTTGCATGCTGTACGTATTTATTTAATATAGTGTTTACTGTATACAAAGTATATTCTTGGAGAACTGTTAAATGTTAACTCATTGGCTCCTCACAATGTCACTTTGGAGCCAGAATGATCCCTCTAAAGGTCTACACTGCTGCTCCTCCTGCTGACTGTGATCAAACCCTGACATTTGCTGAGCCCCTCAAGAGGAAACAGAGTGCGGAGAGTGATCAATAGTGTCTTCTCTGTGCCATTTGAAGTCTTCTAAGACTACCACTTACTAAACTGATCCCCAAAGCCCGGTGGCACTCCCATTCCAGTGCTCAAATGGAGGAAACAAAGTATATCAAGTGACCAAATCAGATCTACATCGTCATATGGTTAGTAAAGGATAGCAGGGTGTGTGTGTGTTGGGGGGGTGTTGTGGGGGGAGGGGAGGATCATGGCCAGAGGAGAAGGGCAACCAAGGCTAGCTTTGGGCAAGGAAGAGAATGTTTCTTTTCAGCTTACAGGGCTAATGCAGAGTACAATGTTTGCCTTACCATCCTTACCTGCATTTCCCATTGTTTGCTTTAGACTTTCTTTTTGAATTGGATGGACTGTGGGGCAGGAGAGTTGACAAGAAAGTGGGGCTCATGGTGGGGTGAGGATGGACAAGGAAGGCAGGACTTGCTGCAGCACTACACCGGAAGCCAGAGGGAAGGCCGGCTATGGGTCCGAGAAGGGCTGGGAAAGCCTGCACTGTGCACTCCTGTGACCCTTGTGTCCCCAACCCACAAGTTCAAGAAATGTCATTGTGATACATGGTAGACCACACCCAGGGACATGTTTGACACTTAATGACCTGTGGCCACAGCAGGGATGGGATGGGATGGGATGGGATGGCTAACTTCATGAACTTTTCCAATGGGAGAAAGTAGAACTTTTTATACAATAAGACCAACATGCCGACTACTCATTTTCCACAGGGAGTAAACAAGGGAGGGTGTGTTAACGTAAAAAGAACATGGTGTTTGGTAGTACATATCTTTTGGTACTTTTAGCCATTTGGAATGCTGAGAGGGCAGAGTGGCTGGGGAAGCAGAGAGGGGCCCTTTGCCTCGGCCGAGAGCTACAGCCACCCTGCAATTAGTGCAGCCCCCATTTTTGCCTGATCATGTGATTTCCCGGTCAGGGCATCTTAGAGCTGGTAACTATTTACAGTATGCTGCTCCACAGACAGTCTTCAGGCTCTTTAAATCAGCGTCTTATTGCTGTGAAGAGTCACCAGGACCACGGCGTCTCTTATAAAGGAATGCATTTAATTGGGTCTGGCTTACAGTTCAGAGGTCTAGTTCTTTGGCAGGAAGCATAGCGGCACGCAGGCAGACATGGTGCTAGAGAAAAACTAAGAGCTCTACATCTGGATACACAGGCAGCAGGGAGAGACACGGCCTCGTGAAGCATCTGAAACCTCAAAGCCCACCCCTAGTGACACACTTCCTCCAACAGGGCTGCCTGCATCTCCTAATTCCTGTCAAGTAGTGCCACTCCCTGAAGATCAAGTATTCAAATATGTGATTGTATAGAGGCCATTCCTATCCAAACCACCATAGATGGCAAAATGAAAACACATTAAACAGTGTTCAAATCAAGACCCTGGGCTTTTTGTTTCTTTTGGTTTAAGCGTTTTCAGTTTAACATTCACGCTAACCTTCTGTGGTGCTCAGTTTCTGGTGTTACTGTCCTGCACACACAGACAAAGACATGTAGCGTCAGTTCTGGATGAGAAGTTCTATATCGATTCTAACCAATAAAGGTCAAGGATAGAAAGGAATGGCAAGCCAAGCCAGGGCTCAGGGAGTGAGTGGGAAAGCAGGGCTCTGAGGGTAGGGCCTGGAGCAGCACAGTGGTGAGCAGAGGCATCCCGCTGCCTGAAACCCTTACCCCACCTCTGCTTTGCAATGGCTCAAGTTACTAAACCTCCATTGTCCTTCATTGCCTTGTTTCTAAAACTGAAATTACATCCACTTAACATATAAACTCCTGTAGGTAGACGTAGGCAACCGAGTTAAAGCAGTGGTGTATTAAGCACTCAATATGTGATATTATTTTTATTATTATTATTATTATTTGTTGCTTATTATTATTCTCTGAGATATGTCTAGTGGGACCCTGCCTCACTGAGCTGAGTTTACAGAAGCAAGAATTTACAAAGATCCAGAACGATTCTAAGGAGGTCAAGAACACTGACATTCAAAGGGAGCCACAGTTCTACAACTAGCCAGTAAGAGGACCTTTTCCCACAGAAATGGACCCCTAGAGCCAGCCACAGGAAGCAGAAGGGGTGCATGCGAGGACTCATGTCACTGAGACAACTGGCTCGGTTCACAATCTTAATTACTATGTTTTGCTTTAGCTTATGTTTGATAGTGACTTTCAATAACTGTAAAAGTTTCCTAAGCTTCTTGGGTGGTATATATACACTTTTTTAACTGTACAAGTACCATAACAAAAAAGGTGGCAGATTTATCAAAAATAAATATATACGGCTCAATTAAATTTATATTTCAGATAATACTAGACTTGGTGGCCCATGCCTGTGATCCCAGCACTTGGGAGGTAGAGACAGGAGGATCATAAGTTTAAGACCTGGCTACACAGCAAGTCTGAAGCTGGCTTGGGTTACATGAGACCTTGGCTGGAATAAAATAAATACATGAACATAATTCAGGCAATGAAAGTCTTTTTTTTTTTTTTTTTTTTTTTTTTTTTTTTTTGGTTTTTCGAGACAGGGTTTCCCTGTATAGCCCTGGCTGTCCTGGAACTCACTCTGTAGACCAGGCTGGCCTCGAACTCAGAGATCCGCCTGCCTCTGCCTCCCAAGTGCTGGTATTAAAGGCGTGACCCACCACCGCCCGGCTTTTTTTTTTTTTTTTTTTTTTAAGTATAGGTACATCGCAATATAATAGCTGGGATGTATTTAAATTAATTATGTTTGGTTGGTTTCTCTAAAATTATAATTTCACTGAGCATCCTGGATTTTATTTGACAAACCTTAACAGTGTCCAAACACTTGCCCTTTTTAACACGCACAGTGACAAAGCTCACCTACCCTCCCCATCCATAATTAGTACTGCATCGGAAAGTAAGATACAAAAACAAAACAAAACCCCACACAATTTCCAGGTCTGTTATTTCTTAGTAAGGCAGTTCTAAATTCATAGACTTTTCTTGTGTTTGGTTTAAAAAAATTACTTACCCACACCAGATTTTTTTTAATTAAAAAATTTTTAAAAATTTTTATCTTAGTACAGATAAAAATAACAATGGGAGGGGACTTCCCCTCTGATGGCATCTAAATAATTATTGGTAGGCTGACATTTAAGACATGACATTTTTAAGATTACTGGCCCTTACATTTTTAGCTTGTTTAGAAAGGCCAATAGGCTATGTTCTTCTAAAAATCTCTCTTCCTTATTCTTTATGAAAAAATAAAAAATACAAATTGCATTCCCCCAAATGAAGCAGTACTTTTTTTGGCAGGTTCAATACCACTAAATACTATGAAATCAACCTTTGAGAGTCAAAGGGCAGTGTTCAATGGTATTGGTCATTGTGTCTAGCTCTTGCTGAGATATGGCCATTCACAATAATCCCAGAGAGAGGTCAGCCATGTCATAAACAAGACCACACAGGAGGTGGGCCAGCAAACAAATGCAAAACTCCCTCTTCCTTGGTAACATTGAAGCCAGCTGGTTCATCCCATTTCTGACTGGGAGCCAAAGACATCCCTACTTTCTAAATATCTCTGAATAACTCTAGGTTCTTCACCATCTTAAATTTAGAAATACTCACACTGTAGGGCCCTAGCACTTTTAAGCAAACATGTTCTGTAGTTGTTTTTTTGTTGTTGTTGTTGTTGTTTTTTTTTAATCTTTTCAGATCTTTTTTTTTTTTAAAGCTACTGGAGTATGAGATTATGCTCTAGAAGGTAAGCAGTTGACATTGCTGTCATTTTCTTGTTGAACTTCAGGGCCAGGACACAAGGGTCCACAGCCAGGCAGAACTGGACCAACAGAAGAACTGGTTCAGCTTACAAGCCTAGCACGAATCATGTCCCACTCAAAGAAATGCCTTTTATGTTATTTTTTAATTAATTAAATAATTGTATTTTTTAAAATGTGTATAAGTGTTTTTCTTGCATGTAAGTATACTATATGCATACAGTTCCGGGAGAGGCCAGAAGACGATGTTGGATCCTTTGGAACTGGAGTTACAGAGAGTTGAAGGCTGCTTACATGGTTGCTGGGAGTTGAACCCAGGTCTCCCTAGAGAGAAGCCAGTGCTTTTAGCTGCCAAGCCATCTTTTTATTTTAGTAACATCTCTAAGAAGTCTTTACAGAAGGTTTTTCAATTCCATGCAGTCTATGGCAAAACTCATGATGTCATATTGAAATGAACACATAAACCACTGGCCATTGTCTCTTGTTACGCTGAGTGTTAGCAGTGCCAGAAAGGAGAGGTACCTGAGTAAGTAGACACATGGATAAAGGCTTGATCAGATGTTTAAAGTGACCTCTGAGCTCACGAAGGAGAGCTTACATTCTCATTTTCTGTATATCTTCTTTATAATCAAGCAACATAAACAGATGTGGACATGTGAGAGAGGTTCTGCAGCAAACAATTGCTCAGTATTTTTAACGAGGTCCTGTCATTTGGAAAGCAAAATTACTGAAAAATCTTCCTATATGTAAATGCTAATCTCAGGACTCTGTGTACTCTGGGCTTGAGACTAGATGTCTCAAGTGACTTCCCGGGTGGCCTCTCCCCAGATAGTCTTTATTCTGCACTTCAGCTCAGCTTCCATTCCAATTATGACTGCTGGTATTTCTGAAATCAGTCCAACTAAAGTTCTAAAATTGGATTGAGGCCCCATAAATTTACTTAAAAAAAAAAAAGCCCACTCAATTGTATACTTACAATGGATGAATGTTATGGTATATACATTAGACCTCAACAAATCTATAAAAAGCTTAAGTGTCTGAACAACAGAGAATCCTTTTAATTTTCATTTTGATTCCTTGGCCTACCAGAGCAAGAGATAGCACGGTTTCTCCTTGTTAGCCTGGAGGTGAGTCCACTCCAGTGGGAGTGTGCAGGCAGGTCACCAAATGTAAACAGTTCTACAAAGGTCACCACAAAGGCACTGTTGTTCTGTCTCATGGCGAAGAGGGAAAGGAGAGTCGCCACAGGATATCTACTCTTTTTTGTATTCCTAATTAGAAACATGTGGAAAAGGCCCACCCACAGCCAATCAGTCAGAAAGGCTCTATTTCTTCTGCCTAATGTTGCATGTTGGCTAAAGGAAGACCTTTCCCTGGGCCTGCCATGGAATGGTTTCAAATTATTAAAGTATCTCCAAAGGCCACCATCAAAGTACCAGTGGATTTTTACCAGCGGCTCCCCATGATTTGAAAAACATTCCCTTGACCAGCGCATAACCTATGCCAGCTTGGTAAACTGGAACCAGCTCCATTTGTTTTGCCCAGTTCAACCTGGCTGTGGACCTCCAGCACCCTGTCCCAGATTGTGCACCACTCAGATTCCGCCTTGGGTAGGCAAAATGTAGACTTTCAAATGTAGGTCTGTGGCAGCGTGGCTCAGTCAAGGCCTGCAGTCCTTGTGGTCGTCCGTCTAAGTTGAGCACAATGCTCTGATCTTTCCATTTTACAGATGAAGAATACAAAGCCTATACCTAAACAGTCTCAATGAGAGTCAAGGAAATGAAGGATAGGTTGATAAACTCTCTTTGCTAAAATGCCATTCGTGTTTAAGATATACTACTCAAAGGGCAGTGGGGCTGTTCTCACTCAAATTCCCCATAGTATTGACTTTACATCAACTCTGAAAGACCGTGACTTGTTTTAATATGAGTGTAAGACTCCAAATTATTTACACTCACACAAAAAGGCCTCTTTATAACAGAGGGAGCAACACATGCAAAAATTATTATGCTGGCCCAACATGGGGCCTTTTGGCAAAGATCAGATGTACAAGAGGCCAGTTCTGATGTGACCCAAAGCAGGTATTTAATCTCCTATGTGGAAAAAAAAGCTATAGTTCTTAGATTAATTATTCAGCCACAGATCTGCTGCCAAGCTGCTCCAAACCTTTCTTAATGGGAAATAGAATGGCCATTTACCTCAAACCACGTGGTATAACCAGCTTGTGCCAGAGATTATGCATTCCTTCTCCACTTACAGATACACAGAGGTCACGGAATCATCTCTGCGCTTTGGGAGAAAGAATTCTATATTCTGTACGGGTTTGCTTGTTCAGATACAATACCATGGATGAAGAGTGGATGATTCTTAGGCAGAAATTGTGCCAACTAGAGGAAGTCAGTTTTGCATGTGGAGACCTGATCTTCACTTGAGGACTGGGATATTGGGAGGGACAGCCAGAAGCCGTCCACCACACCTAGTGTCATTAGCTAGCTTTCTACAGAATGCTCACTGGGTTTTGACAAGTGTTGGTGGCAGGATTGGGTTGAGAACCGAAGCCAAATTTAGAACCTGTGATTCTGACTAAATTAGAATTTGGAAATTGGCTTTCTAGGAAAGTGGCCACCCTTGCCTGTCACAGAGACTAGAGGATGGAACGTTGGACTCAAAGGGATAATCAAGAATGAACTTTTTGCCTTCCCTTTGTCTCTGTGGTTTCAACTAATTTGGTATGGAATGAGGTGGCACTGCCTTCTGCCCCAAAGCAAAGTAATAACTTACCACCACACTGCTCTTAGCATCAAGGATGCAGAAGCTGAGTTTCTACAATACATAAATGCTAGGAACTAAATGATCAGCCACTAATGTGAAATCAGACTCTGAAAGACACGAGCACGTAAGAGACTGCCTTTCAAGGGCATTTCCAACCTCCTCGATGGCTGAGGCATCCTGAGAAACAGTCTAAGACTGTTTTATTAACCTCTCCTCCAAGAGGTATTTGGGCAGGGCTGAGGATCAGAATGAATGCATGAGAGACAGAGGCTGGGGGTGGGACAGAACTGTCTTTGTGGCACACGCTTATGTTTCTCTAGTTAAGACAATTATAGTGAGCTTGTCATTCGTATGCTTGAACTAATTTTTCCAGATGCTTCTCTGAAGAGTGGTTCTAATCCAACCTTTCCCAAACCAGAAGTTAAAGAAGAAAAAAAGAGGAGTTTTAAAAAGCTAGTAATGCACGTGGAATGGTACTGGGGCTCAGACCAGGACTTTGTTCATGGTAGGCAAGCACAGTACCACTGGCCTCTCTCTCTCTCTCTCTCTCTCTCTCTCTCTCTCTCTCTCTCTCTCTCTCTCTCTCTCAATAAATGAGGCAAGAGAGAGAGAATGGAGTCCAAAGCTACTACAAGTCATAAAATTGAGTTTCCCACAATTGGGGAAATCACACCTTGAGAGCAATGGAGGAGTCTCACACTTGGACAATCCCATTCTTGATAAGGGCATCTCCCCTGCCAGCTAACTAGTCTCCAGAATTTTTAAGAGAGAGCTAGGTTCACTTGTAGGACATACCCAGTCATGAGCTTACTCTTCTAGGTCTGACCAGGCTGTAGCAATCAGAGGCCACCAGGGTCTTTATTTTTCTTTCTCCTAGATTTCAAATTAGCCAAGGGAAAAAAAGAAAGAAGCTAAGAACCCTGGTACTGAACAATCATGGCTATTGTCATCCACTGTGTGTGCTTTCTATCAGCAAAACCATTTACATCACTGCAGATCTATGCGGCTCCCACAATCTCCCCAACTGTCACTCAACCTATGATGGCTCCAGGGGAACTGTAAGCCAGAGGTAAAGGGTTCCTTTGTTTCCGTCTCTATGGTAGGATGACATGTGGTCCTGAGTGCCAAGGTACTAAGATAAGAGAGATGCTCAAAATGCCCAGATGGCTGGAGAATGAAAACGGGAATACAGAGCCAAATCTGCACAGCAGAAAAGGGCCACTGTGGCCAGGCTGGAAGTGGGGTCCTTGTAGTCCACAGGCAGCGGAACTAAAGGGAAGCCATCCCCCAGCTCAGCTGGTGGGAGTTGGGCAGCTTCCCAGCTGGAAGGAACTCTCAAACACATCCCTGTAAGCTACCCATGAGAGACAGAGACGCTGTTAAGAACAGCACACAAAAGGGGCTGCTAATCAAGAGGAACTTCAGCCTTAAGAATGGGATTCAGTCATCCTTCCAGAGATGCATGCCTGGGCCAAGGCCCAAGAGAATGACATTCAGCTGCTGTATCCCTCTTTGGGGCCCAAGTTGGAGGCACTGAAAGAGAGATTCACAAAGGAGGCAGATGGGAGGGCCCCATGGCCACGCAGTGTGGTTCCCATGCAGAACACCCGAATCAACAGGTAGAACCAAGCACAATTGGAATCAGCTGCTTGGAACAGAAACGACACTTTAAATAAGAAGCCAGCAAGGGGACTGGAGAGAGAGCTCTATACAAGCCTGGTAACCTGAGTTTGGTCCTTGAGGTGTAAGAGAAGAACCACCTCTACAGTTATCCCCGAAGGGTCTAACATGGATCATTGCACACGCACCCACAAAGGCACAAAGGCACAAAGGCACACACACACACACACACACACACACACACACACACACACACATAGACGCATGCACACACACATTCACACACGTGAAATGAGCAGACCTCAAACTCACATCCTACCCTTTCCCGGTAAACTCTGAAAGGGGTCAGTAGGCCTTTGATGACTGGTGCATAAGGGCCAGAAGTCAGCAGCTTCTGGTCTCTGCCACCCCAGGTTCTGACACTACCAGGCATCCCAGCCATGAGAGCTCTCTGCGGCTCTTCAAACACAGGCCTATCATGTAGATAGCCCGTCGGCCTTAACCGTCATTTCCCATGCTTAGAGCTTAGAGCTCAGCTGTTCGCTAACAATGCCCGCCACACTCCTTTTCTAATGTTTCCAATACCATCCAAGTGGCTCTTAGGAACATTTTATCTTCCACTCACTCTAAAATTAGAAAAGCTGTGACATCACCAAGTAAATCAAACAGAACAAGATGTAGAAAGGAAAACACTGAGAGCTGCAGGACTGGGCTGGAGATGGACAGGCTGCAGAAAGGGAGGCTCTGCTAATGAGGTATTCTCACGTAACAGGTCAGGGCCACTTGACCAACAGCCAGAGTTGGGCTGTCTTCTTTCTGCCCCTTGTCCTTCCCCTCCCCCTCTTCTTAGTGTACCTGACACCAGGCACTCACACAGTGACAGGTGCATAGCAGTGAGCGAATGGGGGTAGGGAGAGGC
Organism: Apodemus agrarius; assembly: GCA_964023405.1. Lineage (NCBI taxonomy): Eukaryota > Metazoa > Chordata > Mammalia > Rodentia > Muridae > Apodemus > Apodemus agrarius. The sequence continues at coordinate 43,624,834 of OZ030011.1, forward strand.
GTATCCTCATGCTCCATAAAGACTGGTCTTTCCTTCCTATCTTGCCTTGATGGCTGGGTGGGACAAAGAGACACAACAGTCTTTTCCCTCTGGGCTTTGGACTGTAATGTGTTTGCAGTGGAAAGACAGCAGGAAGAACAGTAGATAAGTTCTCTGCCCTGCTTTGGACACGCAGGGACACAGGCAGCTGAGGGGCTCCCAGGAACTGCACCACGCATTTCTCACTAACCTGGGTATGGTTAGTGCTGACATTCTGAGTAATCTTACCACAGTGTTTATAATTTACACTTGAATATAATACCATTCATCAGCTAAAATGCAGAAGAAAACCATATTTACCCCCCCAGGGCGCTGCTGTCCCATATGGAGTTGGACCTTTGTAGATGGAGAATAGTTACCTCCGTAAGTGAATGTGTGATATGCACAACAGGAACAGCAGTAACAGTGTCAGGTTTCACTGGGCCCACATGTTAAATGTTTGTGCCAATATCTACTTATTTCCCCTTTAACTTCTGCCCTAGATGATAGCGTCCATGGGGAGAGTGCTGTGACCGCACTGGAGCCTTGTCAGGCACAGCAGCGATGGGAGATGCCACTTCTGAGGTGATAGACCTTCATTTGCTTTTTTTTTTTTTTTTTTTTTTTTTGTAGAGGGAATAACACATCAGTGTCTAACACCACCACGTTGTTTCAGGCTCACATCTTTGATAGACATTTTAACTCCATTACTCGGAATCTTTTACAGCAATAGCAATGCATTTGGAAGTACTGCTTTGAGGCTGGTGAGATGGATCTGTGGGTAAAGAGGCTGTGTAAGTCTACTGACCTGAGTTCAATTTCCATGACCCACGAATAGATAAGATAGGTGGACAGAACTGACTCCACAAAGCTGTCCCTTGACCTCTATAAACTCTCTCTCTCTCTCTCTCTCTCTCTCTCTCTCTCTCTCTCTCTCTCTCAAAAAGCATTAAAAATGCTGCTTTCCTGGGCATGGTGACACAAGACTGGAATCCTGACTCTTCAGAAGGCTGAAGCAGGCAGACTGCAAGCTCAGAGCCTGCTTGGGCTGTGTAAGAACTTCCAGCTCAGCCTGGGAAATCAGTGAGCAACTGCCTCAAAAAGTGGGGAATGAGGCGTTAGGGGTGCTGGAGAGATGGCTCCGTGGTTAAGAACACTCATTGCTGTTCTTGCAAAGGACCATTTGTAACTCCTATTCTAGGTGATGCAGAGCCCTCTTTTGGCTTCTGTGGGCAATCAGATACACATATGGTACATATACACACACACAGGCAAAACATTCATACACTCAAAATAAAGTAAATAAAGAAGTGAGAGGAGTGGTGTGTGTGTGTGTGGGGGGTGCTTGAGGTGGGATGGATCAGGGTGGACATTGTGTACCAAGGCCATGGGTTAATTCCAATAGTGAAAAAAAGAAAGAAGGAAGGAAGGAAGGAAAGGAAGGAAGGAAGGAAAGGAAGGAAGGAAAGGAAGGAAGGAAGGAAGGAAGGAAGGAAGGAAGGAAGGAAGGAAGGAAGGAAGGGAATGGAATAAGAAGAAAAAACTCTAGGGAGATTTCATTAAAGATTATTATTATTATTATTATTATTATTATTATTATTATTATTATTATTACTATGTAGATGGTTCTAAGTATAGACAGAGAACGCTCTGTCCTTCACCCAACCTGTAATTTTCATCTGAAAACACTGAAGCAAAATTTAGCAGGCACTCTGTGGCCGTACGATCTGGAAAGATACAATACTGCTTATAGCCCATCTGGTCTCAACCCCATGCCCGTTGCCTTCCTCTGCATTTCGTCTCTGTGTCTGTCCTTCCTTCTGTCCTTCCTTCTTGATAACAAACATTTTTTTTTAACCCTTGGCTCTCCCCTTTTGTGACTCAGTGTTCTAAACTGAGATAAGAATGAATAATGACCACCAACCACCCTGTGGCTGCTTCCAGTGCCAGTGCCAGTGTCACACTGTTGAGCTGGCTCAACAGTAGAGAGCAGACACCCCCACTTGATGAAGCTTTCCATCAGACCAATGGACACAGGGCCACCCTGAGTTTTGCTCTAGGAATGGCTTCCCTATCCCACAAGCAAGATAACTGTTGAAGAATCTGCTGACATTTCCAAGAACACCCATCTACTGGTGACACAGGACCATCACAGAAAGTGTTGCTGCTGCAAGGATCTGTTGTTAGACTGGAGACTGAGAACCTGGGAGCCAAGACACTTCTGCAGGAACCCTTGTTTCCTAAGTCTTCCATCTGAGGATTGCCTGCGAATGGGCATCAGTGACTGCCTTTCCAATGAAAGTGCATTTGGGAGCTGGAGAGATGGCTCAGGGGTTAAGAGCACTGACTGCTCTTCCAGAGGTCCCGAGTTCAATTCCCAGCAACCACATGGTGGCTCACAACCATCTGTAATGGAACCCAATGCCCTCTTCTGGTGCATCTAAAGATAGCTACAGTGTACTCATATACATAAAATAAACAAATAAATCTTTTTTAAAAAGAAGAGTGCATTTGGTTTCCATTCGATTTCATAACAGAGACTAACCCTTAGCGAGATGGGGAATATTAGACTCCATTGTTCAAGCTGAGGATGGCTGACTTGGGTGGCAGGAAGTTGAACAGTCTCTACTCTGAAGAAGAAAATGTCTGTGGGTAGCAGGCCTTGGGTCCCAAGCCTTAACAAAACAAAACAAATAAACAATTCAGTTATAAATGCCAGTGAAAGAAAAATCAAAGGACCATCTCAAGTCATAGTACTGGGAAGGGCCCACAAGAAATCTTCATTTGACTAAGTCAGAAGCCTTGGTTTTTTTTTTCTTTTTTTTTAAATAATTACACAACCCCTAAGGCACTATTATGTAATATGGTCTGAGGGCAGAGCAAAGTATTTGGAAATGTCTCCCGTGGAGCCTTTGTACTATCTTCAGTAATGAGAAAATGAATGAACCTTTGTTTGTTTGTTTGTTTTTTGGTTTCATTTGATTTGGCAGCCTTAAGATTTGAAGGTCTGTTAAACAGAAAAGGTAGAATGGGACCCAACTTGAGTTCCTCTGGCAAGGAAACTCCCCATGACACCAGTTCACGTCTCAAGCCAGACACGGACTTTCTATCACTGCAGTTTGTCAAACACTGTGCCAGGCACATTTCCTCCTCCCCCTGACAGAAAGGAAGGCACACTGGATAAGCTAACACAGTGGAAGCATTCTGACGTACAAAATGTCCTAATGATGTGTCCTTTGTAGTAACAAACAAACAAGACTGAGCTGGGAATTATATAAGGCTCTATCTTTGATACTATTTAGAAAACAAGGGGGAAACGCCATCTGCCCCGCGTTCCTCGAGAACATCCAATCAAGGGCCCAGGCATGTTTCCTGGCTTCAGACTGACTATAAATAAATTTAATAAGGATGAAAAAAGTCACTGCATCATTTACAGTTCTCTCTCGTCTCCAGCTGACAAAAATCCAGTCCAGATGTTTGTCCGAGATCAACAGTAACGGCGTGGAACTCTCTGGAGTAAGAGAGCTCTAGAAGGGATTGGTTGGAAAAGAAAGGGAAAGGTTGGCAGGGTGGGCGTGGACTAACCCTGGTTGATACTCACTTAACAGAGGCACAGCATTCAACTGATTTCATGTATAAGTATCGTAGTTTATACAGCCGTCCCCTTCCTCGGCCCTTCTCTCAAAGCCACAGGGACTTGGCTTGTGACGCCTGCAATGGTTGTTCCATAACCTTTGCTTTTAAATTAAACAAATGACCTCAGACTTTGGAGCAGTTGTTGACTCGGGGGAAAGTATGCCATTAAAAGTGTGCCAGAAACAGATTTAATTGGTGCATGTCCCAAAAACTGCTCCGAAGAGCGCAGGCTTCCCGCATATAGATTTCAGGGAACTCACTCAAAGGCCGCGCAGCTCTGTCAAAATTTGAGCTGTGAAACAAGCCAGCTGAAAGAGTCCGTATCAAAAGGGTAAATTCAATTCAAGAGATATTAATCTGATTACCTAAGTATGGCTGCGAATCGGATATGGTCCATTGTGCGCTCTTGTTCAACCTGGACAGCTGGAAGAGCCAATGGCTTCCTTTCCCCTGACATATAATTAAGTTTTAAGAGCCGATCAAGTTACGGATACCAAGTTTTAAGAAATATTTCATTCAGGAGTGGCATTTACAGTGCTTGCTTGTTGCAAGAGTCATTGTTCATTTTACTTCCTTGAGCCATGCCTGAGAGTGTGTGGATCAGGGAGCAGCGGCTTGGTGTTTGTGTTTCAGGCTACAATAACCGCCCTCTGTGCACCTGCCTGGAGGAGAAACCAGTCCAGCCGCCTTCCAAGACAAAAGAGCCCTGTTTTAAGTGCTGAAAACCCAGACATGAACTGACCCTGTCAAATTCCAGTTAGAAGAAAAAAATCAATATTTTTCATCCAATCCAGGGGAGCTGGGTTTCCTTTCCTAGCCGCACGTAGTTTGAGCAAGAGTGCCTGGGCAACAGAATCATCTCTTTTCTCATGAGTCTCTGAGCAGTTCTAGATTCCAGCCTTGAAGGCAGAACTCACAGCCTCGAATACCATCACCTCTCCCTTGGAGTCCGTACACATTTTCTTTTACCTCTTTCTCTCTCTGACAGCTCCCAATGCAATCTGACTTCAGCCACAGAAGCATACCTTCTCAAAGCAATGTGTGGCCAACACATGTTAACAAAGACGTCCCCAGTACACACTTGTCACAAACTGCAGGTACACTCACCATTGTAAGAATGCTTGCCAGTAGGCAAAGGGCCAAGACTACACTCTCTCTATTCCTATTATGGCTTTTAATATGAGTTGGTCAAAGGCCAGGACTAATTTTAGATGTCTTCTCGGTTGTGCAGCTCCGACTCATACTAATTCACATTGAGGATGAAACACATCAAACTCAACTGAGAAGCATATATCATCATAAAGGAAACAGTTTCTCGAAAAATCTGAAACAGCCAGCAATGTGAGATTTCTTTTGAGCATTCTACCCAGGCATCAGATGAGTGACCAGAAAAGGGAGGTGACAAACCTAATTTGAGAGAGCAAGTCGCCTACAATACCAGAAATGACCTGTGAATTACAGTTTCCTACTTCTTTAAGTGGAGTGGGAGATAAATTATGATTTTGACAGTTATCTTAAACTGCCATTGGTAGTGAGGCCCTGGCTAAAAATTGTTTTTTATTATGCCTGCTGATATACAGCTATAGTTTCAAGGGTTGAAGCTTTCTTAAGACTGCATCAGGGGCAGGAAAACCAGATGATCAGCATAGAAAAGCCAGGTTTCCTGACATAACACTGCACCAGGATGTGATTGATTGATTGATTGATTGATTGATTGTGTCTATACTGAGCCTACAAACCAAGCAATAGTTTATCTGATTCGGTTCTCATTAAAAAGCTACCTAAGGAAAAAGAGTTGACCACCTCAGGTGTGAGTTACACTGAGCTACCTTGGCCAGGCCGGTAAATTCTTGGTGAAGCATGGTACTAAATCTCAGCTGCCATTTTATCAGTGGATGCGACCAGAGACAAAGGCAGTCAGTCTATTAGATGATATCCAGGGTACTGCATACATACTGACTCAAAATATTAGTCAAGGAGAATGCCTTAGTTTTGTTCAGCTATCCTGTGATGGTGGCCCTGGCCATCACCATAGAAACTGACCTCCGTTTCTCCCTTAATAACATTTACTTATTTACTTATTGGTGAGCACATGCCAGACATGCATGTCAAGGTCATAGAACAACTCGGTTCTCTCCTTGGTCTCAGGTGGGTGCCGGGAATGGAGCTCAGGTTGTCTGGATTTGGCAGGAAGGGCATTAGGTGCTGAGCTTCCTATTGAATTTGACTTTTCCCCTCATTGTTGACTTCATTAGTTGCTGTACAACACAACATAACACAACAACAATTATTGCATGTGTATGAACTCCATTATCAGGCCATTCTCTATTTGTTTATTAATCAAGTATAGCACAACACCTGGTCAACTCAGACACAAAGGTGAACTTCATTATGGTATGCAGAAATTCTAAGGTTCTGAAGAGAGAAACTGAGCATCAGAACTGAGCATTGGCCTTTATATTCTAGTAGAGCCAAGGCTGAACCTGGTCTTCCTATCCTCTGAGCAACCAGTAAGATTTTTATATTATAAAGCACCGTTATATTATAGGTGCTCTACCTGAATGAAATGATAGATTAATGAGCAAACAATTGAATGGGTGGAGCCAATGCTCAAAGGGGTTAAAGGTCAGTGAGATGACAAGTGGGTAAAAGTGTCTGCTACCATGTACAATGATCTGTCTATGAGCCCTGCAATCCGCCATGGTAGGAGAAGAGAACCAACGCCTGCAAACTGTCCTCTGATCACACTCCTGCTATGGCATACACACCTCAAAAATAGACAGACAGACAGATAGACAGACAGACAGATGGATTGGGGGTATAATCCCACTTTTCTTAAGATAGTAAAGAATTCTCTAAAGAAAACATGGGAGACTTTGGAACTAGACCCAATGCCAGACATACCCATCCCACTCAGTGAGATATGGGAAATGAATAGCAGAACCTGCCTCATTTTCCAATGTCCTATTTCTAATGTGGTTTACATAACTTAATTGCACAGTGGTCTGCACTAGGCTTTACAGAAAATATACTAAATAGGGATGGCTTATAGAAATGGAAAGACTTTTTCTTTAGATAACCAGCATAACTTGACAAGGAAGGCACCGAGTGCACGCAGGGGAGTTGGCCCAGCCTGTGTTCGCTCTACTCATCATCACCGGACAAAGAGAGAAATCTGCCTGAGGCTCAGACAAGAATACAGCACCTTGCTTTGTAAAGATGGAACAAAACTCTACAAACACTCTGGAAAGGCCAATAGGTGTCACTTAGTGTGGCCAAGGGAAAGGAGAGCCAGGGAGATACTCTAAAATGACCCATGACTGGGGCAGGAAGAAGATAATGTGTCTTCCAGACACCATAGGCATGGCAGTGGCACTCAGGGGCAGATATGAGTCACCTCTTTTCTAGTTGTTGCTCAGTGTGATGCAATAGAAACACCCCCCTCCCCATCAATAAAGCTTATTGTCATAGTTCTTGGTTACTCAATGGAACCTGATGGTACGACTCTACTGCTAAAGACACTACATACTTGAGTCATAGGACATAGAAAAATGAAACTGGTACCAACCTGGAAATTGTCCTCACCAGTACCTGACCCATCAACTAGATTTCCTATTGCTTAAAGGACCTATACAGCTACCAAGGGAGAAAAGTAATCAATTGTTCTACATAGCTGTGAACCCCGTGAGCTACAATAGAATGCCTTGGCAAGATAGTGCATGTTATAGGAGTAATCAATCACTTTCTGATTAGACTTAAAGCCTGCACTACAAGATTAAGCTTGTGCCTGGTACCATTAACCGGGTGTCTTAGGGTCACTATTGCTGTGATGGAACACTATGACCAAAAGCAACTTGGGGAGGAAAGGGTTTATTTAGCTTATACTTCCACGTCACTATTCATTATTGAAGGAAGTCAGAACAGGAACTTAAACTGGTTAGGATCCTGGAGGCAGGAGCTAATGCAGAGGCCACGGAAGAGTGCTACTTACAACCTTTATCTTCGTGGCTTGCTCATCCTGCTTTCTTACAGAATTCGGGACCACCAGCTTGGATGGCACTGCCTACATACAATGGGCTGGTCTCCACCCCCACCCTCATCAATCGCTAATTAACAAAATGCCTTACAGCAGGATCTTATGGAGGCATTTTCTCAGCCAAGGTTTTCTCCTCTCAGATAACTCTAGTCGAAACCCTGTGGCCAGCTAGATCATAGGCCCTAGGGTGGAACCTGATTCCATTCATTATTCTGCTAAGTGGACATACTAAATACACTTCCCCAAGTTCTTATCTTTATACCAATAGATTAGTTGATCTCTCAACTCTCATCTAAGAAGCTTCTTTGTGTAGTCAACAGCACTTAACACAGAGACTCAGCTGGTAAACATGGAGAAGATAAAAGACTGGAATAGTCAATCCTAAATGAGACATCCATATCATGATGAGCTTCTTCCTCCAAAGCTCAGGGATCACTGAGGAAAAGGAGGCGGGACCATAAGAACTAGAGGTAGTGGACATCTGCAGTGAAACAGCATTTTCTGGACATAACAGCACCATTACATACATGAACTCACAGAGGTTATGATCTCACACCCAAGACTTGAGTTCAAGCCAGTTAAGTTTCCAGTATAGATGTGGAAAGGGCTCATCAAGTCCCACTCGTAGCTGAGGTGCTATTGGCAACTCATGGCTTCTGAGAGAGGAAGAGTCAGTTTTCTTCAGGGATGCAGACTTTGAGAGAACACTCATCCTATACACATGCACATGCAGATAGCACCAAGTAGACCCAGTGTGTTTAAGAAGAAAGAGCACATGAAGTTGGGAGGGAAAGGCAGTAGATAAGATAGGAAATGAATTGGGGGAAGGGAGCAGGCATAGATTTGATCAAAACACTTAAATTGTGTGTGTGTATGTGTGAAATTATCAAACAATAGAAAAGGAGAAAAAACTTCTATGAGTGGAAACTACAACATAAAAATTCTAGGCTTGATCACTCACAACACTGAAAAAAAAAACTGACCCTCACAAACTTATAGAATGTTCTTGGTACTTGGTGCAGTGTCTACTACATACTAGTCACTTGACATTACTGTTGTAACTATAAGCAAAAGGAACATGTGTATTTATTTCTACAGTGTCATTTAGACACTGTAAATCATTTGCTCCTTTTCTCTTACATCCTAACAATGAATGATAGGTACTCAGATGTTGTTTCTAACCACAAGGTGCTTTGATAAATGGTTGGAGAGCTAAATGGAATTTCTATAGCCAAGGCTGGCCTCAAACTCACTATGTAGTTCAAAATTACCTTGAACTCTTCCTGATCTTCCTCCCTCTCCCAAGTCCTAGAAAAACAAGCATGAACTACCAAGCCAGGCTCACATGATATTTTCAGAACCCTGATGTATGAGATAAATCTCTCCTGAGTCAATGAGATGGGAAATCAAAACTATAGCTGGCCACTCAGGACCTTAGAAAGGCTAAAGTATAACGAGAGGTTCTTATTGTCATTAGGTCAGGGCTATCCCCACCCCAAAGGGATCAAGATGGGAGCGCCTCTGTTTGGTCATCTCTAGTCTTTAAATTACTACTTGAGAAATATCCAACTACAAAATGGCTATATTACAATGGCTGGGTACCAGCCTTGCAAAAACAAACAAACAAACAAACAAACAAACAAACAAAACTGATTAGCATGATATACATCTTTCACAGTTGGGTCTCCACTTCTGTCCTTTACTCCATCACAGTTCTCTTCCCTCCTTTCCCCCTCCCTCCTCTTCCCTTCCCTTCCCTTTCCTTCCATTCCTTTATTTATTTATTTATTTATTTATTTATTTATTTATTAACCTCTGCTTGGAGCACCGAAAGGGAGCACTCTTTTTCTCCTTCGGAACTGTTAAGGATCCTTCAAGGTCTAACTGAAGTTCCCTCTTGCTGTAGTCTTCCTACAGAGCCCATCCCCCAGTCAAGAGTTTCATGTGTTCACTTCACAATCTCTAAAAACCTGTACCACTGTGAGACCAGATCTTTAAATTTTAAAACTTTTAAAATTTATTTATTTATTTATTTTATAAAATTGTACCCAATTTTGCTACTAATCTGTTCATTACAAACACCACTACCTGTGAGCTTCTTAATCAGTAGGGACCGGAGCATCTGTCTGACAGTTGCTGAGTACATGCCCTTTCCCCTCAGTGTTCTTCCCTGTGGACCTAAGAGTGGACAAAGTCTTACCCTCATGGAGTTTATATTTTTAGGGGCTCGAGGACAGGATTTTCTTGCTGGCTTAGAGTAATTTAGTGCTAGCAGCTCAGACTACTCTCGCAGGGTTCAGTTTGATCCCAGAAGGACCAAGCAGTCCTTTCCTTTGGATCTGGGCTTTGTATCTACCCATGATACTCTGGGCCACTTGGGTCCTGACATTCGTTTCCCCGAGCTTGACCTCTGAAGATTTCAATCACTAATTGTATGTCTGCTATAAATACCTCAGGGGAACACCTTTTCCTTGTCATTTGTTGTTGGAATATATTATTCGTACAAAAATGATTTTAACCTGTCATTTCATGTTTGTTTATTTTGACAGTCTTGGTGGGTAGCCCAGGAAGGTCTTGAACTTTTGATCCTCCTGCCTCAGCCTCCTCATGTTAGAATTATAGCATGCAGCCTCACACTCAGCTTATTTTGGCATGTTTTAAGCTCCATTCATTTATATATCATATTTTAAAACAAAACAGCCTGTTCCATTAATTTCCTGACCACATTGTTATTATCCATCTTTTATAGCTAGAAGTGATACTGCTAGGAAACAAGGATTCTTTTAGCTGTTTTTTTTAATGAGTCTAACGGAGATATAATTAAGACAATCAACAATTGCTCAACACATAAACACGCACACATACACACACTCACACAAATTACACTTGGCTCATAACTTGAGAACTCCTGAAGATAGTAATTTTGCTCCAAATTATCTAAAATCACAGCAAGGATACAGCTTGTAGGTGGAGAATTTACAGTGTATGTATTCCAGTTACTCAGCTGACAACCAGCTCTTCACCTTTGCGCTGTCCTAAACAGTTGATAGGTGATGGCTGATCATGGACTATATACTCTGTGCTAATGTGCTTCTTTCATATGTCTCTGGATATGAGGAAAAATTAGTAGAGTTAGGTTAGGGCTCATATCTAAAATAACAATTAATAATTAAGACTAAGTAGTGATTTATGGATAAACAAAAGAGAGCTCCCTTCCCCATAAAGACAAACTTTAGGGCTTTTTGTAAGCATAAAACAAACAAACAATGGGTCAAGGAGGAGCCAGATAACTCTTTGGGGCCAGAAAGACAATTATTTTATTTTATTTTATTTTATTTTATTTTATTTTATTTTATTTTATTTTATTTTATTTTTTTATTTTATTATCATGCTTAAAGGCATGGGCATAGATAATTAATACTAAACTCTCAAAGGAGAGGACACTGAGAGGGGACAGGTCTGAAAGAATGAGTACAGCCCTATTATCAAACTTACCTTAATACATGCTCAACTGGGCAAGGTCCCTCCATTAGATGTTATGTTGTGTCTATATAAAGGGAACTTACCCCATTTCATGGGTGCTTATACAATGAGAAGAGCATTGGCTATTCCATTTGTCCTAAGACTCACTGGGTGAAAGGATAACTGATATCTATATCTATATCTATATCTATATACATATCAGGTCAGCTGGACCAACCCATTCATAAGATCAAGGCTTGAGGACAATGCAAAGCCATGATACAAACAGATATGGGAAAAACAAATAGAATGATTAAAGTCTCTGGATGTCTGATTCCCCATATGACTACATTTTGGTTCCTAATTGCATATAGATTAGGAGAATCTTAATTAAATCTTTATAGAAGAATGTGGTAGATTAAAATGTGAACTTTGGAGCCAGCCTCTATGGGTTGGAGTCCGGCTCCACAACTAACTTTGTCTTATAAGTCCTAGGCCCTTTGTCTGTAAGATGGGATAATGAATGCTGTCTTTTTGTAGAGTTCCTATAAGGTTCTATATGATAATGGTAGAACAAAGCCAGGCACATAGTACATGGTCCATCAATACTAGTAGCACTTATCCATGGGCTTGCCTTTTAAAGGTGAGCTTCAGCAGCCTCCTGTCCTTTCTTTCAAGAGTCCCAAGATAGTCTACTGTCTCCTCTATCCCAGCCTACAGGAAACACCACTGGTGAGAATTCAGATGAAAATACATCTGTCTTGATCCTGGAGATGCTTCCCATAGAGACTTACTGAACAAGCAGTGATCCTCAAATTGTGACCTCTGGACCAACACTATCCTATTTTCAAAGGTTCAGAATTTGGTAGACATATAAATTCTTTGTTGTTTTGCTCAGATCTACTGGAAGTGTAGGAGTAGAAGCCCAGGAATGTGTGTATTAATAAACCATCTAGATAAAGTTCAAGAGCCACTAGAAGAAAGGATCTAGTGGAGAAATGCAAGTACTCCATATTTATTACTGAAAAGCAGATCTAATTAGGGGTGTGGCTCTGGAAGGAATGGAGATAGGAGTGCATGTCAGAGTTTGTCTGGGCTGTTCTTAGGATATACTACTTCACTGGACACTGTGACACTCCACCAGTCAATTCATGTCACATTACAACACAACACTAAGCAAATCAGTTACTTTCCCCTTTTGCCATCGATCCGACTTACTGGTGTGCCACACTTGGAATAGAACTCTCTATGCTGATGACCAATAAGAATATCTTCTCAGAGATCCTTTCCGACTGAAAGGCCCCCGGAGCATGCCGTTCTCTTTGACTGGTTACCTCTGCATGGAGGCAACTGACAAAGCAGGTTCTGGCGACTGAATCCCGTCAGCCTTCTTGGCCCTGAGACCTTAACAAAAACATGTGCAGACCCGGGAAACCAGATAGTAAATTTTAGAGGGTAAAAGTCTCTGAAAATAAGAAGTGCTTTCACAACACCTATCTCAGAGCTAGATGTTGTGATGAATACATATAATCTTAGTTCCTGGAAGGCAGAGGCAGGAGAATCACAAATTTAAGGCCAACCTGGTCTAGGTAGTAAAACCCTATCTCAAAACAAAACAAAGTCTATACTTTGGCTTAGTGGGTAAAAGGGGCTCATCAAGCCTGATGATAGATTTTATCCCCGGGGACCCACATGATAGAAGGAAAGAACCAACTCCCTCAAGTTCTTCTCTGGCCTGCCCATGTGGGTGTACGACATTGTGCCACACATATACACATGCATGCAGACATACATGAAGAAATATAATTTAAAAAACTTGAACAAGACAAAACAAAACCAAACCCCTATATATCTAGATCTCTCAAAACTATCCAAAGACTGTTCTCTCTGACTGTCATCCAGTGTAGCTATCTTACACCTTTGCTTCACCTGTGTCTTCCTTCACCAAAGGAGTCAGAGCTCATGGCTAGGCAGCCTTCCCGGTGCCTGGCTTTCCTGTCCCCCTCTCCTTTGATCCTTCAGTCATGCTTATACTGCCCCCTTGGCCTCCTTGCTGAGAGCCCTCACTCGGCTCCCCTCCCTCTGGAGATGTATGGCTTTTCTGACATTTGTAGGCTGTGCCAGCCTCCTCTCAACTCCAGTTTCCCCTGCCTTACACAATATTTAGACTCTCTGTAGCCAAACACCACACATTTTTGTGTGCTTTTAATCTTTTTTTTTCCCCCTCTATAAATTAGACTTTCCATGGCATCTAAACAGTTGCTGGAAGTAATATAGGCATAGTCAAGCACTGTAGATTCTAGAATGCAGGGAATGTGTGGTGTGGGTAAATGTGTGTGCCCTTGTGAAGAGAAACACATGAAATGCCCTGTGTGTTGACATATGTCTGTGGCTTTGGAATAAAAACTGAAAAAAATCACTGTGTCCTTTAAATATCTTTATCTAAAACTCACTCCTAAGAAGCTGTGATGTCCAAATCTAAGGTTTCATGGGAAACATGTTGATTCCTGTCCCTGGCACCACCCTTCCACTCATGGTGTAGCCTTTGAGTAGTTTCCTTCTCTTCTTCATGCTCCAGTTGCTTGAGGTGGACTAAGACATTTATCATTTTAAGATAATTTATAGTACTATGGAAATGCTAATTAAATACTGTTGACAACCGTTGTTAATATTAACCTCAAAATCACACAGGGACACCTGATGCTTTCAAAGCACCAATTATAGCCATGCACCATACCCCTAAGTAGTGGCTATGAACCTGCTCCACCCATACCCCTCTACATGATCTACACAAACCTATGAACTCCAGTGTGAGCTTGAACTCTAAAGGGCCTTGGAGCTAACATGTGGAGAGAGTTGGCTAACTTGACCAACCCACCCAAAAGTTTGCGGTTAATGGATTACAAATTTGGGTAATGCAGAACAATAAATCACAACTAAAATAATAAAGCTGAAAGTACACACAATTTAAGCAGAAACACCAGTGTTTTTTATCGGAAATGAAAGAAAGCATTGATCACAGCAACTGTCTGAGATTAGCAGGGAGCCGCATTTTCAAACATCCTGCAGTAAATCCAGAGCAGAGCCAGCTGGAAAGCAAGAGTGGAAATAAAACTAGAGAATTCATACCACGCTTTGAAGTCTGCTTCTTTCACAACCACGAGTCCCCGATTCGCCCCAACCATTCTGAGCTGCTTTTGCTTGCTAAATTTATTTTAAAAGACACACAAGCCACACACACTTGCATATAATCTTTCAAATGGACTCCAGCTTTTTGCAAGGGTGGCTTGTTAGGGAATTTGAATCCCAAAATACTTTCTCTTGCAAATGAAATCAGCCATCAATTCCCTTGACTGCAACAGGAATAGAAAGGCTTCCAGCACTAAAACTAAAAAACACTCTTGGTTCTGGTAAGAAGCACATTCTATTTTTTCTTTTGTTCTATCTTTGACCCTTCCGTGCACTTTCAAGTTTTACTTTCCATGTGCTGTAGTCAACCAAAGACTACTAACAGAGATAAGAAGATACCAACATGCCAGATGCCAGAATGCTGGGATAGCAGCCCAGTAATGTATTCCATCCCATGAAGCCACTTGGGACTTCTCAAGTGGGCCTGCATGTCACCATATTGAAAATTAACTGCTACCCCGCCCCTCCCCCAAAACCATCAGAAGAGAGCAAGTTAAAGGTTGAGGTTGAGCAGAGCTCTAATCTTGCTACTACACAACAATGTCACCTATCAACCATGCCCCAGTATATGGGGACTTGGTCAGTTGTGCTCAAATCTCAGGTTGGACTAGGATATGCATATATGGGCAGCTGGATCATTAGATCTTTTCCCTAATGATCAATATGGGGAAAGAGTCCCTGTGACTGAGGCCCAGCAACCCATGGTCTCTTCAGTCACTGCAAGAAAGAACTACAAGAGCTAAGAATCAGAAAAGTTGCAATAACCATTGAATGATCTCTGATAGCTTGTATATCAGGATTTACACCATTAAAATAGTATCTGGAGGGGCTGGTGAGACGCCTCAGTGGTTAAGAGCACTGACTGCTCTTCCAAAGGTCCTGAGTTCAAATCCCAGCAACCACATTGTGGCTCACAACCATCCATAATGAGATCTGACACCCTCTCCTGGTGTGTCTAAAGACAGCTACAGTGTACATATAATAATAAATCTTAAAAACAAAAAACCCAATATCTGGAAAAGTTGCTTTGAATGATACTACCTACTCAGGTCTAGAATTATGGAAAAGAGAAAACAATAAAAATTGTTAATTTTTTTTTAACCTGGTCTTATTTGCGAAATGATGGGCTGGACAAATAGAACAATCCTGAAGTCTTTTCCAGCCCTGATATTACTGTAAGACAGTAAGGGCATCTGAAGAGCAACCCACCGGCAGGATTTTAAATCTAATATACAGAGTGAGGCAAATGACCTCATCGTTGAGGCTGCTCTAGTTAGTGTGGACACTTTGGCAGGCCTGACACACACCCCTCTATATTGCTTCTTTCTTATTCTGTATACGGTTCTGGGGTTGTCTGTCCCTTATTCTCTTTGTATCTCTTCCATATGAACATATAGCCAAACAGAAGTGTTTACAACCCAGAGAGAGTGGGAGACACCCTGGGCTGGGATGACTTTGCATGGGCCCTGACAGTTCTAGTTTCTTGAATTAATGAGACAGTTCATGAAAGGCAGGCTACAAAACGCCAAGTAGGGCAGGAGTAGGTTGGGAAAGGCCCTGGCCTACAGAGTCCACTCCTCCCTTCTTTCGCCTTCCCACCTCAGAGCTGTGTAAGTCAACACTGGAATGAAACCGCAATGCAGGGACTCATATTGAGGACCCAAGCTGTGAACACTGGGTGTGCTTAATCCAGACAACAACCCAGGCACAAATTGAATAAGGCAGAGGCAGCAATGCAAAAACAGAGAACTCTCAACTCTACAAACACTGGGAGGGCAACAGCTGGTCAGCTGAGATTAAAGGAGCACAGAGTGCCTCCCATCTCCTGACTTCTCCTCCCCCATAGCCATCCTTGTAGGCAGCCAGGACTTACTTTTATAGCCCTGTGCAGATGACCTTGTTCCAGCTAAGATAGGGGCTCCTTTGATCTCAGCAGGGGATGCTATGGGCTTGCAGCTGGCAGATATTAATAGCACAGGATCAGCTTGGGCAGAAGAGATGGCTCAGTCGGACCAGGTCACTTGTATTCCCTTCTCTGCAGCAGAGCAGAAGGGACTTCATTTCCCGGATCAACCCCTGCTGGGTGCTCCTCTCAGGTCAACCCAGATCATTTTATTGCTGGCTGCTCTTGGCTGCCTGCTCTCATCCCACAACTGTTTTCAAGTGAACACTGTTTAAGCAAGGGCCTCTGCTCTGCAGCTGAAATCCATTACAGGTTTACTCTGTGAAACAGAAGAGCCACCCATGGCTGGGTGCTTCCCATCTGCAGACCCACCTCACCCTGTCAGGACTGAAAAAGACTCAAGCAATCTTTCACTTCTTCAAACTAACATCAGGCAGAAGAAGAAACTGAGGTCCAAAGTGACGAAAAGATTTGCCCGTGGCCATTAGTTAGTACATAGGAAAAGGAGACCAAATAAAGGACTGAGACCACAAGCACGTTGTTCTGTTTTGTGCCATGTATCTCTCATCTCTCTCATAGGAACTCGGGCCATTGCAATATATCTGAACAGGAATGAATGTTCTAAGGAATGACCCCCACTCTTTGTCTGAAATTTTCAGGATGGACTGTCACTGTCTCATGAGTATTAGGCAAGTGCCTTTCCCCAGCCAAAATCTGTTCATTTTAACTTGCTGGTAAGTAGCTCCATTTTAGACTTTGGGAAAAAACACATTCCCACGTCCTGTTCAGCGATAAAAGAAAAATACCTTAAAAAACAAAACAAATAAACAAAACCACAACTGCTTCAATCCCCACTAGGGTTTCATAGTAAGGAACATTTAGTTACCTAAGGAGGAGCTAGGAACTCCCTTTGCTGATATCATTTCCTGTTGCCATTACACTAGAGTCCAAAGGCATTTCTTCCCCCTCCATTTTGTTCTACTTCTTTCTTCTTTGCTTAATATAAAGCAGGAAGCCAAGAAAAAGAAATCCACTTATTTCCAAATAAGGAAGGAAAGAAGGAAGGAAGGAAGGAAAGAAGGAAGGAAGGAAGGAAGGAGGGAAGGAAGGAGGGAAGGAAGGAAGGAAAGAAGGAAGGAAGAAAGATAGTTTTCTGGTTTCCTCAGAGCTGAACAAATGTGTGTGTTATGTGAATGTATGGTGTGTGAGTGTGTTTGTGTGTAGTGTATATATAAGTATATTATGTATGTGTGTGTGTATGATATGTGCAGGTATGGTTTGTAAGTGTGTTTGTGTGGTGTGTATATGGTATATGAATATTGTGTATGTGTATGTGTGTATGATGTATTCATGTATGGTTTGTGAGTATGTTTGTATGTAGTATGTACATAATATATATGTGTTGTGTGTGATGTGTGAATGTATGGTTTGAGAGTGTGTTTGTATGTAATGTATATATTATGTGTATGATGAATGCATATATGGTATTTGAATGTGTTTGTGTATAGTGCATGTATGGTGCATATGGAGTGTGTACATGTGCGTATGTGTGTGTATGTGTAGTCATAACGATTTTTAATGACATAGATAGGCAGACTACTGGTCACTCTCTTCTCTGCTACTCACTTAATATCTACTTATTGCTCACAGTGCCTACAACCTTTGTTGGTCACTGAGATAAAACATGAACACAAAAAGAATACAGCATAGTTTGTGTCTCTGAGAATCCGGGGGTTTAAGGCTGGTTAATTGTTTCAGTGGTAAAGGGCTTGCCATTATGACATGCATGTGGCCCTAATTTTAATCTCTAGCAGCAGAAATAAATATCTGCCAAGTTAATCTTCTTAGATCATCTCTTTACATATCTGAGAAGGTGGAGAAGGCATAGAGGGAGGAGAGAGCGAGACCAACTGTGTGGGCCAGGAGGTACCCGCAAGAGGCAGGCATCGAGCCTGAGGGCCTTTGGGAAGAGGGAGAGACGACAAAGAGAAAAGCGGCTCCAGACACAGAGGGTAGGGCATCAGCCGACTGCATACTTGAAACAGGCGCTTCATTCAAGGACTTAGTAGGTTGACTAGCAGAGAGAGGGCTGACCCTGAAGGGTTAAGAAAACTTAACCTTATTTAGTGGGGTTCTAGAAACTGGTCCACTCAAATGAAAAATATGTGTGTGTCTGCATTTGCTGAACCCCATGTTGTATTACATGGCTGTTACAATAACCTCCAAATCTCTGACTATTTTCCAATTGGCACTCTTCTTTTAGCACGCACATCCTCAGAAAAGACAGCCCTCAGCACGTTGAGTAGGCGGGAGACACCCCGGAAGGAGGCCAGACAGCAGAATGGACGCAGAAGGTCTTACAGGGTTTGTTAAAATGAGCCAATTATGAGTTTTAATAAATCACTTGATCACAACAGAAATCACAAAGAAAATGAAGAGACTCATGAAGGATATATTTGGAAAGAAAGCTAAAGCTGATTTGATGAGAGGCGTTGAAGGAGAGGCGAATTCCAGCTTGTTCAGGTCTCAGCTCAGGTGGCGGGAGGTGACAGAGCACTGAGTGTGGGAGGAAGGGACACAGCACTTCACAGCTTTTACAAATACCTCATTAGCGTTCACTCCAAAGACAACACAAAAAAGCAGAC
The DNA here is from genome assembly GCA_964023405.1 of Apodemus agrarius. Lineage (NCBI taxonomy): Eukaryota > Metazoa > Chordata > Mammalia > Rodentia > Muridae > Apodemus > Apodemus agrarius. The sequence continues at coordinate 43,643,723 of OZ030011.1, forward strand.
ATGAGGGGGCTTCCAGGCTGAGACTACAGTGGGGCTGATCCAGGAAGCCTACCTGGCCAGGCAGTCAGGAGCCTTCCCAGGCCTGAAAGTCCCCTGTCTTCCATCATGACCAATTCTCAGAAAGTAGAAAGGGAAGAGGGGCTAGAAGGACTGTGTGCACCTTCTCGGGCCCATAGCACTGTGCCCCAAATTCAACTGCAACTAGAAGAGCCCAGAAATGTCGGGGGAGGACTTTCAACAAAATTAGAAACCACCTTCTGACTGCTGATGTAGTTCCCCAACTACCCAAGGTTGGCTGCTTTCAAAATCCCAGCCAGTCTGACCTTTGCTAGGAGGGGGCAGAGAAAATGGGCAGATTCACCCCTGCGGAGACCTTGTCATGCTTCCGTAAAGCAGATCAAGAATGTCATGTCACCTGCATATGGAACTGCTGCGTACTTTCAGACAGTCTAGAGGTGTCTGGTACAAAAAGGCGAGATCGCCACAGGGGAGCACCAATAAAGGCAATGCTGGAGCATCAGTCTCAGAAACGGTCAGCAACTGGTTAGGGGGCCACCGTAGGGGGGGTAACAAGACTCCATCCATGAGGGCATGATGGATGGGCACGAAGATGCCTCAAAGGGAACTCACTCAGAGACAGCAAGTGACAAGAATAGATCAGCTGCCCCACAAGACATTCAAGCCTAAATCACCAGGCTCCAGCCAGCAGCACTGACCAGAGTCCAGTAGCAATGTCTCCCAGCTCTCACAAGGAGGCAGGAGGCTGTAAGTCAGTGTCAAGTTTCAGTCTCCCCAGGACAGATCCTTTACCTTCAGACAGGGACAAATCATCAGCTGGAGACACCAGGTCTGCTTGGGAAGGGAGGGCTCCACTCAGATGGGTCGTAATTTGATTCGTCAAGATAACCTGTGAACAGACAGGGGGAACGGGGAAGGGGGGATAGGGGAGGGGGGAGGGGCGGGGCAGAGAAGAAAGAGAGAAGGCCAAATTAATTATTAGAGCTATCAAAAGGCAGGCTGTGGTTTAGAAGAGTGATAAGCCAGGTAGGAAAACTATCCTTATTCAAGCCCCAGAGAGCAGAAGCAGGTGGGCTTTCCCCAGAGCTTAAATGGATTCATCTCAGCTGCTGAGCAAGCTGAGATGTGCTACAATATTAGCTAAACACAGACAGCGAACCAGAATGAAGAAGCATCCGTGCATGTTTTATAAAGTTTATCAATTTTGAAAACTGCCTCCCAAACCTAAGATATTGCTGGTACTGATTTTAAAGTCATCACTTAGAGTTTGGAAGGCATTGGTTTCTTCCTGTTACCCCCAATGACCCCTTATTTCCAGATTTGTGAAGCAGGAATAAGACTCATCTCTAAAAAAAAGGCAGGTTCCTTTCAAATTAGTTGTTGTAGCAAAGGAAGTGTAGTTTCGCCATACATTTAAGACATAAGTTAACATGATCTTATTAAAAAATAAAGTTTGCAGGGCTTAAAATTTCTGGAAAAGACTCTAAACTATGTAGCTCACATCACCCAATGGTACACAATGCTTTTATACTTGGTAAGTCAAAAACTTTGTTTTCTTTAAAAATTTCCAGTAATAAAACCTATTGTATTGTTTAACAATGTAAAGAGAGAATAAAGGGAAGACTATTAGAAAATTCCAGGAACACAATCATTTTCAAATGTGTGTAATACCCATCACGAGAAAGAACCATTGGACACTTGAAGGAAACTTGTTGGTCACCTGAAGGAAACATCCCCGTGCACACAATCCGGTGCTTGGCATGTGTATCTAATAGGACCGTCTTGGTCTGTGGTGAGAGTTAGCTTATGGGTTTGCCATCCAGATACACACAGAATAATCTCCCTTTAAGAATGTCTTGCCTTGCTGGGGCGTGAACCCAGGGCTTTGTGAGTGCGAGCCAAGAGCTCTATCTCTAGCTACCTTGTAAGGCTTCCACAGAATCTGGCTTTTCTACTCCACCTCTCTCACCATGGATCATTGTCACATCCAAATCCTGAACCAATCAGAACCCATGTGGCTTAATGGAGGTGAGGGAGGGTGGCCGGGTCAGGTGAAGAGCTGAGGGGCTCTATTAGCAGAGACAAGCTCTTCGGGTTGTCAGTGTTGGGGAGACTCATGTCGCCAGCTGTCTGCACTCTCTAGGAGTGCTGAGCAGGCTCCGGGAGCCCAGGCAGTATTCGCCCTTCTCATCCCTCAGTCTTCCATTTTGCCACTTCTCATCCAGACTGGTAAGACTCACACGAGCGGACATCGGTAAACACGTCCCCCAAATAACACGTATTTATGAGAAAAGTATTAATAACAAATTATGTTCACTTCTCACTTCAAAATATATAGTATAATATAGCTATTTAATATAGGGGGATTCAAATAGGCACTTTGACATTCTGGACCTTGGAAAAGTCACTAAACTGTTGGCCCCCATGCTCTACATACAAAATAATATCTGTCTTATAGAATTTTAATGTGAACCGAGATAATCAATATAAGGTACTTAATGGAATGCCTGGTAGTAGGTAAATGTTCAATAAATGTGCAGAAGCCACGACCATCATTCTAGAAGGACAATGTATGTGCTAATGACATACTGTGCTTCAGATATTGGTTCTAATAACTGAACAATAAATCGTATCAGAAATTAGGTTTTGGGCATGTTATTCCTACCAAACTTAGTGTTTTTTCATTTTTTAAAAGGTAACCACAATAGCCGGGTGGTGGTGGTGGTGGTGGTGGCAGCGGCAGCGGCGGCGGCGGCGGCGGCGGCGGCGGCAGCGGCGGCAGCACACGCCTTTTAATCCCAGCACTTGGGAGGCAGAGGCAGGCAGATTTCTAAGTTCGAGGCCAGCCTGGTCTACAGATGAGTTCCAGGACATCCAGAGCTACACAGAGAAACCCTGTCTCAAAAAACCAAAAAAGTGTACTCATATACATAAAAGGGAAGCACAAATTTTTGTTCTGGAGAAGTGGCTACATGGTTAAGAGCACTTGTTGGTCTCACAGAGACCCCATCTTCAGTTCCCAGCACCCACATGCTAGCTCTCAACCCCCTGTGACTCCAGCTCAGGAGACCCATTGCCTTCTTTTGGCTGCCCCAGGACCAAATGCATATAATGTATGCAGGCTAAACACTCATCCACATAAAATAATAAACTGAATATTTAAAAAGCATATGTGAAACTATCACAGTAGGAAAGATAATCAGTTGGGACAAAGCCAATCCGACACTGACATTGCTCTGATAGTAATCTGCACCTTATCTACCTAGGAGCAAAATAATGTATGCTCTAGGTTTTTGTTTGTTTGCTTGTGTTTTAAACTGTGACATCTGAGAAGTCTAGATATGTAGTCTTGATTTTTTATTAAAATTTTTATTAGCATATATTCTTTGTACAAAGTGATGAGCTTAATAGTGATATTTTCTTTTCTGAAATTTATTTCTTTTGAGAGAGAGTATCACAGTCCAGGATGTCCTGGAATTCATTATGGAAATCAGGCTAGCCCCTTGGGAGCTAGGATTAAAGTGCATGACACCATGCCCTGCCCCAAAATGGTGTTTTCATTCCAGTTTGTCAGTGACCACACTCGGCAGCCCTGTTATGCTATTGGTTCAGTTACCTGTGGGCATGAAGGTTGTTTCCTCTGAACTATTCACAGGTTATTTTTAGTTGGTTAGGAACATGTTTATAAAGAGTGAGCTTTAATTTTTGTGGGATTCTTCCAGATGATGGCTTAGTGAGAATGACTGGAACTCTAGCAATGTGGCAACAGAATACATGCACACACACACACACACACACACACACACACGCACATGAACACACATGCACACATGTATACACACACTGAATATAGTACCTATCATGAAAGCAGAGTCTGTCACCATATATACTGGGGGCACTAAGAGGAGAAGGAGCTGCCTGGCTTCTCCAGAAATGTATAAGTGGATGAAAAGGCATCAGCTAAAATATTTCCATCACTTGTTTTCTAGTTTGTTCTTATAACGGAAATGTTACAAAAATGAGATGCTTTCACTGTGTGGAGTGGGTAACAGTCAGCCAGTCTCCAGCAGGCTACAGAGTGCAGCCCAGCAGCACAGCACTCGCCTCCTAGGGGAGAGGATCAGGGTTGATCCCCAATATAAGAATGACAGACTGGGGAGGGGAAGAGAGGGCTGGAGAAGGGGAGAAAGGAAACTACACATTTCCACTGAAATAGTGGATGAAGGAGAAGCCTTTTCTCCCTCCTAGGTGGCTCTGCTGATTATCTCCCCCTTGTTATCAAGAGTCTTAAAGCCAAGTCACCAAAGGCTCCCACTACCTGGAAACTCAGGGGCTTGGTAATTGTATCATCTGATGGAATTGTGTGGTTTTCTAAATCTGTGTTTAGCAAAATAATGAAACAGAAACACATCCAAAAGCACCAATTACAAATGATCACAACTTGGACAGAAGCCTACAGATGTGTTTTTCACTGAGGCGATTTGGAGATGTGAAAACTATGCTCTTAAAATAACTTATAAAATACTACTGCACAGTTATAAACAGAGTCTTAACACTGTCTGGTTTCTGAAATGAGTTCCGACTGACACTTCCAAGGGCCTTTCATAAACTCGTTCCACCAGAGCAACCGGGGCTTCTGATATTGGACATAGGTTTGTGTGAGAGCGGTCTTCACAGAGGTTTAAGACCGTGGCTTTGGGATTACACAGACTGAAGTTCAGGTGCTGGCTCTGTTGTTTCTGACCTATGTGACCCTGGCCAGTATTGAAGATTTTCTGGATGTGATAAACTTTACTCCTAGGGGCTTAAGGATTAGACTAGATAACTTACTTAAAGTCTTTAATACAATATTCAACCTAGGGCAAAGGATATCATCCTCACTGCCCGCGGTTACCCACCACCGACTCTGCTTTGCTTGTTTAGAAGTCTCATGCCCAACTTTACATAGTAGCCTGTTAGTGTGTACAATGTGTAGTTTTTGTATCTGTTAAGAATTTTTTAAAGTTTCTCATCTTAAAAAAAGACACAAATAAAAGTCTATATCCTCTTTGTAGAGCAAGCATATCATTCACTGTTGACAAAGAACATACATTTGCTATTTATATCTTTAAAAGCAATAAAACTGGAATTGGAAGTGCATCTGTTATTTTCCCCATTTCCTTAAAAGCGTGGCTAATTGAAAACACGACACATGCACATCACCATCAGCTATAACTACAAAGCCAGAGGGGGAGACTCTTAGACAAAAGGGAAGATAAGAGATTTAATGATCATGGTTTCATCTGAAATCAGAAGAGACTGAATCTGGCTCAATGCTTACTAAGGAGCACCCTCCTGCTGTGCTTCATGTGGGGACATGGAACCTTGCGAGTTATACAGCAACTACTGTCTTGACTCTTTTTTTTTTTTTTTTTTTTTATTTTCATGGAGAGATCACTGACTTGTTTTCTGCCACTGCCTTGGCTATAGGATACATAAAAATTACATTCGTATACAAAATGTACCCTCATATAATGGATCACAGACTATGAGTCCCGCTGCTAATAAACCCTCCCAACAGAAGGAGGGGGTCATTCCTTCCTTCAAAGACAAGTCTCCATGCCATGTGCACCACAGCTCCAGGGATGAACCTGACTACAGTGGTAAGAAAATGAATAAAAGACAGACAGATGGACATGTGGACAGAAACCTGGGATACCGTGTCTGGGCTCTCACCTGGAGAATCCCAGGACCTTGGAATCTCATTGTGTTTATTACGTAGAGCTGAACGCAGTGGTGGGGTTATTGAATACAGATGAACAAAGATGTGGGGTTATTACATACAGATAAACAAGGAGGCAGAGTTAATGGAGTACAGCTGGAGCAAGGAGACTGTAACTATCTAGAGAGAGAAAGCTATGGTTGATAGTTTCAGCATACCTTACCAACATTGTGCTTGGTTTCCTGAGGAAGGTTTGGCTGTTCCTCTGAACCTGAGACTATGGCGTCCTTGACATGGTTGTGCTCCTGTCAAAAGCACACATTCACTCAACACTTCTCTCGCTCAGGGCTTCCTCTGCCCCCTACATGGCTCATTCCAAGTTTTCTCCCACACCGTCTTCTATAAATATACCCTGTCCATCTTTCTGTGCACTGGGGTGCAATGCCTCTGTGTGCACAGTTTAAGGAAATAATGAACTTCTCTAGAAAGAAGTAAATTCAAGGTACAGACTTGAAGGTACATAAACAACACAATAGGCCTTGATGTCACAGAGAAGACTTGGAAATTAGAGAAAAGAGATGAGAACTAGTCAGGGATATGGCTGGAAAATTGATGTAGTTTAGGTCAGAAGACTGAGGATTCTGGTCATTCAGAAAAGCATACATACACAAACAAAATATATGACTCACTTGCATTAAGTATTAAGTCAACTGTCAAATGTTTTGATATCAGAGGGTGGGAGCAGAATAAGCTTGTCATCAGGCCTAGAGGTCAAGCAGGGGACTTGAGCATCTAAGCCCAACTCTCCACTAGTGTATGAGCCCAGTGCAGACTACCTGCCTTCAGTGGAACTGTCTTTAGCTATGCTGTGATACAAGGTTATACTCATACCATCCTCTACATTATTGATCCTGATCCAGTAAAATTCTGCTTTATTGGGCCTCTTGAGTGTGTAGTTTGATCTGCACCACATTGAAGGATTAGGAGTATCAGTGTTGGGGCTTCCAAGAGCAGTTATCAAGTATATCAAAGCCTACCAAGATTATCAACATCAACTGCCAAGTATACCAAAGCCTACCAAGAGTATCAGCATCAACTAGAGAGAACAGAATGGAGGACCACCATCTTCTACTCAACTCTTAAAAGACAACAAAAAAGACAAAATTTTTAACCAGCAGGGGTAGAATAGGAAGAATGTAATATCTGGTCTTGTTTAGCAGCAGAAGAAATGTTAATAGTCAATTAAATATTCCTTAATTTCATATGATGTACATTGATCACATTCACCCCAACATACCTCTCCCTGATTCACCCCCACATCTCTACCCACCCAACTTTGTGCCCTCTTTATAAAGTTTTTAAAAAAATAACTGGCTCTAATTTGTGTTGGCTATATATTCCTGGGTATGGAGCCATCCACTGGAGCAAGGGGACTTCTAGTGACAACCCTCTTAAAGGAAAATGACTCCTTTCTCCCATAAGAAATCAGTTGTCCATAGCTCCTCAGGCAGGGGTAGGGGCTTGTGAGTCCTTCTCCCTCCCTGCTACAGTGCTGACTAGCATGATATTGTACAAGTCTTGCACAGGCAATTACCGCTGCTGGGAGCTTGTATGTGCATCCATCCATGAGTGTTCAGAAGACACCATTTCATTTTGGTCTTCCCTGACCTCTGATTCTTATAAACTTTCTGTCTCTTCTCCTTCAATGGTCCATAAACCCTGAGGTGGGAGTGTGATATAGACAGACACCTCATTTGTGGGTGAGCACCCCCTGACACGTATTCTCTGTACTTTGACCAGCTGTGAGATTCTGTATTAACCACCATCCAATGTACAGGGAAACTTTTGTATGGAGTCTCAGAGTGGGAGATGTGAGTTTAGAGAACAGCTCGATACTATGTCCATTTCGTGAATGAATAGGAGCAAGCTCAGCCATAGGGCCTGGGAGCACCCCATCATGGGTTCTTAGCCAAATTTACAGTACCTGGTATGTGCTTCCTTCTGTGGACTGGGCTTTAAATCCAATCAGAAATTTGGGTTATCCTATAACATTCATCCTACCATCATACCCTTGGGCATATCTTACCATAAGGGTCATTCCCAGGGTAATATCTAGGTTAAGTCTGTTGATGGCTTTTTTTACCTCAGTGGCCTGCACAGCCCCTTACAGAACTATGAAAGCTAGCCAGAAAAGTAAGCTTCCTTGTCAGTACTAACCTGATTTCTCTATATCTTATGAACAACATGTGCAGTGTCTTCATCAACAGGGTCTTATCATCAAGTTCTAGTAGGCAACTAGGAACAGTGACTATAACTTGTATTGTTTGGGGTCTCTAGGATAACTCTGATCAACAAACTGAGGTGAGGGATCCCATATCTTGCACTGGAATTTTTGTTTGTCTTCTGGGATGAGCACAATCCCCTGTGACATGAACTCCAGTCTCTCTCTCTCTCTCTCTCTCTCTCTCTCTCTCTCTCTCTCTCTCTCTCTCTCTCTCTCTCCTCACATAATAAATAAGCTTATAAAATAACAGGTTTCCACATGGCATTTTCAAACAAGTTAGACTTTCTAAAAAAGACAACACAAATATGACACTCTCTGTGTGGGCATGTTAGAGACAGATTTTATCATCTCCATTTTCCACTGAGTGAAGCAGTCACCTGCTTGAGTCCCAGATGGCAGGAGGGACACGTAGGTTTTCTGGATACTCCTCCTTCCTAAAGTAACATTAGGAAGAGGAGAGAGGGTCTCTGAGCCCAGGTCTATTTAGCAGGTGACTTCTCCATGCCTTGAAGTGCTGGCTTAGAGAATTCAATCTATTAGTCATAAACTATGGGATCTTATGTCAAGACATGCACTAGAACCCTGTTCCGAGTCAGTGGATGGCAAGCCACTAGTCATACTAATAAATAACTCTGAGCCACATGGGCAAACAGCTACAGTTTCTGGAAAGACAAGCATGCAAGAGAGTGTACGTAATTGTGTCCAGTTTTCTGATACATTGGACTGGTCATTTCTGAAACTAAACTCTGCCTGTCTGTTTGCAGTAGAGTTCAAAGGGTAGATTGGAAAGAGAAACCATCAGGTGACCTCAGGCATCTCAAAGAGTTCTTTGCCCAGAACACCATTTCCTCCTGTGCCACCCCCTGGCAGAATTGACTGTAGCTTGCTCCACAGAATCAGTGACGTTTCAAAATCACCTTAACTGGGCAAGGAAGGCTAGGTGTCTCGACTGTAAACAGGCAGCTCAATGAAGAACAGGGACAGTGGGAGAGAGAGCTTGACCAGAATTCAGGCACCAACTCTACTCACCACTAGCCAGACACAAGCACAGTGCTTTCCGAATGGTGAGCCACTGCCTTTCCTGGGCTCTGAAGGCATTAATATTCTTTTTGTACTGAAAATGGTCTATCTGCTCCAGGAACATTTGTTTTTTAAATATTACTTTTTGTACCTTAAAGCATCCTAATTGCAGATATGACAGTGACCTGGTCTTTTTTATCCAAACAAAGCCTTGGGTGAGTCAGCCATTCTGAATTTTGATACCAGATCCATTAAAGCTTGCAGAATGCCTTGCTCTTAAGAAGACAGAGGCCGGAATTTTCCTGTGAGAAATTGTTCAGGTTCATTGAACCCTTTCATCGCCAAGGCTTGAGGAAGGCCCTGGAGTGGTTTTTAAGCATGCTCTACTCTTGCTTCCTTATCATGACAGTGTCTGGTCAACACTCTGATCCCAGAGAGCCCTTGGGAGAGGCTAACAGAAGAAAGAGAGCGAGCAAAGGAAAGTGATCTCTCTCTCTCTCTCTCTCTCTCTCTCTCTCTCTCTCTGTGTGTGTGTGTGTGTGTGTGTGTGTGTGTGTGTGTGTGTGTGTGTGTGTGTGATTAGAGAAATGGATTGAGAACAGGGCAGGCTCGCCATCAGGTCCAAAGGGCCATGCTCCCAGGCATGGGCCCCCATTCCTCCCCCTCTCTTCCTACCCACTTCCATCTTTGGAAAGAGATATCCAGCATTTGTTGTGAGGAAAAGTCAGACTAAATATTCTGGAATTTGAGTATTGCAAAAACAAATCTGGTTTTACTATTCACTGGCTTAGTTTTGCCAAGCTCTGGAAAATTATAAATCACTCCATGATGGAAAAAAAGATCATTTTCCCCCTTTTCCCCTTCAGCTCAGAGACTATCAGCTATCAGCTCTAGAATGAAGAACTGATAAGGGTTTGGGACGCCGGTCTGCTATTTCCATCGTGAGGGACTGAATGTAGGACAATGGCTATCTGGGAAAATGCGAACGCTGTCAGGGCTTTTCTTTTTGAAATATTTGTCATAAAACACCAAGCTTCAATTTGGCCTGAAGAAAACACGCCTGTGGGATTCCAGTGGCCTGCCTATATTTAGTTTTGGCTCTGACAAGAATCTGCTGTGCAATTCTGGGAAGTGTGCCTAACTCCTCTGTTCTTTAAAGCATTGAGTCCACAAAAGCGATGGAGAGAATTAATCTACTCTGATGGCTGTTAGTAGAAGGGGCTACAAAGGAAACTCTAACGCGACTCAGACTGCATTAGCGCTGCAGTCGCACACAAATCTCCAGGACTGCCATTGGCTCTCACCAGCTTCAGCCTGCAGGAAACTGCTCTGAAGAGATACCTGGCAGCGTCTGAGGAAAAGAAGAGGGAAACAGCGAGGGAGATGCCTTGGGCACATTTGAGTTCATGGTACGGAAGACTTCCATTCATGCTCTGCACAGTGATCTGGGAATACAGACCTCTCTAGTGGACTGGCTTCTTCAACTGTCGCCCTCCCTAAGTCCCAGCACTAACAGATGCTAACTAAGGTCATTGAGATCAAGGAGCAACAAACTGATCCTCAACTAGAGCTCACTGTGCCTGTGGCCACAGCACCACAGTTGTTGGCTGCTGCGGGGGTAGCGGGTGGGGGTGGGGTCCCCAGGAGTGTCCCCTGGGAGAAGCAGACCAAAGCAATTCACAGCCAAGCTGGAGAGAAGTGAGGTGCTTTTCAAGAGAGTCCCTGGAGGAGAGACAGGCTCTGTGTGAGGGGCGGCACATATGGAAGGACACTAAAGCTCCCCAGCTTTCTATGCTCACCAGTGCAGCCACAGAGGGCACCCCCAAGAGTTCCACTTCTACCACCTCACACCCACCACCTCCACCACTGAGCTCAGGGAGAGGTATGAGGAAGGACTGTGTCTGCCATTTGTTCAAACCAGGTATAGAGCAACTGCCCTGCATGATGGTGAGACTTTCTCTTTGGCCTACTTACCCCCAGAACGTACACTCCGGGGGAAATCTGCGGCCAGCAACTGTGGTGCTGTGGCTCACGGGTATGGTGAATTCTAGTTGTATATCAGCATGTTCCCTGCCTGGCCCCAGTGGCCTGACATTAGCATCTGTTGATTCTGGGACTGGGGTGGGTTGGGAGGGTGGTGGCAGCAGCTGAGGACACCACAATTAGCAGGCCAGTGTGCTGTTTTCACTTCTAGCTCAAGCTGGCGGTGCTGGGCCCACTGCAGGAAATGACAGTCTCTTAGTTAGCTGTGGCAGGGTAACCACTGTGGCTTCCAATGATATTATTTACCAACTATATCAAATAGTGCAGTTAGTGTGGGGCCAGGAAAGGCTGGCTACCTAGGCATGGAAAAGAAGGTGGCCAATTTTCAGACGGCTCCGAGGTTCCCACGGATGTGAGAGAAACTTTCCTACCAGCTGGGCTGCGCATTTTCTGTGGCAGACTCACTGTGCATGAAGTTTGTTTGGCTGTCTTTGCCCACTTCCTCATCCCTGCCTACTGAGCTCTTCAGACAGGCAGGGAGGTGAATTTCCAGCCCCCTCCCTCCCCGAGTTTCTGATGACCTTTTTCGGTGTTTTTGTTACTTGTGGTGCTTTCTATTCACGTGTATGCCTTGGTGCTGGGGATTCCCCTCCCTTTAGTTTGCAAGGAGGGTTAGAAAGACCAGCTTTGTGATAAGTACCTTCGTAGATGGCTGCTTCTAAGTCACTTCCCCTCCTTCTTCTACTGAGTCATTTGCTCCCCCAAAGAGACTGAAGATATAACTCTTGGGGGAGTCCAACTTCATCAACACCATATTTGATCCTCCAACTTAATGTATGTTTACTGTAGACAGGAGCTAAGCTCAGAGGAACCTCAGATATGCCCCGTGGGCACAGAGCAGTGCTAGTCTCCCTGTTTGTATCTCTGTTCCTAACATAAGTGGCGTGGCATCCTAGCCAGCATGAGCTCACCAAGCTCACTGACTGTGCAGATCCAATTATCTCTGTCTCCAGAGCCAATCTGTAGCATGAACCTTTGTCCACCATTGTTCAAAGGCTGGTTAACAGGTCGACCTCGAAATTCCCCAGTCAGCAACTTCATCAGATGTTCACATACAAAAATTATTTCATGTCCTCCAAGATGGACAACTGTGTAAGTTATTACTTTTAAGGCAGAATGATACCATGCTTCTATGACCATATTCAGAAGACATTGTTATAGACTCAAACAACAATTCACAATTAGAGTCAACAGCTGGGCGGTGGTGGTGCACGCCTGTAATCCCAGCACTCTGGGAGGCAGAGGCAGGTAGATTTCTGAGTTTGAGGACAGCCTGGTCTACAGAGTAAGTTCCAGGACAGCCAGGGCTATACAGAGAAACCCTGTCTCAAACAAACAAACAAACAAACAAGACAAAACAAAACAAACAAACAAAAAACAAATCCAAAATACCAAAAAAAAAAACAAACAAAAAAACAAAAACAATTAGAGTCAACAAAGGAGAGACACAAGAATAGGTTGAGAACAAATATAGTAAGTGGCCAAATATTTACCTAGTAGACTTTGGTGTGGCACTCTCCAACGTGATCACTAGTGAGCAAATCTCCAGTCAGATGCTACAGGCTCAAGTGGGTATCCTGGCAAGGCCCATCTTACCTGAGGTACAAGACCCAATGCCAGATGAGAAACCAGTTTCTTCTCTCTGCTATTCACTTTGGTGACCTGGAAATAGCCATCTGGAGCAGAGTCTGAGAGGAAATGTGAGGTTCTGTCAGGCCTCGGAATTGCTGGAGGCGATGGTTAGGCATGTGCAGTGTCCAATGGCTCATCTTACCAATATAACTACATATTGGAGCCAATATCTTATACCTTTCCCTCCCTCGTTTTCAGATGGCGTTTTGGCACCACTCATCTGATATCAGATATCAACATGATATTAACATGAGTAATGGTACTTTTATACTTTTCAGAGTTCATTCACAGACTGATCTTAACTGATCCTGAGTGTATGAGGGAAGCTGGGAACTACCTCAAGTAGCCATCATGGGCTAAAGGGGCAGGCAGGCTCTGGACTGAAACATTCTGGCTCCCTTCTCCTAACAGAAGTGGAATACCAGGTCTATTCTTAGGTAGATTATTTGCTCTCTTTATGCCTGTTTTCCTGAGCTGCATAATTAGGTTAGCAATTATCCCTATTGTGAAGACAAAGAACAGCATGCAAAGTCAAAGTACACTTGACAGGTACTTAATGAGCATTACCTTAGCGATGACACCCACTTTGGAATTTTTGAACCTGTTTATGTCTCGTGGTTCATATCCTCTGGTTTTCACTCTTCCCACTCCAAATGGCCCAGTCTGAAAACCCCTTCCTTACGGTGTTTTTTTTTTTTTTTTTTTTGTTTGTTTGTTTGTTTTTTGTATTTCAGGGTCCAGGTGAACTCTCAACTCTTTCATGAATAACATCCCAAATATTTTCGCCTCAACTAATTTCTCAGTTTTTAGCATACCTACTTCAACATCAGTATTAAGGAACTTACTACGAGAATTATTCTCAACGCTATATGTGTTATTTTTCTTTTAACAAGACTTTACAGAAATATTTCTTGGTCTCAAAGGAGTCCAAGGAGGGGAAGTCAGTTAAGCCAAGTCATCTATGATGGAACTCTTCATAAAGATTTGTCTTGCTGACCCTTGTAAATCCTTGCTCACAGTGTAAACTTCAAGGGCTTTGATGTCACTCTGGGTCCCTGGATTCCCTTCTAGGTCCCTATTGTAAATGTGGGAAAGGAGAATGTAATCCAGCTCTGATTCAGTTCTCCCTCTACAGACTCCATGCTGAATGCCTGCCTGACATTTATTTAGCTTATTTCATCTTCTCAACCCAGCCAAGTCAACACTATTATCCTGCTTTCTTGAGATCAAACAGCACCATGGGTCAGACTCAAATCCCATCTTTTATGCCCAAATCTGTCCTAAATACCTCCCTGGTCTATATTGCTTCTTCCAAGTAAAAGTTCTTTGCCTAAAAACTCATGGCCTCATGATTTACTGATTCGGTTCATCAGAGCAAGGCATGCTAATATCAGAGTAACAAGTTCCATGTTGTTCAGTGCAAAATCAGATAAAGGAATCTGGGAAGAAGGCTCAGTGGGTAAAGTGCTATCTATACAAGCCTGACAACCTAAATTCAGACCATCGGCATCTATGTTAAAAGCCAGTTATGGAGGCAGGGAAGCTGAGATAGGAGAATCACAGACCGGTTGCTCTCCAGTCAATCTTGCTAATCAATGAGCTCCAGGTTCAGGGAGAGACTATGTCTCAAAAAATAAGGTGGAAGCGGTGATGCCTATGAACCACAACAGTGATCAGCGTAGGATGACATACCTACAGGTATAACAGTGGCACTCACGTCTTAGAGGTAACCAACAGATGCCTAATGGGACTTAAGTCCTGCTCAACAGGAGGGAAATCATGTCTAGCACAGGAAACCTAGTTAACTTCCTAGGGCTAGTGAGGTCACGGGTCTTAGAAGGGAATCTTCTGCTACCCCTTTACTAGACCAGCATAATTCCAAACTGTATTCTAAATATATATCCTTTAAATGCAGATAAGTTAATCTCTTACTCCTTTAAAAAAAAAAAAAAAACCCTACCTCTTTGCAGCAGACAAAGACCATCACAGAGAATCACAACGGGTCAAAATGTAGAGAATAACAGATTGTGGGGTGCCCAGCACCAATGGATATGCCAAGAACACAACTCTTTTACCTAAGGCTAAGGAACATTGCAGAAGAGAGGGCAGAAAGAATGTTAGATCCAGAAGGAAGGCTATACCCAGGATACTGAAGTAACACTGCTACCTAACCAAGACCCAAACAATGGCAAGAGTAACAAAGAAAGGGGAAATGTCATGGGGCACTAACTCCTAGACAAAGAACTACAAGCAACTAATGATTGCTGAGAGGAGAGCTAGTCTTCCCCAGGGATGAACTAATTAATCATGTAAGACCAAGTGGTCAGAATTGAAATCATACACATATAAGCAATACTGAATACATGCAGCAATACACACACACACACACACACACACACACACACGCCAACCTCTGGCTTCTACACATCTACATCTACATATAATATCCACGCACATTAGAGAGAAGACAATTCTTAAACAAGATGTTTAATAATAAAACAAACTTTCAGTGGGAAGGAAAGGAATGAGCCAACGGTTAATAGTCTACTCAGTAGAATGGAAAGGTTGAGTTTGCAGGCTGGGGAGGAACCAAGCACTGGTAGGTGTGGGCAAGGGAAAGGACACAGATTCCTGGATTCCTCTTCTGTCCTGGCCACTAACCATGCTGCTAATGCTTTCACTTCTGCTAAGCTGTGATGACAAGAGTTTCAGAAGAAAAGCGGCCACATGAGAGCAGATAGACCGAAGGCAAGCTGGTTAAGTGTTCTGCAGTCACACACAATATTGGGATCTGTAATGGGAGTTCACGACAGGGGCCAATTCCATGCGGGCATTTGTCCTTCCAGTGTCACTTGGACCTGTACAGAGTAGCTCACTTAGGGTCTACTGAGTTGAATTTGAATTTGTTCTTGTTTTCCTACTTTAAGTGGCATTTGTATTTTTCAGACTGGTTACTATATAAAGTACCAATGCAAAATAATAAAAGAGATTGATTCTTGGTATGTTTGGAAATCAAGTCATGAAATATTATATTAGTGCCTTTGCTTCCTGCTGGGCACCTGGCCTTATGGGGGAAAACTCAGCTGGGTGGAGACAGCAGAGGCAGAGGTTTGCCCTTGGCTTTTTAATTAATTCATATCAAAATGCCAGTGGCAGGTTATAGCTGTTTTCTTTTATGGCATACCACAACTCTTTTAAAGAAAAGTCACAGAGAACCTGTAAGTACTGACTGACTGATGTCTCATGGAATTCCAATTCCTGGTGTGGGAAAAACAAGTCCTGTAGTTGACTTCCTGGAAGGGCCCACTACTGAGAAGAGATGTCATGCTACTCTCTTGTCGGGACAAGGTGGGCACTGGAGCTCCTTTCTCCCTGGTTACTGACAAGACAGCACTCCTCCCGGTGGACTCCTGCCCTCGGCTGGCAGGACACAGTGAAGTTACTAAATTGGCCTGTTGGGCTAGTGAATCCGGGAGAGTGAGTGAGTCAATTCTCTTTAACTCTGTGGTCTCAACTTCTTGTTAGCTTATTGCAAAATTAAAGGGCACACGGAGAGCAGAACCATCAATCAGTAACCAGCAGAGGAACGAGCTCTTTGTGGAATGCATTAAGAGCAGGAAAGATGAAGAAAGAAAAATGGAAAGAAACCTCATAAAACGGTCATTTCTTAGGAGAGCAGAGGGAAAACTCCCCCCAACAATGCAGCATTATTTAGGAAAAGTCTTATTAAAGGTTTCCTATCTCATCAGGGGAGCAAGCACAGGAATGCAAACAAAATCCCTCCAATGAGCTGCCCTTCATCGGTGATAGTTTTCTTTTTTTGGTGGATTTTGCTGTATTCCACAGATATAGTACATATGGGCCAAGAGGCTGGGGCAGTGACTCAGCAGGCCCAAGACCAGAGGAAGGGAAACGAAGCCACTATTGTTTATTAACAAACAAACAAGCAACAAACGTCGCTGGCTTCTACAGGCTCTGCTCAAAACTGACCTTCTCCCAGCACCTCGTAATTCAGATCTAAAGTTTCTAAGACTGTGCCTTCTTTAGAACACCCAGCAAATGCTATTTGATGAGCACAAACCCTGAAAAGGCCGGGGAGGAAAACCAATGTTTACAGAGTGCCAATCACCATACGTAGTGTCTTGTTTAAACAACCCTCTTAAGGGAGTGACTCGGTGTAACTCAGAGAAAAGTGCTCTCCTGGCCCACACAGGCCCTGGTGTAAACTGCAATAAATAAATAATCTTCTGCAATAGCTATCACAGCCCTGTGACGTAGAAGACATTATCTCCCTATTTTATAGATTAAAAAAAAATACTGAGTAACTGGGTTGGAGAAATAGCTCAATCAGTTAATTAAGACTTAATTCAACCCTCACGTCCACATACAAAGCCAAGTGTATGGTGCCCACTTGTAATCCCAGCCCTGGGGAAGTGGAGATCAGCAGGCCCCTAGAGCTTGCTGGCCAGCCAGTTTAGCCTAATTGACAAGCCATAGGTCCCAGCAAGAGACTGTCTCAAAACACAAGATGGGCATCTCCTAAAGAAAGACACTCAAGATTGACCTCTGGCCTACATATGTACACACACACACACACACACACACACACACCAAATTGCTGAGCTTGTAGCAAGCAACAACATCGTGTGACTATAGAACAATCCTTTGTATCTTAGATGATACCGTAATTCAGGGAATCTTCGGTTGCATCCTAAATCCCACTGGCAGGAATGAAAATCAGGCAGTGATGGGAATGGGAGTGGCTTCCTGGTAACTCACCAGCATAAACTTTCCATGCTGACATTTTCCTGATCAGTTTCTTCTCCAAGACAACCCATTATAGAGGATAGAAAAGCAAGGAACTGAGGGGTGTAGGGAACAGCTTGTACTGGTAGACAGAAGAACCTTTAAAATACGGCATGGCTCTCCTCTTACTGGTGAGATGCAGCTTTGTAAGTAACATAGCTATAGGGAAGAATTTTGTAGGTTATTTTAAAATAACTTTAAATGTCTAGTGTGTGTAAATGAATATAAACTCTTATCTGAACCTCACTGCCAGCAATAAAGTAGATACTGCTATCAGAAAGAACAACTTGTCTAAAGTTTACATTTAAATGGAACCAAACCCAGGTTCAACTGACTCTGTATCCATAGTCTTGATACTCCTTGATCCCAGTGGGAGCTCACCTCTCAGAGATAGGGAAAACTGCTACAAGAATGGAATCTCATTGCCTTTGATGTGAGGACAGGCTGCTTGGGACCTGGATTCTCCATGTGGTTGCTGAGATTTGAACTCAGGACCTTCGGAAGAACACTCAGTGCTCTTAACTGCTGAGCCATCTCTCCAGCCCTGAAGACAACTTTCTTAACCATAGTTACACTGCCTCTATCAATTTTGATTTCTACAATACATCTTCACTTTATAGATAAGAGAGATGAATCTCAGAGAGGTTAAATCATTCTCTGAAGCCAGTAAGCAGCAACACTGGGATCCAACCCACGGTAGTTGTACCCCAAAGCACAAGCTTTCCACCACTAATATACTACATGGCCCCGTTGACTGAGGTTCACCCATCTAAGCCCCCTCAGGAGCACTGAGCACTAACCCAGGCACTGAAGACAGGAGGCATCTGTTGTCAAGCAATGGGGGCTGGCATGGGGGTACCAATAAGGACAACTAATGACAAGAGACAGAGTGTGCTGGAAAGGTCTAACAGCCCTGGGGAACAGCTGAAGGCAAGTGGGTTTATCTGGTTTATGTGGGAATAGGGCGCATCAGCAGCCTTCCCCAAGTGCTGTGTGCGATGTCCTCATCAAGCTCCAGGGGCAGATGTGAACATTAGAAATGCCCACTTAAACTGCACTCCAGTACAACTGACTACTGGCTGAAGGCCTGGGACCAAACTGACACCTGCAGCAATTCCAACAGAGCACGGTCTTGTCCGACCCTCCCCAGGCACACAGAGCCCCGACCGTCTCGCAGTAAGAGCTCAGTGCTCTGTGAGGGGCATCAGGAAGGTCCACTGAGGACTATGGGAGGCTGCAGAGGTAAAATCTTCATCCACACAGGAAAAGCACTCAGCTTTCTATTCCAGACTTTCTAGTGAGGAAGAACGAGGACCCGACACTGAGTTTTGTTGCCTCGCTTCCCCTACCAATGGCCCTGGGTTCCGTCATCTTTCCCTTCTGGATCGTAAGTGCATTTGAAGTTCAACGATGCATCTTCAGAGCCTCTTTTTTACGGGCACACCACAGAGTGAGAGCCTGGAAGGAGCAGAAGCATCTGGTTGGTAACTGAAGGACAGGGTGAAAGGTTATGGCGAGGGCATAGCACAGGGTAGCGCTTGGCCACTGATACAGTTCTACTTTTGGCTCACCTGTCAAGCCCTGGGGAAAACGTGAATGATGCAGGACTCGCAGACTGTGAGGCGGGGAGGGGAAGGAACAGGGATGGAGGGCAAGGTAAATACCTTCAGCTCTAGTCCCTCACTGACTCCACACGTGAGTGCTGAGCACCCACTAGACAACCTTCAACAGGTCGAACAAGGAACCACCCTCCCTTGAGGAGTGGGTCCTCAGTCTGTGTCTAGCAATAAATAAGGAAACCAGGAGGTGGGCAGGAGAGTTTCAGATAGAATGGGGGTTATTAATAAACAAAGCACAGAGTATGAAGAACAGTGGGCGGCAGCTGACAAGAGAAGCCATTTAGGCTGAGCTCTTAGGGGCAGTCCTGAGTTTTCCCAGAGTTCATAGTAGAATCCCAGACAGAAAGATGAACATAAGGATCCCAGGAGAAACAAGCTTGGGATCATCTGGGTACCCAAAGACCACTGTGACCACAGGCTAATGAGCAAGGGTCAGGGTCAAAGAAACGGGTGGGGCTGAGTTGGCACCTTGGCTCCCACAACACTGACTTAGAGTTTGTTTTTAGGATGGTAAGAAACCGTGGATGTGTTTGAAGGAGAAGACTGGCATTATCGGAGTTACGTTTTAAAATATGTTTGATCTGAAACATTATAGCTCCAATAATGTCTTTCCCACAAAGGTTCAGCTTTTGCATCCTGCGTAACCTGCTTAAAATATTTATGAGTCTAATTCTGGGTATTAGAAAATTAAGAGGAAATAGTTAATAGATTTCTTCTTCAGGCTCCTAAGAGTTGAGAGAAATACAGAGTGGGGCACTGAAGTCCGAGTAGCATCGCAGAGGACAGCCCACAAAGGGCTGATCACACTGCACCTGCTCCAGATGCATCCTAATCATGCAGATGGCACAGACAGAATACTACCCTCTGGAAATGCCCAAATAGAATCCAGCTCATCCCAAGCCGGGTAATGGTCTAACTCTTTCAATGAGCAAGTACATACTACATCTTGACAAAACAAAGATGAAAAAGTGAATATTGCCAAAGTTAAAGACGCAGTGGGCCTTTGAAGATTTGAAGGTTCTACACAGAAGATATGTCATAGGAAGGAAGATATTAACAGTGACACAAAGCTACCTGCATACACACGTGTGCATGCACGTGCGCGCACTCTCTCTCACACACACACACACACACACACACACACACACACACACACCACACACACAGAGATAACCCAATCATGATCTCCTTTTTTTTTTTTTTTTTTTTGATTTGGTTTTTTGAGACAGGGTTTCTCTGTGTAGCCCTGGCTGTCCTGGAACTCACTCTGTAGACCAGGCTGGCCTCTAACTCAGAAATCCGCCTGCCTCTGCCTCCCAAGTGCTGGGATTAAGAGCGTGCGCCACCACCGCCCGGCTAACCATGGTCTCCTGACTCCTGGCTCATCACCGTCTTATTAAGTGAGCATCTGCACAAAGCCAGTGCTTGTGCTTCTGACAGTGCTGAGCTGTTTTCATCGCCTGCTGGAATTCTGCAGCTCCCACTCTTTATTGCCCCCAAGACAAAGGTTATCTACAAACAGCCACTTGGCAAAATCCACTTCAGCAGAGTCAATCTCTTCCAACCACCACCAGTTTCGCTTCCCTATGGGGAAGCTACAAAATGTACACGGGGGAAGTGAGAGTGCCGTGCTGACGGCCAGTTCTTTTTTGAAAATGCACAATCCACACAACGATCTCCATGGGTACACAGAGGCAAATGGCAGCCGCAGTGTGCGTGTGTGCGGGTGTGTGCACTCTACTACCTCAGTCTTAAAAAGTAACATCTGAACCTTTTGTAAGGTTTGCCTGTGAAATGTCAGAAAAATACCTCACAGACAAGGAAGTTATAAGTGACCTGGACTGGACTGTCTAGCTAGCAGGAAATTTTTTTTTTTTTTGATCAAGGAAAATGAATAGAACTCTATCAGAAGCTTGATTAGTCCCTCCACTCCATTCCAATAAAAATGATAGATAAGTCATCTGTTCAAACAACAGTGATTTACATAGCAGCTGATATACTATAGAGAAGCATATTAGCTGAAAAATTCATATTTATCCAAAGAAAAATGGAAACTACAAAGCTGATAAGGTCGGAGTTGGGCAGTGGGTGCTTGAGCATGGCATAAATCATTTGATTATGACAGCATTACAAAACCCGCACCAGTGAGGACATTTTACATTAGAGTTATATCCAAAGTAAAGTAAGTGATCTGATGTCAACTGAGATACGCCAGCCAAGTTCAATCCAGAAGACTGAATTCTGGACCCATAAGCCAAATATTTCAAAATATAACTTCCTTTCCATATTTGAAGAGCAGCCTTCAAGGATCTGTGTGGGCACCATGAGAGGCCTGGTGTCATCTCTCTACAGGACTAATATGTGGAAGTCCCATGCTTCTAAGTGAAATGAATATTTTCTAAACAGTCAATTGGACTTTACATAAGTATTTCTCCTCTATGGTTTCTTTGGGTTATTCATGGTGGGTTTATAAGATAGAAAAATAGATATCATCTCCACAGATGCATGAAAACAGTAAGGCTCAGAAGTTTCTGGAATTGTTCTATCAGATATAAGATCTGGATCTCAAATTTGGATGATGTTCAACCATACTATACATTTTTTGACCAAACTATAAATTAAAATGAAACCTTAGCAAAACCATATAACAACAACAAAAAATGTAAATCAATGTTTGCCTGGGGCCAAGGAGGGAGACAACAGACTACAAAGTCGCAAAGGATGCTTGCTAGGTTATAGAAACTCGGTTAGGTATATGCCCTTGCCGAAACTCACTCAGCTTTGCACTTTATTAGATGTAAATTGTATTTTAGGAAACTTGTCATTAATTTGATCTTCAAGTTTTCTTCTCTTAAGAAAAATCACTCATCTCATTCTGTGTCTACTGCCTTGGCGTAGGAGACCCATTCTTTCTTTTGAATTTCCCACTGGTCACCATGATCTCTCTGTCGTAACCCCTTCATGTTAGATGTAACTGCATTAAACCACATTCCTAGACTTGCAGAGATTTTATTTTACATATAATACTAAGTGTTTTTGTCTTATACAAGTTGCCTAAATTGGGGTATGCCCTAATATTTGAGGTTGTCACAGCATTCCTATTGTTAGGGGTGCTATGGGGATCATATCAGCTGGATTGTTCATCTTTAGAACTCACAATCAAAAGAGTAAAACTTTCCTCCAAAAAAAAAAAAAAAAAACAAAACAAAAAAAACCAAACCAAAACAAAACAAAACAAAAACAAAAACAGCATATTTCGTGAAAGCACAATATTCTCCTCCTTCCAAATTTATTTCCACCCATTGTATTTAAATACAATGCACTGAGAAGAAGGAGGTCTGTGTTTCTGTAGAGACTTCCATAATTCACAGTACAACACAATAAATGATGTACTGACCCTTTTGATAAAATAACTTTCACAGCTCTTCAAAAGTACTTTACGAAATATTCTCCCATTTATTTCTGCCCTGGAGAAACAACATTATGGAGACGGTATTATATCAGCCCCGTGGCACAGCGCTATCAGAGTCATCAGAATATCTAACTTTTCAGAAGCTTTTCGGCTTTTATGTGGCAGAGTCCATTTGGCCATATGCTCTGTTCTTCATTCATTTATATTTGCTTCACTTAGACTAAAAATCAATTTCCTTTCTAAAGAAATGTTGGGTTTCAGAACATGAGTCCATGAAACATGCCACCTTGTCATAGAGAGTATTTTAAGCTATAGAAACTAAGACATAAATATATTACTCCCCCGCCCCCAAAAGGAAGAACACTTTTTGGCCTTATTCTGCCTGTCTCCTCTGACATAAGCTATTTTAAAAGTTCTCTGACCTACCTCTTCAAGAAGCAGGTCATAAGTTTCCATTCTAGAGAACTTCTGTCCAAATCTTGGAGGCTAAAGAGAATTGGAACAAACGGGCTCTGCTAGGCCCCTTGAGTTAGTACCACCCTCTGTCCTCTCATCAGATTCGGCCTAACAGTCCCTAAAAACAGTTTCCATGGGTCTTTGGGCTTGTGAGTCTGAAGGCTTCCCTGTCACATAAACCTTTGGTTAAATGTATTTGTTCTGTTTTTCTCTTGTTAATCCCCCTCCCTGACAGGGGTGTCAGCCATGAACCTTGTAACCAGTAAGGGAAGAATATTATCTTTTCTCCCTGTTGCTTTCTGGTGTCTGAACAAGAGACCTAAACCCTACCAACAGTACAAACACGGATTGCTTTGACAGATAAGAACTTCCCCATGAGTAGGGAAATCCGTGATGGGAGCATCTGTCTATAAACATGTACTTAATCCAACTGGGGCCCCTCGGCTCCTAGTCACGTGTTTCCCTACATTACTGCATTTCTACCCCCTCCCCCATGTTTTGCTGAGCATGGTGATATTCACCTCTCTGAAGGAGAGCCATGTACTTCCCCCTCTATGAGTTCTTCCCTAGTTTTCTGGAGTGAATTGCTTTCTTCCTCTGTGCCGCTTGGCTTGTACAAACAGAGTAGCAATTATTATCTTACTCAGTTCAGTTGTTTTCACATGCATCAGCTCTGCTGACCTAGGAGCATTTTTAAAACAGGAACTATGTGTCACTCATTGCCACTGGTATAGAACAGGAGAGTAGACATCAGGAACATAATGGCTGAGGACTCGCTCTGGTACCGAAATACCTGTGATGTATTTATCAGTAAATGAGTGGTAAACTCATTTCCCTGAACATACAAAAACTGCCATTTATAACCCTACATTGGCACCCAGTTTAAGAATTCGGTTTTGGCCACAGACAACTGTTACCATAGATTCACAAAAGCGTATTTATTCTAGATATCTGTGACTATAACTCTTCGTGGTAAGGTGAACTGAACACAGGAAAGGAAGCCGAAATCCAAGATTATCCTAGGCATATCAAGATTATCACTTGCCAATACGCCACTTAATCTGCTTGCCAGAGATTATTATTTTATTTCACATCAAATCTTATGATGAGTTATATATGCTACTCAGAGACACAATCCCAAGAGCTGAAGGTTTTCAGGGCCAATAGACCATGTTTTTTCTATTTTCTTCTCCTTCAGACTCATCCCTTAAGTTTGGAATGTCATATCCAGACAGACAGAGATGGCAAAGGAAGTTGACCGCACCCACTAGTAACACTCATTTCCTCCTGTCCTTCCACTGATTTTCCTTAGAACACTTCTCATATAGCATTCAGTACCTTCCAACTCTTCTAACATCTCTGAAATAATCCCTACTTCAACATCCTTAACCTCGTGAATATCTCTAGACTCATAAAGTCCTCGTGACTAGCTCGTCTACACTTTCTTCACCTTTAACACACAGGAACACCTTAGGATGCCTCCTACACCTCTGGCATTCCCAGACATAGATGGAGTCTCAGGCATCCAGAGTATCTTGTCTGAGATGTATAAGCTCCTGCCCATCCAAACACTACCTATCCGGCAAACTTCCTCTTCAGTTCCAATGTGCTAAACTGCCATTAAGCCTGTGAGCCTCTGAGAGTGTCAGGAATAGAACTCTATCCCTGCCCATCAGTCACTCCAGCCCCAAACCCCTTGAATGGCTAGGAACACTGAGCAATTTAGACTTCCTTTAGGGTAGTCCCAAATAGCCACACCTGTTGGTCAATATGGCACCCCTACCCCTGATTACTATTAGAGGGTAGCCAGCCAAAACTGCCTACTCATCGAGGAGACAAAGTCCTAAATGGGAACCTCTTTGAAATATAAGAATTCTTAGGGCTTTGTCCATTGCTTTCTTTGCCCTTGGGAGGGCCCAAGGATGAAGGGTGTGTTTATTTGCTGAGCCACTCAAGGGTCTGACAGGGTAGTATGATTGATCACACACTTGTGTTTTGAGGTCCTTGGCTGTTACCAAAAGAGAGATGTGAGCCATCAAAAGGCAAGCATGGGGTAGGTGGGATTTACCCAGGAACTCACTACACCGCTGATGTCCTCTGCATGTTGTTCTCTGCTGCTTCCCCAGTACCGAGGAGCAGACATTGTTTGTGACTCTTGCATTCTGGTTTCTGATGATCAAGGCTGACACTGGTGCTTACTTAAACCAGATGTTTTCCACAAGAATATGTCAAATAAGGGAGGGGGGAGGACTAGACCCATTACTAAAGCATGTAGGCCTTAGATCGTCCCTCCTCCTGGAGACTGCTGATTTGACTCAGGTTTCTGAACTGAAAAACAAAACTGGCATGTTTGGGTTTTTTTTGCTTACAGTAAAGTGTAGCTCTGTGTGTTCAAACAAGGATTGGTGTCAGGAAGTAGGAAGGTACCTTGAAATACGCTCATCTTTACTATACATTTAGCTAATATAACTATATAAATCTAAACATATAAATTTAGGAATAAATATTCATAAAGAATATGCATCCTCATTAAATTAACATTTAAGTTAAAAAAAAAAAAGGCATACTGAAGTTGTTGAAAGTAAGTTCCTGTCACCAGGACTGGCTGTCCTGTGTCCTCGCTGGCCGTGTGGTTTCTGCTTGCTGGCTTGGACCTTTGTTCCCTTTTCCTTCCTTAGGTCTTCCCTGGCTCCCACTGCATTAGCTAGATTTGAGTTTCTATGACTCGTATGATACATTAGGATGTGTGCTGCATTAGGATTTTCTGTGTTTGAACTCTCTCTCTAGGGCAGTTTCATAAAGAAACCTATAGATCCCAGGAAAGTAATTACAGGCATCCTCTTTCAACCCCACAGCACAGGGATAGAGGTACCATCTCTGTGCTGCAGATGAGGAAACAGTCTTGCTTGAAAACTAGTATCTACTACAAAGGAGGGGAAAACAAACTTTTTAATTAAAATTAATTTAATTTTTAAATTAATGGCTAAGTATCTTGGGCAACAAATTAACAAGAGAAAAGCATAAACATTCATTGATTATAACATTTTTTAAATGCGTATGGATGTTTTGCCTGAGTACACATACACATACACATACACATACACATACACATACACATACACATACACATACACATACAAATGCTATGTGCATGCTTAGTGTCTGGTAAGCCAGTTGTGAGCTGCCATGTGGTTGCTGAGGACTGAACCCAGACCCTTTGCAAGAGCACCAAGTGCTTTTAACTACTGAACCATTTCTCCAGTGTCTTGAGTATAGGTTTTATGTGCATGAAAGCCTTCAGAAATGAGGATTCAGGAAATAGCTTATTTTTATGTTAGGTTTAAGAAAGAGGCCATTTGGAGAACTATGATTGGATGAAGGAAAACAGAAGTAAATGGGTTGGGGAGGGCTTAACAGAGCCTCTTCTCTGTGATGGTGGATCTTCAGAATCGAAGATGCTCCTTTCCTCTGGGTCTGGGGAGATGACTACTTCAGAGGAAAAGAGGGAAAGGAGAGGGAGATCTTTCTACTTCTGCAGGGTTCTGCAAACATCAGAGCACCAAATTTCTTTGAGCAGCGTGTCTTTAACCCTGACACCACTAAGAGCTAGGGGAAGGATTCCAAATGCAGAGGAAGTACCTAAGGATTCTATTAGCCTCCTAAAGGATTTGCGAGGGGTTCTGGGAGGAGGTGGAGAGCAGGTGAAAATCCCACAGCAAGGGTCCACAGACACCAGGATCAACTGCACAGAAATGGAGATATGAGCTGTTTATCAGTTCTCCCAATCTCTGAGTGTTTCTGCATCTGATTAAAGCCTCTTCCTTTGGACGGCGGAGCAGGTGGGAAGAGGGTAAGGGAACAGTTCTCTAGGACAACCTGTGCCCGGGGCTGGCAGGTGTCTCCTTCACTTCCCTAACCACTCCCTCCATCATCTAGCTTTTCCCACTCCCTCCCAGCCTCAGGACAGCAGAAGACAGAACCTCACCTGTTCTGACCCTGCTATTCTGTGTCTGCTTACAGCACGGCAAACTCAGGTGATGTACCTACACGTGTAACATTCTCAGGACAAATGAACAAATTAAGTCTGCAGGGAAGGTGGGACAGTCTCGAGGAAAGGAGCTTAATATCCACCTAGAAAGGTTTACATCCACTTATAAACAATAGCAAGCCCATGGCCAGCACTGTTTTGAGTCATTCGTTCATAGGAGGAAAAAGTGCACCCATTACCTGCCAGACTCTCTTGGCAGCCTGACTCAGAAGTCTCAGGTCTCCGGTCTCTATCCTTGTCTTTAGCAGAAATCCTTCTGCCTTGTCCCTTCTCCTCTCACTAAGTCCTTTGCCAGTCCACATCTGCTACTGTTTTTGGTGGAAGGTGTGACTATGAACCCCAGATCTGTTGGATCCTGCACTAGAGAATAAGCAGGGATTTGAGGAAGAGGGTCACGCTTTACATGGGAGTTACATTCTCAACTTGGCAAAATTATCATTGTCAAAATTACCCTGGGAAATCCCTTAAACCTCCCAGTACAAGATACTTGGTTTTGTTGTTACAGTGCTGCACAATAACATGTGTATATCGTAATATGCATAGCACATCATTTACCATGGACAAGTGTCACATACAGACCTGCAGTAGCTTTAATTATGTAGCAGAAAGGGCGCCCAGTTGAACTTGAATAAACTAAATGAGATGCTGAAGCTACTGCCCAGTATCTTTCACCTCAACTCCCACAGGCTTTTTACACACTTCTAAATAGGCTTAAGGGCTCCATTTACATGAAAAGGCAGACAGCTCCGGGAACCTTTGAGGCCTTCTCATAAGATACACAATCGCCACAAAAGGAAAAGAGAGAGCATTCTTTCACACACATCTCTTTCCTGTTTTTGCCTTGTGGCAGGAACAAAAAAAAAAAAAAAAAAAAAAAAAAAAAAAAAAATCTGAAAGAGAAAGCCAGTAAGACTGCAGCAGTAACTTCTGCACCAGGCTGTGGGACAGGCCATGCTTTAGAAGGTTTCCTTAAACTGTGACATTTGCAGCACAAAGCCCAGAGATGGAGGGTCTTCATGACACGGTGGCCTAAACTCTGTGAAGGACAGGAAGTTTTCTCAAAATAAGAAGCATTCTAGCTGACCAAGAGTAAAACAAAGGTTAGATAAGGCCCTTAGCAATTAATGGAAGATTAATGGGTTTGTGAATGTGCTTATTGTTTCTAAGAATTTACATAAGGACATCCTTTAAATATTTAAATTATCATGCAGTTTGATCATATTCTTTCCAGACCTTCCCCACTTCCTACCCAACCAACTTCATGTTCTTTTCACAGTCTACCAAAACCAAACCAAACCAAACCAAAACAAAACAAAAAAAACAAACCCCCAAAACAAAGAAAGGAAAAGTAAAGTAAAGAAAAGAAATGAAATGAAAAGATAAAACAAAACTAAAATCAAATAGACCTAATGATGTCTTTAAATATGGTATAAAGTCAGGTATGCTGGCACACAATTGAAGTTACACCACCTAGGAGGCAGAGGATCTGAATTTGAGAACAAGTGTTGCCTACAAGCAAGGCCCTGCTCCCATATCTCTCCTCTCCTCTCCTCTCCTCTCCTCTCCTCTCCTCTCCTCTCCTCTCCTCTCCTCTCCTCTCCTCTCCTCTCCTCTCCTCTCCTCTCCTCTCCTCTCCTCCCCTGTCCTCTCCTCTTCTCTCCTCTCTCATCTTCCCTCCCTTTCTCTCCCCTCCCCTCATCTCCTCTCCTCCCTAAACTGTTCCCCTTCTCTCCTATATATCCTAATACCGTTGTATTAGCTAATTGTTTACATTGGCCATTGAACATTAAGAGAAAGACTGTGGCCTTATAGAATGATGGGATGCAAGAAATGCTGGTTAAAGTTATGGCACATTGGCATATTGAGCATTTAAAATGGAAAGAATTGAGTAAACTCGAAAAGTAAGAAAGATTCCCTGACATTTCTGAAGATACAGATGTGACAGGCATGTTCCTCTCTCCTTGAAAGGAAGGAAAGATAAGCAAACAGGGCAGGAAGAATCCGAATAAACCAAACGGCCTTTCTGAGGTCCCCTCAAGTCACTCCCAGCAGGCTATAACCTCTTTTTATCCAATTATAAGTCTATACAAGTACCTATACTTGATCAAAGCTAGCCAAAAAAGTATAGAGTTTTCCCTGTGGCTGAGCCTTCATTCTAAGACACCTAAGAATTTGGTTAAACTGTCCAATCTGTCTTTAGACGTTAGGGTGTTAACCAGAAACCTTGCAATGAATGGGCAAGGAAATCCAATTCCTTTTCTCCCCTACACTGGCTCTCCATGTCCACTTACACACATAAACAGGACAGCACAGCCAAGCGTCTTTTCTTTCTGTTTCAATAGTTTCCTTAGTTCTCCCCATGACCAGAAGACTCTCACATAGTGTCAGTCACAGCTCAAATCCTTTCAGGTTTCCCCTGACCATCGACTGTGCAGCAGACAGTCTACCTGCCCATCATCATTAACTTACTACCTGGAAATGTCTCGTTTTGGTCATCACCTGGACCCTTGTACTGAAATGCAAGATTCTCAAAAGTAGGGCCTCTGCCTTGATCACCACTTTCTCCTCAATGTCTGGCATAGGCAGCCCAAAGACTGCAACCAATACATATCTCATGAGAAAAGAAATGACTCCGAGATGAAACAGGTTTATAGACACAACCATTTAGACATCTGGCTTGGACTTCAGTATTCTGGCTAAGACTCCATGCCTAACTACTCCAAAAAAGGAGCTATGAGGGAAGAAAAGGCTCTAGCAGCCTAAGGTACAAAGTTACAGACAGCCAAGTACCCCCAGGAAACTGACTCCTTTGAGGTTTCTCTATATAATCTCTCCCCTTTCTTCTTTCTGAAAAGTGAAGAGATTCGAGATGCTGAGCCATGACCTGGCTGGAATATCAGAGTGTATTCTCCCAGAGTCCTCCAAAAGAAACAATCCCCCCACCCCAGAGCCAGGCCCCTAATTACAGGCTAAGGTCCTTGGGCCTATCTGGCCTAGTTGGCTTCACCAAGACCACAGGGCTTTCCAGAAGAAGCAGCAAGCATGGCCATAGCTTCATCATCAGATTGATGCCTAATTCCCTGCAGGAACATATCCATTACCTCCCCTAGACACCACTGAAATTCAGTTCAAAAGCTCTTTGTTGAGCACGCATCCCAGACCACATGCTACAGGAAGCTGTGGGAGACACGAGGATGAGAGGCAGTGGGCTCCACATCTGACACCCAAAGGATGGCGGCTTAATGCAAATAGAGAACCAAGCATGACTGACAGGAAATGGCAGGTGAGGCTCAAAGAGTACTGACTTCAAGATTCATTTATTACCATGACTACCAATCCATTCAAAAGACAATACACGGTCATGGGAACGGATCATAACGAGTTTCTGTTTCCCTGTACACTGAACTATGAAAGACATTGATAGCTAGCAACGGCAATAGGAGGTGATATCTTTCCTCAGCCATCCTAAGGGTCACAACAGTACCCTGCAACAAAAGAGAGCTCAACATGAGAAATGCGCAGCCCATATACACAAAGTTTTATGTGACACGGGGCCTTCTGATAATAAAGATCCAAAGGGAGACAGGCAGGTAGGAGGAGCCTAGAGAGAGATGCCTGACTAACTTTGAGACCTTTTTCTTTTCCTTCCTTCCTTCCTGGGCAGATCCCCCTGCCTCTGCCCTTTTACTATTGAGATTAAAGGAGTACAACACCAAACTCGCAGCTTTCAGACATTTCCGTCTTCATTAGCTCAGAATTCTTAGCATGCCAAAGTGCTATACTTTGAAGTAACATGTTCTGATATCCACCAGTAACATGATTGTAACAAATGATGAATGGATAAATACTATCTTCTATAATTCTTTTTTTAAAAAAGATTTATTTATTGTTATATGTAAGTACACTGTAGCTGTCTTCAGAGGGTTTCAAATCTATTTACGGATGGTTTCGAGGCACCATGTGGCTGCTGGGATTTGAACTCAGGACCTTCAGAAGAACAGTCAGTGCTCTTACCTGCTGAGCCATCTCTCCAGCCCTCTAGAATACTTTCTAGTGTATCAGTCATTATCTTGGTTATTCTAGTTACTTCTATATGTGATATTTAATTCTTACAAATAATGTAATCCCATTCTTATTCTTGCTTCTGCACAAGACAAAACTGGACCTCAGATGTGATAAGGGGCATCAATCTTAGAACCTGAAGTTTGAGACTGGGCATTCAAGCTTCTTTTTATTTTCCCACAATGGCTCCCCTGATCAAGACACAGTAGAACTGGGGTGGAAGGCTGGCTTAGCAGTTAAGAGAATTTGAGGTGACACAACATTTGAGCAGACACATGAATTTACGTCAGGGAGATCATAAGTGACTTGAGAAATAAAGCAGAGAGAATAAGCAACGGGACAGAGCATTTGAGGTGGGAGTATGCCCAGCCTGGCACACAAGATGAAAGGAGCTGACAAGGCCAACAGCCAGGAGTGACCTATACATAACCTTTCAGGTGAAACCCTGGGAACAAAAGCCTGAGCGGGGAGGATTGGAAGAGAAGTTAGGTCAGGCTTCGGAGTTAGTTTGGGTATCTAGAGGGGAAATCCGAGATACGGGGTTCATTCTGAAAATGGAAGTTATTCCAGCGTGTTTTATGAGAATTAGTAAGGAGAGGATGGAAGTGTTGGAGGGTGTGAAAGTTGAAGAATAGCTGAGACCAGAAGAACCCTAGTACCCATGGGACTGAAAGACTCCTTAGTAACAATATGAGAATCACTCCTATGTCCTCGGAGAAAGAAGAGGAATGGCCACCAAGGAGTAAAAGAGAAGTACTGGATGTTGGTAAAAGGAAAAGATGTATTTGCTTTGGAGAGAAATGTTAGAATGATCCTAGGAAGGACTGACAGCATTCAAGTAAGGGTAGATTTAGATCGGATGTGTTTTCCCAGTGAAGACACAAAGTAGGCAAAGAAATATTAGGTTTAATAGTTTTTCCTTAAGGAAAGGAAGTTGAGGGTCTATATCCTGTCTTGATGATAACCATGGGCAACTAACTGGGTAGTTTGGCTAAGGAGATGAACTGAGGATTTACAATCATCAGTTTGGGAGGACCTTAATGTAGCTGACAATGAAAGGACACTTAAATCCCGATGTTAGAGTGGAGAAGGTGTAACAAGCAACATCAGATGCAAGGTATGTCTGTGAGACTTTCTGAAGCAGGATGGACGGAAAGATCTAGAAAGAAACGGGACTTCCTGAGAAGTGAGGATAGATCATCTACAATGGGCAATGAGGTTCTAAAGGATGATTACAGGCATGAGTTAGGGAATCAAGTCGATCTATGACTGGTCTTGAGTTTCAGTAAACCGAGAAGAGGCATCTGTCATAGAAGGACTTGAAAAGCCACTTTATTTTTAGATAATTCTGAGAGTTCAGAACCATAGCAATGAAATCAGATAAAACAATGTATGGATTTTTAGCAAGATTTTTGGAGTTGGTGACTACACATCCATGTAGCAAGATGAAGAAAAGCATCTTACTGCTTTGCAAACAGCGCGCTCCCCAAACCCCAGCTGGAGGGGGGCAGGGCAGGAATAGCCAACAGAGCGGACACCAGCACTGGCCCTGCGCTGCTGACAAGAATTCCAAAGGTTAGGGCTGGAGATCCATCATCAAATTCAACATTAGGAGATCCGCATCCACCTGTCCCATTCTCCACTCCCGTTTTCCATCAAGGCAATTCAGAGGTAAGGTGCGGCATACATTTCTTTAGCTGACCACAGCCTGGATCCAGATGAACTTTTTTTTTTTTTTGTACAGTATTTATTATTCTAATAAAGCAAATGGAATGTTTAGCAATGATGGGGGCAATCTGATTGGCACACATACAGGGCATTAATTCTTCCAAGGTGACTGGTGCATAAAAAGTGAAACTATAGCACTCATGTAAACAATCTGTGGGCCTCACTTCCCTCCCCCGGCACCTCTAATTTTCAGCTTATATTAACTGTAAGACGAGCTAATGTTTTTGGTGTAGAAAAATGGCATTATCCCAGACGTAGAAATTACTTTCAGAAAGAAAGATTCTATAGCCACCCAGATTACATAAATGGCATCTGCGGCCAGTGACTATTATGTTGCAGCAGACAGGGCAGGCCACAGTGCAAACACCTGAGTAATTGAACACCAACTTATTACAGGCATCAAAAGCTCCACTTTGGGTGAGAAAATTATATGATAACTTTTGTCCATAAAAGATATGCAGTTTTGAAACAATCCCAAAGAGGTGACTACATCTCAACACCTATAGTCTAACCACGGCATTCTCTCAGCTCAGGACTCCCTCGTGAGTATTTTGAGAATCAGAATGAATGACTGTCTTACGAGGAAAAACTTGGAAAAGTGACTGGATAGGCTTCGACAAAAGCAGATGCCAGAGGACCAGAAAGAGGGTCCATTGCTTTCTTGGGGCCAGACCAGTCAATTCCAAATTATCTATAGGTGGTTGTTTTATATCCTTACCAAACTGTGCTTTCAAATTCTTGCTGTGATGTATTGTATTTAACCTTTTTGTTTATCCCTGGCTTTGAATTCATTTATAAACCAGAAAGAGAAAAGGGTTTTTAAAAAAAGAATACATGGAATTCCTTAAAATATTCATGTTTTTAAGCAAAAGGAGGAAGAGAAAAAAAAAAAAAAAGAATGGAGTGAGTGAAAAAGACCAGGAAACTGAAAAGCGATGAAGAGGGGATGGCCCAGGAGGAAGATGGGAAAGGAGAGAAGAACCAGTTTGACTTAGTTCATAGAATACAACACACAGGGATATAATGGGATCAGTATCATAGAAACAGTTTCAAAATTATCTAAAACATATAAAATACTAATAGGTGTGATTCTTAAGCACTAGAAGTATTATTTATCTATAATATTAAATATCTGTAGTTTAAAGTTTAGGTTCTGCTAATATTATTGTGGTTTATGTTTATTGTATATTTAAAGCAAAAGAAATGTTCAATTTTGGCTGATGTTTGTTGAAAATGGAGATATATCTATTTTATCATTCAAGTTCATGGATCACCTACTTTTTATTCTTTAGACAGGGCTAATATGTAGCTGAAGCTAGCCTGGAAATTCTTTGTATAAGCCTAAGATAGCCTGACCTAGTAGCCTCCTGAGTAATAGATTTCATGCATACGTGCATGTGTGTGTGTGTGCTCGCACTTGTGTGTACATGTATATGCATAAATATGTATTAACTTGAAAAAAAACCATAGTTTTTGAACTTTTAAAACTAAGAATAACATGAGATTCTATGAAATCATGCAGACCAAAGTAGGCAAGAAAACTGTACCAAGAACTCTGAGGAAATAAAAGACAGAAGAAACATCTGGTAGCATTGACTATGCTTGTTTTGAAGATGGTAAGTTGTTTCCAAGTTCCTAAAGAGGTACCATTGTATGTGGGATGCTGAATAACTGAATTACACATGAGCCCACTTCCCAGCATAGAGCAAGACAAAATCCAGACTGACATCAATAAAATATAAAACTACTAACTTGGAAAAGACAGAGAGCATTTTTCTAGTGGTCATTAAGAGAAGAACTGACCTTGAGCCAGCAGGGCACACAGCAGTGTAACCCAGTGAGCACATGTGAATGCTTGACTTCTGAGCTTGACTCTCTCCCGCTCTCTCTCACACACTCACCTAAATCTCAGTTATGCTACTTCTATAAGACTGTGATTCCCTGTACCTTAATTCCCTCATTAGCAAAATAAAATATCTATCACACCTCACAGGACTCAAAGAGTAACTATATATAAACATACAGACACACACACACACACACACACACACACACACACACACCACTTGAAATGGTAGTTAATAAGTACTGGAAAGATGTATTTACTAGTGTTACAGTTTCTCTTTAGGTAATGTTTAGCTCAAAAAAAGAGTACTGACACATTTGATTACATAAAACTTTCCATATCCATGGTTTCATTAAAAAGTTTAAAAAAATCAAAGAAAAACTATAAAAATAATTGAAACAAAAATTAAGAAAAACAATTATAAGAAATCTTTGCTATATAAAGGATCTAATAATAATGTCAAGTGGAAAAGGTTATCCATAGCAAAATATTGATACATAAAAATATTTTATCATCTAGGGGGAAATATACAACCATGTTAAACATGCATGGAGAGAAGATAATTACTATAAAACATTTTTTCTTACCTATTGCCCTTCCTTTTTTAGTGGAGAATCTGACCACATTCATACACAATATTTCATTTTAATAAAAAAAAGAATATGATGGTATAGTGTTACCTAAAGAGTGGAGAAGATAAAAGCACTTGTTAAAGTTAATCTTGTCAACTTGATTGGTCTTTGTGTTTCTAGGAGGTGTTTCCAGAGATAATTATGAGAACTCTGATGTAATCAATAATATACTCTGTTGGTGAATGAGGAAGCTGGACTCTAGCTGGAGGAAGTGGGTTGCTGAGTGTATAACAGAATGTCTAACTCGGCCTTGGCCTGTTTCTGTTCTCCTTCTTTGCTTCCTGGATACAGAAGGTGAAGAGCTCTTTTTTACCATGCCCTTTCTCCAGGCTGGTTCTGCTTTCCCATAGGCCTCCATGCACGAAAGCCATGGACTGAACCTCCCACTGTGAGTCACCCTTTCATGTTGCCCCTCTCCAGTGCCAGTGATGTCCTGAAACATTCATACAATGAACGATTATAGACTGAGCAAGTTATACTTATATATTTAGGAATATGCACACATACACACATACAAATACACCAACAATTAACAACAACAACAAAAGAGGCTATTAATTTGAAAGAGAACAAGGAAGGGTGTGTGGAAGGATTTGAAGGAAGAAAAGGGAAATTATGTAATTATATTAAATTAAAACCTCAAAAAATATTTTTCTTTGTGTAGCCCTGGCTGTCCTGGAACTCCCTCTATAGACCAGGCTGGCCTCAAACTCAAAGATTCTCTTGCTTCTGCCTCCCAATTGCTGGGATTAAAGGCATGTGCCACTACTCCTGGCTAAAATAAGTCATTTAATAAAAACCAACACACCGCTTAATTGCCTATCAATAACAAGTGAGTTAAGGAGTATATACTTAATATGACAATAGGAGCTGCTAAAAAAGAATGTGGTTTATTGCTTTTTCAATAGTGCTACAAAAAGGGAAATTATAAAACAGTTCTATTAAACAGACTCTATTAAAAATATTGAGCCAGATGTGGTGACATACTCCTTTAATCCTGGTACTTGGGAAACAAAGGCAGATGATCTCTGTGAGTTTGAGGTCAGCCTGATCTCAGGAAGTTCCAGATCAGCCAGGGCTACACAGTGAAACCTTGCCTTAAACAAACAAAGAAAAAATTAAAATATAGCACAGTTCTCCATTATTTGTCAAAAGTGTTCACCTACCGTGTGTGTGTGTGTGTGTGTGTCTGTGTGTGTGTCTCTGTGTGTGTGTGTGTGTGTGTGTGTGTGTGTGTAGGAGAACTTGGAAATAGGTTAAGATTAAATGTGTGTACTAATGTTCCACACTTAAATATAAATCCCCAAGCACACACCCATGGCACATCTCCATTATTTATTCTATTTCTTCTCCATTCACATCCTTTCTCAAGAGACTGGGATGGATAACAGAGAAGACCTACACTTGAGTTTCAGTATAGATTACTTCCAAGAAAATCAGAACCAAGCTACTCTAGAGATCTCCAGAGCCAAAATGCAATTGTAGAACATCACCATCTTACTGTTTTGGGTTACTGCTGCCTGCCACAGGTGCACTCCTGGAGCTGTGGGATTAGAGAGGAATCTGAGCTTCTTCCCTTTTGTAGAAACTACAGCAATTCTTTAGAAACAAGAGCTTCAAAAATGAATGGGTCTGCTATAACAGGCATTCCTTTAAAATCTCAATAAACCCAGGTAGTTGCTTTTGTACTTTGCTGGCTATGAAGGTTTATCTTCATTTGCATGACTAATAATGGCTGGGTAGGAGCTGTACCTAATACCACCAGATACTGATGTTTGCAAAACGAAGACTTTTTACATGCATCTGTTAGCATGCCAGCCCTATGCAACACTATTCTCTCTCAAAAGCCCTATTTCATACTTTTTAAATGGCTGGTCTGGACAAGAATAACACAAAAAACTGAACAGAATCATTTAGGGCAGTGGATAAGGATGTTGAACCTGCTAAGACATGGAGACAAGTGGATCAATTTGTGAGCCTCTAGGGACAAATGTGACATTTGCAAGATACTGAAAAGAATCGAGCCCATCAAGGACTGACTCTTTTCTAAAAATTGTTCCCTTTATTTGCTTTCTGGAACACAAGAGTCAAAGGGACAACTCCTCCACATTCCTTTAAAAGCTTTAACAGGGTTCAAGTTATTTACCAGCATCTAAAATAGGGAAAGGACTGGGCCCTGGGCCCTTCTACAGCTATACTCCCCTCTAGGAAAACAAGTCTGAAGCTTTCACCCTATGCTTTTAAGAAGGAATTTTAACAAGGCTCCTGAAGGTGCTCAGGCTTACGGGAGGGAGCACCATAGTAAATTAGACCTTACAGGGGTGGTAAGTCCATAGCGAAATGTGGTTTGTAGGAAAAAAGTTCCTTCTTGAAAAGTGTACAGAAGATGAACTGCTCCTCCCGCCTCCACCCTGGTTCTGTCATATCAGAATCAAGGTCTCGTCCATGACTCCAAACAGCTGGGCCTTGACAACTGGTCAAAGTCAACTTGGTTTGCCCAGCATTTCCCTTTCCTCTGGAAGCGTTTTCCCTCCTAATTAATGTAAGTTATGAGTCTGTGCTAGAGAGCTCACTAAACTGACACTCAAGAGTAGTCACTGGCTTTTTTTATTCTAAAAAACAAGGCAAGCTGATCCCTAACTGCTTGTGGGAGTGCTACCATCCCAGAATGCAGTGCTGTGCTGGGGCAGCCATAGTGTTTTTCTCACATTATTGCCCCCTGCAAATGCCTCCTGACCCCCAGTTCCACTTTCTGCTTTTGTTACTGTTAGATCCCAGCTCCTCAAGTCCCTGTCCTGAGCTGTCATTCAGAAGTAAGTATGAGAACTTCAGTGAATTAGTGCTGGTGTCCTAAGGCTGTGAACAAGCCTGGGCAACACTCAAAAGGCCTGTTCCTGGAGGACTCATGGGGGTGGGGGTGAGGAGCCTATTTTGAGTGTGTTTTTTCTTCCTGTGGAGAAAAATACTAAGGATGCCATCACTGTGTTGCTCAGTGTGGAATTACAAAGGTGAAGAGCTCTGCAGTATCTAAAAACATTTCATTAAAGGAACTGACTGAATTCTGGTTTTATTTCCCTGGAAATGTAAGCTATGGAGGTCTACCTCTCAGATACTGTAGTAAGAGAACTACACCCCTTGACACAGAAACAAATATAGAAACAAGCTGTGACTCATTTTCACCATCCCTCTAGTCCCGAGACTTTAAAGCAAGATCCAAACAGCAAAGACACGTCCCGTCCCACCCCCAGTAAAGAGTCACTACACGTCTGCTGTGGTTCTAAGGGCAGAAGAAACCAATTAATCAGAAAAGTGTGAAAATAAAGACAGGACCTTCCAGGGGGAGGGAGGGAGGGTGGGATAGAAGAAAGGACCAATAAGAGCAAAAATATCATAAATTAATCATTCAAAATGGGTGCAAAATACTAGAGTGAGGTAAAGCCAGGCTACAGTTTAGTCTGTGCCCAGGGCTATTCTGCACAGCACTCCAGAAGGCTCAAGAGCAGTGACCAGAGGAAACAATAAATAAGCCCCTCCCCCTGGAAAT
Organism: Apodemus agrarius; assembly: GCA_964023405.1. Lineage (NCBI taxonomy): Eukaryota > Metazoa > Chordata > Mammalia > Rodentia > Muridae > Apodemus > Apodemus agrarius. Next base: position 43,682,574 of record OZ030011.1, read on the forward strand.
TTGATCTCTGCTTTGGAATTTTTATGACATTTCTTTCTTAGGGAAGGAGAAGGTCTCACCACCCTCTCCCAGCTTCAAAGCCTGCAATTAATATCCTTGGCCTGCTTTATGTACGGTGTTTGAGGTGTTCTCAAAAGTGATATAGCTGAATTTAATCAAAGAATCATAACTCCATTAGGCACCAGAATAAACAGAACACTCAGGGCCTTCATCTATAGCATTATCCTATAGATGAAATCACCTTGGTCACATTCACAAGGACCTTCTGTGTCACCAATGCTTTAGGTGCAAAAATTAGGATTTTATCAGGACCCTTAGCTGAAAACCAAAAAAAAAAAAAAAAAAAAAAAAAAAAAGCTTTGGGTTCCCCAGTTGGGAAATGGTAGGCCATGATGTAAGCATATGTACAAAGTGACTTTGGTTCTTGTACAAAGACACTTGGTTCTTGGTATTACGCAAGAAGCGAGTTCCTGAAAAGTTGAGACTTACATAGTCTTTTTTTTTTCTTTTTAATTCTCATAGATGGAATCATTTACAATTCACATCAGGAACTCACTACTCACTGTTTAATGAAATCTGATTGTGGTTTCAGCTGTGAGTAAAGAACGCTTTGTAATTAAAATGAAATCTTTCTGTTTGATCAATTTTCTACATTCAGACTTGGAGTCTCAAGGCTACGGGTACTGTCAGAGTGCTCTCCTCGGTTGGTACGCAATGTTTTGTTTTAATGGTGTTCCTTCTTTCTTAGAAAAAAAAAAAATCCAAAGATCCAGAGAAGTATTTCTGTAACCGAAGTTCATGCTCTTTACAACATGAAAGGACACAACTTGTACTGGAGCTTTATTTAGCTTACTGTGGCCTGTGGCCTGTGGCGTGCGAGGCATCCAGGGCAGCAGACCCCTGTAAACTATTAGGTAAGAAAACAAAAACAAAAATGGGAAGCCATGTCTTACCCCCCTGCAGCAGCTATCCCAGTCCAGCTACACAGCAGAATCTAGATGGCGCTGTGCCAACAAAACAAAAATCTGGTTTCTGGTGTTGTTTTGTTTGTGTTTGTAATCTTCAGTGTATCTGAGTTAGTGGGAACAGTGATCTTGGGGTAATGGATTAGTAGTACTGTGATCTTCAGGCTCAGTCTGCTGTCCCTCTGAGAAATATCTAATTAACTGAAGGGAAGGTCTTACCTTCAGACACCCATGACCCAAATGACATGTCAAGGCAAGAGTGCCAGCACCACTGGGCGCACCCATCCCATCCCAATCTGCCTTTCGAAGCAGCTGCTGGCACTCGGTGTCTGCCCTCTGCTACCAGAATGCAACGGGGCAGAAAAAATTAAATTGCAAGTGGGCTGAGGGAATAAAGAGAGAAGGAAACTTAAAGACAGTATCTTGGAAGCATATGTTTCAGAATTACTCCGGCCAGTTCCCTGTCAAGAAAATGTCAGCCAGGTTGGTTAGCCTAATCTCTCCAGCCACAGATGGTCTAGGCCTCGTCATTCCCCTGCCCTGGGACCCCAGCCAGTGGTGTGGCCATCCTGCCACCTAGCGTTCCTTGTGGAAACAAGCAGCACTTCTTGACTTCATGCTGGGTTTCAGAAGAGTTGAAAAAGGGAGCTAAGAACTTTGCTAAGTTCCCCCATCCCTTGTTTTTCTTTCTAAAAATGAAGGTCATTCAACACTGGCGGCCCAGCGAGACACTGCCGGTGACCCCACCGCCCCTCTCAGCTGAAGGGGAAGCAAGAGCGCTGGGTCTGACGTTAGGACCTGGAGGAGAAAGAAGTAAAAGCTCTACCTCCATGATCTGAAAAGGTCTGTTCCCTCCACATAAGGTAAATGTGTGGGGATGGCAGCACTGTCTGGGGCTGGGCAGGAAAAGTGTAGCCATTGCAGGAGAAGATGAGGAAAAGGAACTGCTTTTTACAACATCGTTTAGCAAGGAGAGCTCGGTGGGGCGATGAGATAAGCCGTGGGCTTGGCCTGCACGCCTGGGCGTGAGCCCCGCTCAGCAGCTTCCTAGCACTGTGGTTAGGTCACACACAGCTCCCAGCTTTGGTTCTGTTTTCTGGAAAACAGCTGCATTCAGACGTGTCTCTCCTACTTCAACAAAACTGCCTTGAAGATCTGTTCGAAATGTATGTGGGGGCACTTTGAGCAAAAATTCCGTGGGCTAGAATTATCACTGAGGGTTAAAATTAGAGTGTTCCAAATACATTTCTTTAAAATTATGCTTCACTGAGGATGCCAAGCCCACCTTGACAAGCTGCTTCAACGTCTTATATATTCACTTTTTTTTTCAAGACAGCTGTTCTGAAACTTTGTAGACCAGGCTGGCTTCGAACTCGTAAAAATCTGCCTGCCTCTACCTTTAATCTACTGGGATTAAAGGTGTACACTACCACTGCCTGGCCCACAAAATTTCTTAAAGCAACAGGGACTGAATTCCCTTCTGGACAGAGCTCACATTGTGATGACAAACCAGGCACGGGGAGACAGGGCTTTTCTTTGCTGTTCCTGGACTAACTTTCCATGTAACTTCAGGAAAATCCAGTTTACTGTCCTCAGTTGCAGTTTGCAAATGCACAGAAAAGACAGGTGTAGACTGAACCTCCTGTCAGTTCTAAGATAAAAAGATGGCTTGCTTCTGATACCCACTCTTCCCTTTCCAAGAAACAGTCTTGAGAATCCAGTGGGATTTCTTTGGAAGCTTAAGCTTGTCACAAACCAATACAATGTAATTTTTCAGAAAAAAAAATCCTAAAAGCTGTATGATAGAAAAGACAGCCTTGGGAAGAGAGAGGTGGCCACTGGAGTATGGATGTGTTAGCGTCCATATCAGAACACCCCAGAGCTGCTCACAAATGCCTGTGGCCTGAAACAGCTCACCAAGCTACCCACTTGGGCTTCCACACCGACGACAAGATGTCATTGCTCCCACATAGCTCTGAAAATACCCTCTGCTCTTTTTATTAATGCTTTTAAACAATGTCCAGAAAAGAATTTTACTTATCCAGATTTCTTCGATGCCTACAAATGTCAACACAACTTAGGAAGACAGTAACAAGAGCCTGCTGACATGAACTGAAGACAAGAGTCACACCGAAGAGTGATCAAGCCTGGAACGTGACTGCCAGGGCAGGACCTGCTCCCAGCCACCTCGGCTCGAGAGCTTTTTCTCTATGGAGGGCGACCTACTTTGAACATCCAGCTTTTCCATCCTTTGGGAGGATGCCACGATTTCGGTTTCTTTCTTTCTTTCTTTCTTTCTTTCTTTCTTTTCTTTTTCTTTTCTTTTCTTTTTTTTTTTTTTTTTTTGGTTTTTCGAGACAGGGTTTCTCTGTGTAGCCCCGGCTGTTCTGGAACTCACTTTGTAGACCAGGCTGGCCTCGAACTCAGAAATCTGCCTGCCTCGGCCTCCCAAGTGCTGGGATTAAAGACCTGCGCCACCACCACCACCACCGGGCTATTGATCAAGCTTTTTCACAATTTATAGTTTCCTTCCCTCCTCCCTCCTCCTTCCTCTCCCCTCTCATCCCCTCCCTCCCTCCTTTCCCTCTTTCCTTTCTCTGTATAACTGCCCTGGCTGTCTTGGAACTCACTCACTCAGTAGGCCAGGCTGTGTCCTTGAACTCAGGCACGCGCCACCACCCTGCTTATGATTTCGGTTTCTAAAGCACTGTTCCGGCTTTGCCGTGCTGAGTTGTGTACATCACACAAGCACACTGGTCCCAGAGGGTCTAGCCCTCTGCTTTCTCCCCTTGGCTAGACCATCCACTCTCTAAGACAAATGGATTTTTCTCCAGTCTTTCCAACAATCCGCCAGAGGCCACTAAGACAGGGCTAACCAGGGTTTGTATCAATATTCCTCCACTCGCCAAACAGCAGAAAGGCTTATTGGGGTGCTACGCTACTTTATCTCCCTCAAGACACAACCTGCCCAGGGAGGCAGGGCCCACTGCGTGCTCCTTCAAGCAAACATTTTCCTGGAGGAAGTTCAGGGGTATACTTGCCCCAGACCAAATACACATGAAACTTTAAACTCTACAGAGCTTTTTAAAAATGAGGGACCTTGCCTCTCTGTGGCTTGCAATAACACTGAAGGCTTGTTGTCTCTCATTAATTTTGGCTGTTTTCCAGAGCAGCTGAGAAACTGAAAATAAGCACACTGCTGTCCAGCCACTTCTCTTCTCACACAGCTCCCTGCCATCCCTGTCACCCAGGCCTCTCCATACAGACAGGACAGTCAGGTATATTCTGAGAAGAGTATATAGGTGAAAAATTACCTTGACCTCAGTGTTCAGAGTTCAATACGGTCTTGAACAACATTGGCCCACGTAAGACTGTGAAATTAGAGTCCTATTCAATACCTGAGGCAAGAATTTGCCTTTTAGGTATCTGTATCCAGGCTCAGAAGTGTTCTTGGAGACATCGCTCCCTCCACTTCTAGACTCTTTAGCATATCCATCGTTTTGGATGACAACAGAAAGGAAGATTTGTGGGGACCTTTGGTGGAAGATTGATTCGGAAGTAGGGTCATAATACCATGTACTTGTTAAAAATAAAATTGACAGGCTCTGTGCAGGACTCCAGGGTCCCTATGCAAGGCACTATGGCTGTGTATTAATTACGGTTCTGATCAACCAGAGCAGCAGGTTGATTGGATTCAGTATTTACATCAGCTCTAGGTTCTCACATGGGTGAAGAGAAACAGACATTCAGTGCTAAGAGCTACTATCTGTCTTGTTTGATCCTGCGTTCAGTGCTGTGGATTAAACACATGCTAAGCAACTGCTCTATCTCTAGCCTCCACTCCGATGACTGAAGTACTAAGTTTCTAGCTACCTTAGTTTGCTGGACTAGATGGTGAACGGACGATTGGGCCCAGCTGGCCTGGATGAGCAGAAGGGATGGGAACACACGTCAGCGGTTTACCTAGGTGCTTTTTTGCCCTAGTCTCATCCAGTAGGACATTCTCTAACTCCTCCAGACACAGAAAAGATCATGAGCCTTTCATAAGATGCCCATTCATCCATCCCAATGTCTGGAGATTACTTTCTTTGTGAAGTATGCTGATTAATTGCCAAGGCAACACCTGTGCATCCCCTTTCCATATGGGAAGCATTCGAGGAAACCCATGTACCAGACTGTGCAGAGATCACCCACCCAGTGGCTTGGAATGCAGTGTGACCAAAGGCATTTCCAGAGACCTCACAGGGTACAATGGCCATGCATGGGTGGATTTACTGGATGGATTAGACAAACCAACCGCAACCTTTCCATCTTTTGTTTAGAATCCTTCCAGTAGATTGGCCTTGTTACTAATATTGATGCCAAGACTAGCAATTGCTTACAACAAAGAATTGCTGTTAACCCCTACTCCCTGCTTCATTCACCCTAATTATTCCCTAACAATACAACGGCTTCAAAAAGCTTCCAACTGTCCAGCATACACTCTGGGCTGTAGGAATCACTGAACACAGCAGCCTGTCAATAAAAGACAATCCCAAGGCAGCCTCTGTTTGCATATTTGTTCATCTCAGAGATAATAGGAGAAAAAGTTCAGCAGGGAGAAAGGAAGTCTTGCCCGACAGATTTTCTGTTTGTCCACCAATTCTGTATCTGTTCCAAGTTCTTGGGTGTATTCTTCACGGCTCCCAAATACAGGAAAAAGGCTAGATTCCTTAGGAAACACAGTTTCTACATATTTGATGAATTCTCATTGTATCTAAATCAGACTTCAGTGAGGATTCTTGTTAAGACTGTTTCTACTTCCTGAGGTCAGGAATCTTATTGTAAAGCAGAGAGATGTGGGCACTGGACTAACTTGTGGTAATGATGGTGCTTTCCCTAATACTTCAGAAAGACAAACGGAGCCCACCAACATATTGCTGTGCTTTGTTTGTTTTTAAATAGATGACAGATACCTTTGGGTTGACAGAGTAACTGAACAGAAAAGTAACAGATTAAAAGCAGGCCGTCATGAAAGGAGACCTGTTTAATGAAACTGAAGTTGAGACAATAATCCTGGAGGTTTTCATATGGTGTGTGTGGAGGGACCTGTGGCATACAGAGTCAGCATGAAATCAAATGAGAGGAAGCTTCTGTTGATTACAAATCAACATATAATTAGGTTGAGAGGCACCCATGGCGATGAAATGCCAGAAGAAATAAAACAGTGCTGGTTTACAACAGGCATTGTGGTTGGCTCTGTGTTTGGGAAGAATAAACCAATGCAGCAACCCAGAATTTCAGATACCTAGGCATAAAGGCACGTCATTATAGTCTGTCTGAGTCATGGGAGAGTGTGTGTCCATATGTAAAGGAAACAGGAACCTGGAATGTGTATAGTGTGTTGATTACCATAGAGCAATAAAAACCAAGCCTCTAAACCATACCCACAGTGGAGCAATAAATAAGTGAATAAAGAGAGACCCAACGCCCCCAGGAAGAAAGGGGCCAGATTAAAAAAATTGGTCTGCTTCAGATCCCACAAAATACAAAGCCATGACAAAAAACACCAGCCATGACAATTTAATAGTGATGTAGCGCTGTGAGTTTTACAAGCTAAGGAAAAAGATAAGCACAGACAACAAAACAAACAATGCAGAAAGCTGGTTTATGCAGAGAAGTCTACATGATACAAGGAAGCTCAAAAAAGTATGGACAGTGCTTTATGGAAAGAAAGAAGAAAAACTAGTTTCTCTGAACTTTCAAAAGCTAAAGTTTTAATCATCTTGAAGATACAATTCTAGGCAGGAAACAGGTATGAAAACTCTGGACATTTTTTATTTTTTGAAACAATGGCTTATCATACAGAAATAAGAATATAAAAATTTATAACACTAAGACAATGGGCAACATCAAAAGGAAATAAACACTATTATCATGTGACTCAAAACACTGAGTGACTGGAGGGCAAACAGTACTGATTTGCCTTAATCAAATTGATTCGGCAGAAATCGTCCGGGCTTTAAGACTGTAGGCAGTTCTGAAGAATACCTCTTAGAGGTGCATTGGATAGGTGGATGAGGGATGTTTGTCTGTTTGAAGCTAACTAGGCCTATATAGTAAGGTCCAGCCCAGCAAATGCTATAGAGTGAGATCCTGTCTGAGAACTAAAAACATTTTCAAAATGCATGGCCTGAGCCCTTTAAGAAAGGACGGTCTGTCAAGTATGAGGTGTAGTTAGCATCAGGGTTAACCTCAGCTTTGCCCAAAGTCAGGCCCTTTAAGGGTTTATCATATCCTATAACTACGAGGTTCTTTTATTGTGTATCTGGATGGCTTTAAGCAATTTACTAAATTCTTTGACCTACAGCTTACACAATAATTCCTTGACAATAAAATAATAACCTCATGTGGTTGCCATGGGAATTACATGTGACGATACAAAAAAAAAATTACTTAGCACAGTGCTTAGCACCTAGGAATCAGTAAATTAGACCATAATTATTCTTAACCCCAGCAATTATCACAGTTTCTAACACTTAGCAGGTACTCAAAAATTCATGTTGAAGTAGCTGGAGGGAGTAGTACATGCATACGGCACCAGGCGGTTAAGGTTTACTTAAATTGGGGAGTGTGAGACCAGCTTGAGCAATGCAGTGAGAGCCCCAGCTCAAAGAGAGCAAGTGGATGCAGATCCTGGTGATGACATCACCTGCCTCCCTTTGGACATTTGAAGCTGTTGGATTCAAACCTAGGGAGCAAAGGTGCTTTATTCATAAATACTTATTGAGCATATATATAACAGAACGTAGTCTCCCTGCCTTCAAGGGGTTTACAACCCAGGGGGGAAACAAAGTGTCCAATAATATCTCTTTCTAGGTAATCTATGATGAGTACCATCTCAGTAAAGACTAGGTGTTCAGAGGGGACTGATCACATCCAAAGGATCCTTGGTTAGGAGGCCTCAGGTGGGTACCTTGGCTGCTGGGGGTTTGGTGAGCCAAGAAGAGAGGGATGGGTGAAGGCAGGATGGGTGAGCCAAGTGCGGAAAGCAAAGGCCTTGGGAGGAGTGTGGACTAGTCTGGGCTGGCTGGAGGAAAGGGGTTGATGCTGTGGAAAGGCTAGAGACAGGTCTAGAAAGAGCAGTGTGAGCTTGCTGGAAGGGCCTCAGATGCCAAGGCACAAGTGCTGGGAACCAGAGAAGCTGCAGGGATGACGAGGAGACAAATGGAACGTGTTCCTGTGGACCCCCGTGGGAGCTTGAGACAGGGAGGCTACTGCCAGACGTCAAACCTCCCAACAACCTACCAGGGTCTTCAGATGGATAAACCCAGGCCGTGCATGCCCAAGGTTACACAACTCCCAGAAGATAGAGCAGGGTCTGGACTCTAGAATTCATGAGGAGAGGGATGGTTGGGCAGGAGTCATGAGATGGTCTTGGAAATGGAGGGGGAAATACACTGTCTAGTCTGAGGTACCACAGGGGGAGGAACTGAAACAGAAACTCTGCATTAAAAGTCAAATCTGGCTGGTGAGATGGCTCAGCAGGTAGAACTGCCTGCCACCAAGCCCGACGGTCTGAGTTCAACCCCAGGACCCACGTGGTAGAGAACTGACTCCTGCAAAGTGTTCTCTGACCTCCACATGTGCACACACAAAGAAATATAATTTTAAACATAATGCAATAAAGTGAAATGACAACTGAGGCCAAGAAGGACGGCCCAGCCAGTAAAGACACTTGCTATCTTAAGCCTGGAAACCCAAGTTTGATCACTGTAACTCAAATGAAAATGGATGGAGAAGCCTTACTTTGCAAAGATGTCCTGTGATCTCTATATACACATCAGGCATAGATACATAAATAAATACTTTAAAAGTAAAACAATATCTGAGAACTCGAAGAATTTAAATATAAATGGTGCCTACATTCATTAGATGGGACCAAAAAGATAAAATCGAACTTTTTATTGCAATGTCAAAAGTGACACTGTGAACAGATTGTGTGTGTGTGTGTTTTGTTTGTTTTTTGTTTTCCTCACAACAAAGGAGGAAAAACCAAAAGGGAAGAGGGAAAGCAGGCTGTGTAACAGTGTGAAGAACACATACATTTTGGGTTTCTTAGGGTACCAGGACAACATTGAAAATTAAAGGGGGAAAGGCCTTGGTAGATGGCTGGGTTTAAAGCCCAGATGGTCTGGGCAGAGTTCACAGCCGATACATCCCTATGAATGTAGCTCCTCTTAATTTAACAGTGCCTGAGAGAAAACAAGCACGGTTCTTTTCATTCCCTTCTTGGCTTCTTCCCAACACACCCAAACAAAGGATTGAATGGCTTTTTCTTTCTCTGACAGTTTAACCTGGAAAAAAATATCAAACAATCCTATAATTCTTGAGCAAGAAAACCAACGAGGTGAAGCTCCACGGGCTAAAGCTTTTGATCTGAAATCACCTGCTAGTTTAGACGGTGACAAGAGAGCCTGTTTCCCTGAGAAGACACTCAGGGTCACATGTGGCCCAGGCTGGCCTTGAACTCATGATGCAGTAGCCAAAGGTCACCTTGAACTCCTGAGCTTCTGTGTCCCTCCCGAGTGTTGAGAGCAGAGGCATGAGCTACCACCCATGGCTTATGTGGCACTGGGATCCAACCCGGGGGTTCATCCATATTGGGCAAGCGTGTACCACACGACCTTCACCTCTAGCTCAACTTTAACTTGAACTGGTAACTCATCCACGAGAACAGGGTCCTGTGTCAGTTGAAGCCTTGGTCTGTCCTTCTTGAATGAGGGAAATAACTGTCCCTTATTGCCACTTCATGTCCCAGTAGCTGACGAGCACAGCACTCACAATAACATGATAGGTAAGTGAAAGGCACCCAACACACGTACACTGCAGGACTCTGGGTCACTCACGTGGGCTTTGGGTCATACTGGCCTAGGGAGAAAGGCTCAGGCTGCTCATGAAAGCCAGCCACCTGAACAATGGCCGGAAGTTCCAGTTTGCTATCATTAGCACCTTCCTCTGTGGTCATACATGGAATTGGAGCTGTCAAAGGTCTCCAGATCCTGAGGTGAAAGGTACATTCTAAGTCACCCACTTATGGAAGATGCCACACCCTTAGGCTGTGGCCCCAAACACATATAATGAGGCTTGTTCTCTGATAAAGAAAACTGATGACTCAAGGTCATCTTTATCATTGTAAGATGGGGCTCCTCAATAATAAGGGGGCCCTAAAAACACTTCTGCTGACAAAGGCAGGCAGGATTACTGGAAAATGCCAGTGTCACACTTAGGAAAAAGGCCTTGCTGCTTCCAGATGCCTTGTGGATGCTCTTTTGGCCAGACTGGTGGCCTTCCAGGTACAGAAGAGCAACTTCACAGACTCAGCACCACCAGTGTGTTCTGTGGCAACCTGAGAAAGAAAGAGGAGACCATACGGTCATAGGAAGAGTGCAAATCCACCATACCTTCTAGGTGCTCTCCAGGGAAGCGACAGAGAACATACAGGCACTTTCTTCAAATGAGAATTGTATCTTATATGAATGAAGATACGGTTCCTCGGGAGACTGGGTCCCACAAGGCCAGGGATGCAGCTTGGTCATCTACGTGGCGGACCCGCCAGCCTGATGCCTTGCACGTCATAACTACTCAGTAAATGTTTATTGCTTTGTTATTGTTTAAGTGTCAAATCTTTCCCAGAAGCCTCATCTTCTAACAGTGGTTACAAAACGGTACAACTTCATTACAGCTGAGAAGAACCACAGGCACCATCATAGCCATGACTCCCACACCCATGCAGAAACTGGTCAAATGGGGAACTATGGCTAAGCAGCATGGCCGTTTTAAAGATTTCTGTCCCTCATCCCTACCTCCTCCACCTTTCATATACTTTACTGACAAAGGACTTGGCTCCTCACTAAAATTTTTTAGCCATTTTGGTGTAATTCAACAGTAAATAAGAAGATGAAAAGCCTAAGGCTTATAATGAGGGTGTGTTGGTCACGGTATTTGGGTCCACGCATGTTGCCTATTTTTACATAGTTGTGTGACTTCCTACAGATCACATCCCACCCCCAGATAGTCTGAATCCTTGTGTGGCCTTGTGTGGCCAGGAATCTGAGTTTGTAACAAGCATCCATCAGGCTGACAAAATTCACTGCAGACCACAGCCCGGGGACATATTACATTAGGTGGCATTGTGCTATTTGGTGTTAAGGGTTGAGATCAGGCTGAGGGTCCAAGGGAGGAGTAACTATCACCACAATCTATCAGCGTTTCCGCCTGACACTTAACAAATTTTATTCTACGGCCGGGCAGTGGTGACACATGCCTGTAATCCCAGCACTCTGGGAGGCAGAGGCAGGCAGATTTCTGAGTTTGAGGCCAGCCTGGTCTACAGAGTGAGTTCCAGGACAACCAGGGCTACACAGAGAAACTCTGTCTCGGAAAAAAAAAAAAAAAAAGAAAAGAAAAGAAAGGAAATTTTATTCTGTGTAAAAAGATAAATAAATGTTTTGACTGAACTTTTGATGACATATCACTTTACAATAGTAACTAGGTTGAGTATGAAGTATGACATTAACAATATGAGTTGCTGAGAAGCAGGTGGAGAGACTGGAACCTTCTTATATTGCTGGTGTGGATGAGAAATGGTGTGGTCATTTTGAAAGACAATTTGGCAATTGTTCAACATGTCAGAATACAGAGTTAACATAGTAATTTCATTCCTAGCTATATTTGCAAGGGAATGAAAACAGATATCTGTGTAAAAACTTGCATACAGATGTTCACAGTAGCAATATTTTTTAATACCTAGAAGTAGGTAGAAATAATTCAAATCCTTAGAAGCAATAGATTGGAAGTTTGAAGCTAGAGGTTGAAAAGAGGAATGGGGGAATGAGGTCACTGCTAACTGCTTTCTTGGGGGTAAAAACATTCTAAACTTCCACAAGGCATATAACCATGTGAGTGAAGTGAGTCAAATTTAAGAAAGATAGGAGTGAAAGGGACTTTGGCAAATTGTGAATGGCATAATCAGCCTAAAAGACGCAATGGCGACTCAGATCTATGAGCTGTCGGCCTGTAAGAATGTGATAGAAGGTTGTCAGATCTTATCGTTTTGAAACAAAGACGGAAGGCTGGGTTTAATAATTTTATACTTCTTAATATTTAAAGGCTGATGCTGATTTCATCCCTTTTTTTAAAAAAATAAACTGATAGATACAAATAAAATATATTTGCAAATCACTGGACCTCATACCTGTGAGGATGTAATCCTCAATCTGTCATACATTTTTCCTATGCAGGTATAAAGTGGACTGCTTGAATTCAAGAGGGTCAGAAGTCTTTTTTTAATCACCGTTCACAACTTAGAGAATCTAACCAGTCAACAGATATTCACCATCAAATTCTTACATGGAAGGTACTAGATGTCAGGGTCAGCATGAAATATAAGAAGTTGATTTTTTTTTTCTCAAAAGGCAAGGATTACCCCAGGGAAGGAGCCAGCTCCAGCAGCCTACACAAGGTAATTGTGCACACAGCACTAAAACCAAAGTGCACACATCCCTGCACACTGTAAGGCCCCTGCTTGTGACGCTTCAAACTGGCTCTGTGCCTTCTGAATTCATTTACTTTCATTGCTTCAGCAAACAGCAGGAGGAAACAGACTCATAGTTTCTCAATGTGCTTATGAGCTTCAGTTTAAGATACAGCTCATTCTTCAGAGTCAGAAGGGACTAGACACTTAAATCCAGGTGTTCTGCTGGCTGGAAGACATTTAAATCCACAAGTTGGCTCTGCAGCCAAAATATTGTTTTCAATAATTCTCTTATGAAGAAATTTCCCAGGACAGGGACTTTTGAGGCTGATCTATTATTGGTCCCATAATGGAAAGAGCAGGCAAACACAAGGCGAAGGGGCAGCTGATTTGATGGAGGGTCATACAGGTGTCCTTGGATATGGACATTGCTGGGGAATCAATTTGTGTGCTTTCTCAGAGATGTACAGAACAGATTGCTGCAATTAGTTCAGGGGCGCAGATGTCTGCAAATCTATATGGCACCAGCAGTTGGGATCGCAGGTCAGTGGGGAAAGCTAAGCAGAAGCATACGTTTATGTGTTTGAGAGAATGGCCCCCCAGCAGTTCCCTGAAACAGACTTAAAGATAACAGCCTAGAAGGGGGTCAGTATCCTACTAGCCTTTGACAGAGACTTTTAAACCTCTTTACAAAGTCCGTTAGTCACTTGCAGAGAAAGAACAGGATCGAAAGGTGTAAAGATGTAAGGTAAAACGTATCTCCATCTGCACATCCACAAACTCTCCCACAGCATGGAGAGTCCTCCGAGAGCAGTCTTAATGATTTTAATCTACTGTCCCCGGTGGCCTTATGCTCTGTTGCCCGAACGAGCTGTCCTGACCTCACTTGATTTAGGTATTTCACTCTCTTGATCATATTATGATTACCAAGGGGACCTCAACGTCTTCTCTTGAATCTGTGCCATCACTTAAACTTAATGTGTTACCAAGTGATCTCAACTCTCCCTGTGACTGTTTCCTTCAGGATTTCTTGTCGAAGGCATTAAGCTTCTCCTGGGCACCCACATCCTCAACCTAGGGATTACCCAAACATCATCTTCTGGTCTCAATTCCTCACTCCAGTCTGCCCACCTTACTTCCCAAATCCATCTGGATCTTGCTCTCCTCCCCCACTGCTGCCACCCCCCCCACCCACCCAGGGGACACACAGACGCTTTCTGTCTGGCCTCTGTTCCCCTTTTGTCCTATTGCACGTTATCTTCAGAATTCTTTCTGAAACATAATCCAATAAAGTTGCTGTCTTTCTTTTAAACTACCATGAGCTCTTCTAGAACTCGAAGTATTCTACCCGAGGCCCACCATGAACTCCCTTCAATTTAATCCACTCAGCTCCCCACCATGACTCTACATTTTTTTATTTTATTTTAAGCACGCTATGCCATTTCAAACATCTCAGCATTCACATAAACCGTTCCGTATGACGATGCTGTTCCTTCCAACCTTAACACTCTGAAAATTTCCATTTATTCTTAAATTGTCAGTTCTAGTGTCTCCTTTCCTTCGCAGAAATAGTTGTTTCCCGCTCTGTGTTTTTCCATGTGTTCTGTTTACTTAGTTAAAAGGCACTTCAGGTCTGTGTGTCTTCAGGTCTGAGGTGGCATCTTAGGATTTACAATTCTTTCTCTGATGACTAGTACACTCAGGTGCGTAATAAACGTCTATGAACTCAGTGAATAAGCCCAGAGATTAATGTGTTACAAAGGCAAAGAAGCAGACTTTCCAGTATGACTCAATATAATCATAAACTAAAACAATTTATTTTTTAAAACATAAGCTTCATGGTGGGGAATATTAGCCAGACCAAATAATATAATTATTATGTATGGCCTTGGCTAAGATGATCAAAATTGACCTTTTAGTGCTGTAAACTTGTCTCTTGGTAAAAGCACACAGTGCCTGATAAATAATAAACACTGCGTATGTGTTTGACATTGTCAGTGTTAGAGGCTTATACATGGGTCCACCGTCCATCTGCATAGATACAAAGAGAAGCTGTGATAATGGAATCCTATTTCTAAGTGACTAGACTAAGGTAAGGTAGTAACTTACCTTAACATTAAGAAATGAATGCTCGCATACCCAAGTTTCCTAATGCACACTGAATATCCTGCTTTAAACACATGAAACGAGTCAATGGCCTTTGGCCCCAAACCTGACATAGCATCCGAGGACGGTATGCCGAAAGGCTTTTGGCAATTTCTTCTAGGTTTTTGTATAGACTAACATCAAGCCAATTTATCTGACCTCCTTGATCCACCCAGCCCATCTAGTACCTTTAGCTATTTTTCTAGAAGCCTGAATGAGTCAGAACAAGAAAATGATTAATCAACTTGGAGAGATTTGAAAGCTGGAACAGAGCCACGCTGAGAGTAAAGCCTCGGAGCTGTGGGACTGCAGCAGTTGGAAAGTTAGGGGATTTCCATGGTTGAAAACATTTGGCCGGCTCGCCATGCTCCTCTGACCTTGCAATAAGACAGAACAGACCTAGCCGGGTGATTTACCTCTGACAATATCCCATGTCTGCTGCCTTTGGCTCTGTGCTCTGACTTGACAAAATCAAAGTAATTCCCCCTGAGCCTTATGATTTTGGAACTGGCTCAGAAAATCCCCTCTGCTTTTTTTTCTCAGTGGATAGTATTCTCCGTCCCTGGCTTCACTTTTAACTAGCACAGTGCTTGGCAATCAGGTGGTGTGTGTCGGGGTCCTCTTCATCTGTCAGGGCAGCTTGGTTTCACAACTCAGGAAATATAGCACCATCTTGATTTCCTTTCCCTTCCTTCCTTCCTTCCTTCCTTCCTTCCTTCCTTCCTTCCTCCCTCCCTCCCTCCCTCCCTCCCCCTTCTCTCTTTTTGCCAGCTGATACACAGCAGGCACAACTTAAAATCACTTTTCCAGTTGAAATTTTTAATTATTTTCTGGTTCCCTGCTACATCTATTCAAATTCTCCCAAATGTTTTATTTGAGCCTTGATTTCCGTTTTACGATTTTGTTTTTTGAAGATACTATTCTGGTAGCATTAAATTTTAGGTCCTTAACGTGCGGCAGACAGGGAATCTGAGCAAGGCAAGTGTGTTTTCCTCTGTTTCTTCTCTTACCTGCAATGCCACACCGATGCAGGGGCCTAATGGCTTTCTGGTGTGTTGGTCTTCGGTACTCACACCTCTGCCTCCGTTCCCTTGCCTGTCCACATTGTCTCCTCTCTTTCATTTAAACAAACGAATCGCTGGGGTTTTATTTCCGGATCTTTACTGCTTCTGCTGCCTGCCCTATCAATACATCTATAATGTTTACTGTGAATGTCCGTAAGAGATCCTAGACTCGGTTGTTTCTTGGTCTCTGTGTCTCTCTCTTTAATGTCGTCATTCATTTCTCCTTTACAACTTCTTAGGACCCCATCCACTAGCATTAACAAGAGCAGCAGCAGCAACAACAATAACCCCAAAAGATTTCGGCAAAAATTTCTGCTTAATTCTCTTTCTTATCAGAAAAGATCCAGGTTCTTCCCTAAAGCAGTAAACACTGTCATGTATGTCACATATTCACATAAACACACACATGCCAACGTTCCCTGCAAGGGCTCTTAGCCATTGATTTATAGGCCACAAGGACCTTGTTGAGCAACGGCAGCTGCTGATTTTCACTGCACTGGCATGGAGGTGGCCTGGGAATTTTCCTTTTGGCACACAGGTCAGTAAACACACTGGGGATTTGCAGTAAAGAAATAAGGAGTGTGGTGGGTGGGGTGGTATGCTGGTGGCTTAGAGAAGGAAAAAGAAAGGGAATTTGGGGGGAAAGATCTGGAGTTACCAAATAAGCAACAAATGAAAGGGGAAAAGTCACATGAGTTAAATATAGAGAAATTATTTAGTAGAGAGAAAACGGAAGTCAGGGGAAGGAAAGCAGAGTGGTTAGGGAAGAGACAAATCAGGAGCAGAGGTAAAGAGAAAAAAAAAGTGAGACACAGCTGGTCCTCTGCTTGGAAAGGAAGCATGAGAGAGGCCATTCAGTCCTAAGCAAACACAGATGAGAAGGCATTCCAAATCACTGCGTCACCTCTTTAAACCTGTTCTATTATTAGAATCTGCCATCCACAACCCTGCTTCTGGTTGCAAGTCTTCCAGCCCATAGAAGCAGAAAGATCCTCGCTCGATTCTTTTGAAGTTAGTCACTTAGTCAAAGCCTTCAAACTCTATCATTCTACACAACTCCAAAGTGAGGTGCGACCTGGGGTGGGCTTCTGACCATTCACCTCTGATGACTGGCCTTCTACATATGATAATGGTGGTTGTCAAGTCATACTCAGAGAACTTACAGCATTCATTCTATTCCAGATAACTAGTGACCAATGATTTATGTTGTTCATCGTTGATCTATAGTGTCAAGTTGCAGTGCAGGCAAGGGGACACTAACTCACAACCAAGAATCCCTACACTGATGAGACTTTGGGCAACTGCTAAGGAGACAGATCCTCTGTATAACCACTGGCCACTTTATTCACCAAAAGGCTGAATTTGCTCCTCACTGCAAAACTCCAGGGTGAGAATCAGGTGTCTTCATCTTCCTTCAGGTGAGAAGATTCTAATCTGGGCTATGGTATCTATATTCATTGTGGACAGTGCTGGTAAGAATATCTTGGAAAATTATGAAGCCTTTTCCTGTATAGGTTTATAATGCAAGCCAGCCACTCAAACACTTTCTTGAGAATCTAAATAACTTGGGTAGAAAACAATTGGATTAGAGTCATCCTAGTAACTGCTCCAGATCCATCCAGTATTATTCTTTCCCCCCTAAGTCACCCAAGCTGAGGGTTTAAGGTTTTTTTTTTTTTTTGGTTTGTTTGTTTACTTTCAACCAACAAACCTAAACTAACACAATGTATTTTATAGTGAATGAGAAAACCTGTACAAGATTGTCATAGAATTGAATACCTTTTGTTACCCCTCAGCTGGCAGGTAAGCACCAGGTAAGGTGCTCAGCCCTGTTAATCCAACCGAAGTTTAGGAGAGGAAAACATGCACTGGCATGCTACAAAGGATATGAGTTGCTTCCACTTAGTCAAAGCTAAAATCTTAGCATGAGACAAAGAAGGTGTCCAGGCATATGAAGGCACCCAGAATCTGGTCATGAACACCTTTTGAAATCCTAAGTCATTAGTCATTAGATATGGCAGTCTTGAGAGTTGGATGGTGTATTAAGATAATATCTAGGATACAACTCTGACTCTGTACCCAGATTTAAGAATTGCCTAACTAAAAAGTTACAGGGAGCCCCACACTGGAATATGCACAGTAAGACCTGTCTGGAGACAAGGGGATGGACCAGCTGAAATCGGAGCATTGTTCAGTATAAGACAAAGCAATTCAGTTGAACCTAGAACTGGAGACCAATCCTAGTTTCTCCCAACACCCTGGAGATAGTACTAATCTGAAAGCAGCTGTGCATAGCTGACAGTATTTCTTCCTCATCCTGCACACATGTGACCTTGAAAATGGCATTTATAATGAAGATGAGTAGGCTATAGACACCAATTAATGCAGTTTTAACAGCACTGAGAACTGTCCCAAAGTCTCAAAACATATTTCATCATTTTGGTTCTTATCACATCCTATCCTAAAGTGCAATGTTCCCTCTAGGGAACAAGGCACCAGCAGGAAAGTTTTATAAGAAACTCTAACTGCCAAGAATTCTATAGGCAGGCCAACACAACAATCAGGCTAGTGGGGATTTAGCTCTCTATTCATGGCCAATAAATCATGTTAGCTTGACCAGTGAGATAAGCACAGTCGACACAGAAGATTCAGATGTATACAATGCAATATACAATAGAACAACTACTACCTCTCAGTTATCTATAGGATCTTATTAACAAGTGAGTTTTCAATTATATAATAGTGCAAATATAACACCATGTCTAAATATGCCTACCAACTCTGTCCACCAACAAAGGGTGGTATCAGCTAGTCTATAATTAAGGTCTTTAGGGGCTTACAAATAAGTAGACTTCTAGACGCTCTCTGTAAATTTGGAATTTCTATAGTACTTTTAGAGATTATTAGATCTCCTTACTAAACCTGCTAGTTCCTAGGTTTCCAGATCAATAACCAGAGAAACCATACAGTGCTCCCACGTTCACTATGTGCAGAAGACTATAAAGGCAGTGGTTGGAAGGGAACTTTTTTTTTTTTTTTTTGAAAAGCATGTTCGGGGGGGGCTGGAGAGATGGCTCAGAGGTTAAGAGCACTGACTGCTCTTCCGAAGGTCATGAGTTCAATTCCCAGCAATCACATGGTGACTCACAACCATCTGTAATGGGATCCTATGCCCTTTTCTGGTGTGTCAAAGGCAGTATGGTCATATACATAAAATAAATAAATAAATAAATAAATAAATAAATATTTTTTTAAAAGAAAAAGCATGTTCTTTTATTGCAAAAAGAAGTAAACACATTTTATGATAAAACTGAAGATTTACATGGAAAATTTTTCTGATAAAATAGAAGAGATATATGGAAAAATATATTAAAACACAATTTTCATGGAAAAATAAAGAGTAAAGTGGTAGACATAAAAAACATTGCTAAATTAATTAAAAAAGAAAATAGAAACATTTTATCATAGAATTGAAGATTTACATGGAAAATATTTCTGATAAAATTGTAGAAAAACATAGAGAAACATGTTAAAATATTAGATTATCATGGAAAATTTAATATAGATATAATAATAATGGTATGGATAAAAATATTCCTAAGTTGATTGAAAGTGGAATTATAAACATTTTCTGATAAAGATGAAGATTTACACGGAAAATATTTCTGATAAAATTGAAGAAATATATAGAAAAACATGTTAAAATTGAAGATTATCATGGAAAATTATACAAATAAAATGGTAGGCATAAAATAATTCTAAGTTGATTGAAAGTGGAATTATAAACATTTTCAGGTAACACTGATGATTTACATGGAAAATATTTCTGATAAAATTCAAGAAATATATAGACAAACACATTAAAATTGGAAAATTATACAGATAAAATGGTAGACATAAAAAACCTTTCTGGAAAGGAACTTAGCAACTGCTTGCATTAAATCCTTTCATTTTGCAAAGGACACATTTCCTGTGAGAGCCAGTCATGAAGCAGTGATAACATAAGTACTGCATCTGGTCTGTGACCAGACAGCCTAGACCACTGTGTCCAGAGGCCATCTCATCATATTGAACGCCTTAATATTAAACTGCTTATAAGTGTGTTAGGCTCTTCTTCATTCATCTCATTTAACATGCGTTTATCAAGCGAGTCTGCTTATGGCAGAGATGCTACGGGAACAGACAGGAAACTTCACACTGTGGAAGAGGCAGGAGAAGAAGCTCAACCTTAGTAATAATAATGAATCGATGAAGTGATACATGAAACAGTGAACATCCCCGCTACGTTAATACTTTCTAATACGTCCAGTAAGCGATTCTTGACGCAGGTCTCCAGGTTAGAGACTCTCAGCCTCACCTGGAACGGGGAAAAGAAAATTACACTGCAAAAGATTATGAGCTTTGGACACTTGAGCTAAGCCACCTGGGTGTAAGTTTACATTCTGGCTCTGCTATTTGCTAGTTTGTGACCTTAGCTCTGACTAAATCTCCCCCTTCTTATCTATAAAATGAGGATGGAATCATTATAGAGGATTACTGTAAAAAAAATAGATATAATGTATGTAAAGCATTAACTAATGCGGGCACAGAGTAGGTCTCTAATAAAGGCCAGTAGTTATTGTCACCATGAGAACAGAATAATATCTGTGTAGCAATTCTATAGGAGTGAAACTACAATGCTCTGTCTCCTCATTTGATTAGTGTACATGGCTATCCATGAAGAAGTTTATCAAAATAATAATGCAGATCTAGGGATCTGACTATGGCGGAGAGTCTGCATACCACAGAGCATGGACAGGGTCCCAGGTTCAAGTTCCACTGCTACATCATCATTGCCATCACTGCCGTCGTCGTCGTCGTCGTCGTCGTCGTCGTCGTCATCATCATCATCATCATCATCACCATCATCATCATCATCATCATCATCACATAACAGACAGGATTCCATGAAGCCATTAGTTATCTACCATTATATTTAAGCGAGAGTCATCTTTATTTATTTATTTATTTATTTATTTTGAGACAAGGTCTTTCTATTTGCTGTGAGCCAGGGTGGCCTTGAACTCACACTCTTCCCCCTTCTTTGTCCTACCTCAAAAGATTACTGAGATTACATATACCAGCATGCCCAGTAAGAGTCATCTAAAAATGACTGAGGGAAGGAGGGATGAATGATAGATGAATGGATGGATGATAAATGGACAGAGGTAGGAATGGATAGATGGATGGATGATGGATGGATAGATGATGGGATGGATAGATAGTAGATATCACTTGATGGAAAATCCATCGTTTGTCAAAGTTCACTCCAAGTTTGCTTGTCAGCTGATCCTTCTCAATGTCTGTGCCCAGTCATACTATGGTATAGGATTGGTGTGTTTTCCTCAGGTGAGATGGAAAACATCGGTCACTATGCTCTACTAAGTGGCTTTGTATACATAAAGGCTGATATTAAATTGCCCTTTATCCTCCTTCCTTTCCATGTGGACTAATCCCAGTTTCTTTAAATTCCTTCATAGTTCTTTCCCAATCCTTTAATCACCTTTGTGGCTGAACTCTAAGCCACCTCTGGACTGAACTCCTCCACGTTAATTAGAAATGGCAGAACTGGGCACAATCTCCAACTATGGTTCTGAATGTCAACTGGCAAGATGATTTAGTCACGATTCCTTCAGAACAGTATCTAAATTAGAACCACATGATCATGCTTGGGTTTGCAGTACTGCAGAAGCCTCCTTAATCTAGCCAGAAAGGAGATTATTTATAGCATAGGAATAGAATTGTAAACTGCCTGCCTCTTAACTCTCAGCATGCTTCTACTTCAACAAGCAATTAGTAACTTTAATAAGAATCTGGATAAATAAGAAACAAGCAAAACATGAACCTTAAAATATGTAGCAAACATAAACATAGAGGTCAGAAGGATGGCTCAGGGGGTATGAGTGCTTGCTGCCCAGCCTAAGGATCTGAGTTCAATACCCAGTACCCATGTAATGGAAGGAAAGAACCAACTCCTGAAAATTGCTTTTGACCTCTACACATGAGCTGTGGTATAAGTATGTGTGAGAATACATAACATATACATGCATCCATGCACACGCATATGCACATACTCACATACACGAAGAACTAGGTTTGGGTTGTATGTCATTCTCTGCTCCTCCCTTGGTGCAAATGACTCAGTGATACCTGAGACACTTTCTTTAACTGTCCCTTTGCCTTTTGCATTTGGCACATTTTCCCTCTAAATTTACAACATCCACAGAAATGCTTCTGTGGATTGTGCAATAGCATGACTATCTGTTCAAACGACCACAGTTTTCTCCTGTGTTTTCTATATGCGTTGATGATGCTTAAAATAACTTTTACAGATCCCTTAGTTGTTTGTTTAAAAAAAAATAAGACCAAAGACAATGTTCTGATCCTGATCTTGAACATCAACTTAGAAATACTGAGTACATGCTGTGCACACTAGGTGTGCAGAGAGCTGGACAGACAACGAGCAGAGCGGCTGATGGGAACCTGAGTAATATGTGAATCAGAGGCAATATGGAAGCTGGACACTAAGGAATGTTGATTGGTGCTCAAGCTAAGGGAAGACACAGCCAGAGAGCAACCTGAGCAGAGGCAGGCAGGGTGGCGTCTTGTGAGCCAACCAGCACGATGTTGACAAAGGAAGTGACTGGGAATGCAGGAAACTAGACCCTAAGGAGGAGAGGCTGCCTTTTTGATATTTTTTTCTGTGTTCTTGAGAATCACCCAAGTCCTGCAAGAGTCAGGCCAGTTCAGTACAACCCCTGGATGTGAACACAACTAATGAACAAAGGTATGAGAAGGACAGCACTGCATGAGTGAGTAGTTCAAACCCAAGAGCAGTCCATAAACAGAAGGAAACAGTCATTTGCTTTTCTACTTTAAATAAGCATGCTCTCCGGAGGGTCACAATCTTTTTCTTCATTCTACAGCAGGATGCCTTGATCTTGCTTGGCAAACATGGATTTCTTTGTCCATGCTTGGGTGTTTTCAAGAAACGTGGCTGAGGTTAATTGTCTTTTTTTTTTTTTTTTTTCAGTGTGGATTTGAGTCATGGGTGATATCAGCACAGCTCTAGAGATCAGCTTGGTCAGTTAGTCTCCTCTCGGCCAGGAAGCAGCAGAGCATGATCCATAAACCACGGGAACAATGGCTAGGCTGAGGGGTTTGTTGTTCTCCACATGTGATGACCCTATAGAAAATGGACAACTGGGAATCCAGAGTGTATCCTCAGCAAGGCCAAGACAATGTCTTAGGTTAGAATTTTCTTTTTTTTCCCTAATTTCTTTTTCCATTAAAAAAAGGAGAAGAAGAGAAAGGGGTTGAGAAATGACTGAGAAGGGTTTAGTGCTGGGTGTGTGGTTTAACTAGTTGAAAAGAATTATGCATTATGGTAGAGTCTTCGGTCTATACCCCCTAAACAATGTTGCAAGCCTGCTGGCTTAGATCATATAACAATCTCACTAATAAACCCAGGGCTGAAGAGCTGGACAAGAGTTGGAGAACTTGAAAGGCTGGGTAAGCACCGAATGCACGTGTTCATGGGCACACATGTGTTGAGTGTCCTTTCAATATAAAATGAAGAGGTATAGAAAAAATTCCTACTTATCAGACATCTATTGAAAACATATGTATTCTGAAGAAGGCCTTGGGATAGGCAGAGATAATAAAAACTGCGTGAGAGTCTCTGTAGAGGAGGGGATCCCAAAGCAGAAAAGAGAGAGAGAGAGAGAGAGAGAGAGAGAGAGAGAGAGAGAGAGAGAGAGAGAGAGACCATAGACACAAGAGTATGAGAGATATAAAGAAGGAGATTGTGCCCCCAAATTGTGGCCTAGAGAATTGCATACAGACTTTCCTATTAAACAAGATAGGGAGATGTGAGAGACAGTCATTACAAACCAAGCTGTTAAATATATAATGTAATAGATATACCGACGAAAAATGAAATAAGTAACATCCTAGGCAGGTTCTGGGGTTTGTTTCCTCAGTGTGTAAGCAGTATCTTGAGCAGTGAAATTGGGGGTCCAAAAGGATATGATTGTGTTGCAGAATAAGAAATTGAAGGGCTAAAAATTTAAAACCTCAAAATGAACAGAGTATTCCTGGGGGAATAATGAAAATCGTTTGATGGGAAAGTAGCAAGAACGAATAAGCAAAATGGCCGACAGCCATGTGGAGAAATGGCACTCAGCGACAGGTGAATGAAGTCCCAACTCCTGATACAACAAGGGTAAACCTTAAGGACACTATTCCAAAGGAGAGAGGCCAAACACTAAGGGGGAAACTCTATATGGCTGTTTACAGGAGGTGTCCAAACTTACAGATTCAAAAACTAGAAAATTGATGAGTAGTTTCCAGAAATGGGAGGAAGAAGAAATTGAGAGACTGCTAATGGGCATTGGATTTCTGTTTCATAGTGACAAAGACGTTCTGGAGTCAGATGCTGATGACAGTTGTACAGGCTAGTCAATATACTAAAAAGCAAATTCATGTTGTAGTATGCGAATTGGATCTCAGTTAAAAATTACCGTCTAATAATTCAAACAGGATGATGGGATTCATAAAGGGGATCACTTAGGAAACAATCTTTTTATTGTTATTAAAAATAATTCAGGCATTGTGGATTGTAGCATCAAATTCTGAAATCCAGATGGTTTAAAGGAGAGCCATACGCTGATTAGACTTGGAAAATAGGATGAAGAATAAAGTACTGGAAATGATTCTACCTGAAAATCCCAAGTCAAGGGGATGATTTTGAAAATTTCCTTGAGTATACAAGGACAGTTAAGCAGAAAACAGCCAGCAGCTGCTTTTTGTCTTCTCCAAAGACAGAGTGGAGAGAAGAGGGTTCAAAAGGCAATACACTAGACTTCAGCAGACACAGGAAGGGTGTCCCTACACCGAGAGTGGAACAAAGGGCTTCAAAAGCAGGCTGCGGAGACTGGAGGGCTTTTCAAGAATAAAGTCAAGGACTAGCTAGATGGCCTGGTGGTTAAGAGCACTTTCTACTCTTGCCAAGAACCTGAGTTGATTCCCAGTACCCATAGAGCAGCTCACAAACAACCATAAGCCCACCTCCAGGGGATTCAACATATATACATATGGTGCACATATATGGATATATGTGCACGCATAGGCAAAACATTCATACTTACATTGTAAAATAAAGTCTTAAAAAGAATATTTTCAAAGCCATATTTGTGAATGTGCCGTTGTACCACTTTCAAGGATACTTTTGATCTTTCAAAACTCATGTGTCGCCATGGGATAAATAGGAAGACATGCTATGGGCTAGGTGAAGTGCCATCAGGTTAAAAGTCAACTAAAACAATTTCAATGTTATATTGTTTTTCTTTAGAAAACCTCCCCACAAGAGAAAACATTGTTAACTCTTTCGCCTCAAAAGACCTGAGTGGTCCCCATATCCAGGACATAGGAGCTGAGTCAAGTATGCACCCACTCTGGGAGTTTCAGCTAGGGAGAAGTTCCACTTTCTTTATTACTACTTTTCTTACTCCGTAGTTTCCCCTAAGTCTAAAAGTATCTCTGCTGGCCAACTTTCCCTGCACCTATCCAGCCCATTCGGCTGGAGAGAGGTTCGCACTGCCATCACCACTCTGGGTACTTAACTGCTCCCTGACACTGCCCATTACAGTCTTTATTTCTGACTGCATAATCCATCATGTCTTAATGTAGCCACACATCCCAAACCTAACACTTCCTACTGAAAAATCCCATAAACTAAAACTCTGAGGTTACATGGAAATTAGGTTATTGTTTACTCTTTCAAAATGAATAGTTTTTTAATGTAATTATGAATATTTTCATAACTCTCAACTTTGTTTTTCATTCCTGAGGAAAGACAAGCCAGGTGTTTAGCTCAGTTTGTACCTACAACTGGGAACATTAAACAGGATGATTGCTATAAATTTAAGGCTAGCCTGGACTACAAACAAATATGCTGATGTCATAGTTTATGCATTTGAAACTGATTTCTGTTGCTTGGTTAAATAAATATTAGTTTATTGAAGATGTTAGTCTGGTTCTTCCTTCCAGCCCCATGTTCCCAAAAATAACACTTAGACTTAAAATATATTTACAATACCTTGGCCATATAGCTAGGTTTTTCTCTGACTACATAAAACTTAAAATATCCCATTTATTCTAGCCTACATTCTGGCACGTGGCTGGTTATCTGTGTATTCTCACGTCTTCTGCCTCTCTCTATGCCAGAATACTTTCTCTCTCCCCCTACTTCCTGCCTAAGCCATAAGGCATCAGCTTTTTAATTGGCAGGTGATGCGTCCATACAATACTCAAGATGTTATCTCTACAGTAGATAGTAATACAGCATCAATTGCACTCATGTTCAGAGAACAACAAAATCAAGACATCATACAAAGGACATCAAAGCTTTCCAACAAGCACATACTTCTCTAATGCCTGTCCTCAGAGGATCACAAACATCACTGGCAGTTACAAAAGTTGCCATGTGATAGACTGCCAACTGCCTGTGATACTTCACCAAAAGTAGACAATTCTCCTTGCTGAGGTTGGCACCAAGTCAGAACAGAAACGAACCAAGCAATATTACAACCTTTTCTTTAACCTCTGGCGCTCACTTGGAAGTGGGTGGGGGTAGGGACAACATCAAATAATCTTTATAGTCCAGAACAGAACAACTTTTAAAAATGTTCTTTGCGCTATCACCTGGATCAGCGACACATCAACTTTCTTTCTGCTACTCCTTTTTATCAGCAGACTCTCCACATGCTCCAATTTCTTTTTGGTGTTGTATGACATGTCTTATAAATAGTGTGAATGGTTTAATTACATAGCATTAAATTTATATCCCCATTAGGTCTATAATCTAAAGACCTGCTACAGATAAAGGATAGCTGTTAACTACTGTGAATTCCTGAGAAACCCAATGAGGCCCCTTGCTGTAAGACTATCTTTAAACAAGGACTTGCTAATGTACATATAGTTGTCCTTTCAAGTAGACACTTCAGACCCTAGAAGTACAGTCTTCTGCAACCTCCTCATCTTTAAAATATTGTTTTCCATGAATTCCCAGCTCTGCCCTATGGGCTTTCTCCACAAAGACTCTGAAAGTGAGACATATCAGAATTAATGTCTCATGGCCACATTGTGAATACCACAGGAACTGTGCTTCCACAGAAGTCCCTGATTCTGAGTGGGTTAAGAGTCCAGCTCTCTATTGGGCAGATGGAAGTAGAACCCACTTCTTGTTAGCAGAGATTCTCATCACATGGAACTAACAAACTTATGTTTTCAAAAGAGGGCCACAATCCACTTTCTTTCAAGAGTTAGAAGCTGTATATTATACTGTATTGTACTTAGTTCCTGGGATCTACACATAACTAACAGCGCAAGTACCAAGGAAGGACTTTCTTTTAAGCAGGGAGGGATCAAGAATGGTTGAAAAGCAGCAGTGAGGAGTTAAGGACATGTATATGAACACATCTGCACACACAGGCACACACAAAGACAAAGGAACCTTTGGGATGAAAGGAAGATAATGGCAGTCTTACTTGGCAAAACCTTAGGATACATCACAGCACTTGGAAAACACATTTTAGACTCCAAGGTATACTTCATTTGAGGGAAGCCATCAACTTTCTTTGAGACTGTTCTCTTCATCAAGTTTCGCTAATAACACCTATGTTCTAGCACTACACTGAGGGCTGAGGCAAATACATGCATAGCATCAACAATACAGTTCATTCCCAACAAATACTCAACTACCTTTGCAATGTGCTCTTTCCAGCAATCCTGTGGGTCATGGGTTAGCTTCACCGTACACAGAAATAAGTTGTCGATGGGTTTTGGCAATGTACTTAAGATCCCTCTTCTAGGGAAAGGCTGAGCTGGAACCTTCAGCTACTCTGCTGATGCCAAAGGTTAGCCTGAACCCCAATGACAATCTTACTTCTTTCTCTACTACAGTTGAGAATTTTCCCAAGCACACTGAGAAACATACTGCCTCTGTCAATGCCAAAAGTACTAAAAGAGGGGTACCTGGCATGAATTCACATGGGAGTCATTGTTGTACAAGAATCATATACACTCTGAGGATGGGAGACAGTGAAGAACTGAAATACAAAGAGGTCACAGGGACTTGACCCCATGAGAGCTGAGCCTCTGTGGTTCTGAAAGATTATGAGGAACTATTTCTCTATGTTATGAGGATAAATTTGGTTTTTCACTTGAGAATTATCTGTTTTGAAGGAAAAGAAAGTAGCTAATGAAGACTGGAGAAGCAGCCACATGATACAGAGCTATGCTGAGCAGTCTAAAGACACAGGCACTGGAACTGTCAAGGCCAGTAGACAGCCAGTAGCCTTAGAAAAGCCCATGACCTTTCTAATGACAATAATCTCGCGATCGAGAGTGAGGAACTCAGAATTAGAAAGCTCTGGGTCTGATTCTGGTTTTTCTAGTTACCACTGTATGATACTGAGCAAAGTTGCATTTTGAATGACAACTTCCCTGTGGCAAATGGGACTAACAGTACCTAACTTATGGGACAATTACAAGAATTCAACGTCCTAGCGAAGGTGGACACATTAACTGGCAGTATTGCAACTGCTGCCAGCATCCTTCGGGACCTGTGCTTCCTGTTTCTGAAATGGGGACAATCACACTTGTCTCACCTCTTCTGCTTTACTTTCCTAAAAGCACCATTTTAAACAAGTAATATGTTTAAAACATCACTTTATAAAATGTAAAGAATGTTTGAGAGCACAGGGTTACCTCAATAACAACTCGGGAGTGAACTGAATAGTCCTACCTGTCATTAGAAGAGGGGTACATTAATCTTGAAAAAAAGCTGAAGAAAACAAACTGTTCTATATGTTCTCAGAACCCTGAGTTCTTTTTTCCAGACTATAACTGGAATCCCTGAGGATTCGTTTAATTTACGGTCTGAAGGGAAACCAAGAACAAAGCTGAAGCAAAGGGAAGGCTGGCTTGGCGAGCTGTCCACAGGCCCGGGAACTGGCCCTCCAGCACAATGTCATGAAGAGGCTTACAAATTGAATCCTTGGGGACAGACACAGCTATATTTGTTGCATGTGGGCACCAGAGCCCAGAAGTTGGCCTCTTCTCTTCTTTGAATGCCATATGCATAAATTTGTGGACTGTCATTCCCTTTAACTCAAAACACCAGTGAAGGAACAGTTGGAACAAAGCCTCTTGAGAGCACGGCAAGCCACAACACTCAGAACACTGACTGTCTTCCATTGTTCAAAGTTCTATAACTACTGACTTAACTGTTTTCGTTGTTTACCAATGGTCATCATGACGGATCTCAAGAGAGCCAGGGCAGGGGTGGCTAGAGAGATCATCGAGATGTCTCCATCCCACAGGCCAGAAGAGCCTTTTTCACTCCATTTATTATACAAAATTCCTTGGGGCTTGGTCACAAATGCCAGAGGCAGCATGCTCCCTACTCTAAGGTCTCCATGAGGGGCCACCTACTGGAATAGTACTGCAATCTTTTCAGAGGTTTTCTCTAAGGAGTCTAAGAAGGATTTTTTTATATTTATTTTATGTAATTTGTAAAAATATTTTGTATATGAATATTGTACTTATATTATCTCCATCCCAACCTCTCCCTCTCCAGTTCCTCCCATGTCCTTCCTCCCAGTCTCAGATTCGTGACTCTTTTTTTTTTTTTTTTTTTTTTTTTTTTGTAGAGCTGAGGACTTGGCTTCCCCTTTACACAGAGCAGAGTCATCAGTAGATGACTCCTGACTTCAGAATACACAATTCTCTTCCTCAGCTCTGTCCTTGCAAGACAAGGCTTGTTGTGACCCAACTGGCTGCCCAACTCCAGGAATATTTAACCAGGAAAGAGATGGAGAAAAGCAACAAGGGCCACGCCTACAGCATGGTTTCCCTGGGCTAATGCTGGCATCTGTTTGCAGTCACCTTAGAGTCTCTTTCTTTAAGGAGAGAGTGAGGAGAAAATAAGACTGTGGCTTTCTTAAACACCAATAACCTCCACTCAGTGTTCTCTTTCCCTCTCTCTGCCTCCCCCCCCCGCCCCAATCCCACGTAGAACACAGCACTGCATCCTAATAATGCACCCGAGACTCATGCCACTCTTACTCTTCACAAAGTACATGGACAGTAGTGTTTCGTGCTCAGTTGCCTATTTACTTGCATTCCAAGACTTTCCTCCATTTCTTGTTATCAAGCAAAGCTTTCTCCTAGTCACCCTGGTTCTGACTCCAATCAGATATGGGACTGAGTCAAAAACCAACATCTCTTTGTCTCTTTATTTTCTTCTACAATAGAATATCTAATCATGTGTATCTCGGAGGGTCACTGTGAGGACTCAGTGAGGGAAACTTCATAAAAGCACATTCAACATTCTACTCAGCACACAGCAAGCACAAGCAAGTGCTTGATAAATGCCAATGATACATGTTAGTGGCGGATGTGTTCTCCATTCTACACAGATGTAAAAACCGCAGCCTCACTGGACTTATGAGTCCCCTCTTCTAACCTTGAGTCAACCATATGTTACAGAAACACATATTTAGAGTATCCATCAAAACTTTAAATGAGAAAACTGGTCAGCAAATGGATTCCTGAGGTTTACCATGGTGCCTTTTCACATGGAAAGCAACCTACCACTTAGCTCAAAATCGTCAAGATGCATTTGTTCATCCAGCTCTGAGCCTGTTTAATCAACCTCAACAACATCACAAGAGCATCAGCCACACTGCTTCTAGAAATAAGAATCCACATTTCTACTCCATAGTCAGGCTGTGAAGGAGTAAATGAGGCTAGAAATATGAATGGTTTGCTTCTGGGAACCTTGGATTGTCCCCAAATATTTTTTCTCATGAGTAATCATTTAATGATGCTAAACTTTTCCAAAGATCAAGGCTCTGCAGGTTCTAGAACACCCCTTCTACTTCCCTGCTCTTTTCAAAACTGGAATGATGCCTACCCTTCTTCAGCATTCTGGACCATACATTATTTCTATATGTACTGGCTGGTTTTGTGTGTCAACTTGACACAAGCTCAAATTATCACAGAGAAAGGAGCCTCCCTTGAGGAAATGCCTCCATGAGATCCAGCTATAAGGCATTTTCTCAATTAGTGATTAAAGGCACATTGTAGGTGGTGCCATGCCTAGGCTGGTAGTCTTGGGTTCTATAAGAAAGCAAGCTGAGCAAGACAGAGGAAGCAAGCCAGTAAGTAACATCCCTCCATGGCCTCTACATCAGCTCCTGCTTCCTGACCTGCTTGAGTTCCAGTCCTGACTTCCTTTGGTGATCAACAGCAATGTGGAAGTGTAAGCTGAATAAACCCTTTCCTCCCCAAATTGTTTTCTTGGTTGTGGTGTTTGTACAGGAATAAAAAACCCTAAGATGCTATAGTATCTCACAAATGTGTGTTTACATCATAGCAGTTCAGGCTCTACTCTGTGTTGTGGTTCTGAAGGAAATTTCACTGAGTGAAATCCAGTCTAATTTGCTGACCATCCAAAAGATACACAGGATGGCATTTCCTTTGTCCTACTGTGGATGATGATAATGACAATGACAATGACAAAGCAGTCCTGTCAAACTCTGTCTAAGCATTTAAAATGCATTAACTAATTCTCACAGCAATACTTTGAAGTGACTGTTCTGACATCTCTTTTTTTACAGAGTGGGAATAAGACACAGGTCAGATAGCCTACAAATGGCTGACTATTCTAAACTGTAACTAAATTCTAAAGCCCAAGTTTTCAATCAATCACTGGCTACAGTATCTCCTTTTTAATAAAGGACACCATATTGACTATATAAGCTATAAAGCTAGGATCCAGACTACATCCAGCAGGCATAGACGTTTTGTAACTATCCCACAGTTTTGTAACTCACCTTATACACAGTGTTTCTTCCTAACAAGTTCTTAGGAAACTGGTCTGGTAAGCCAGAAATCAGTCTCTCACTCAGACCAGATAATCCTGCCAATATGACTACAGTATTTCTCCTTTTAGACACCTTTGCCTACAAAAGGCAAACTATAACTAAAAACTATTAGAATGCAAGTAGTTTGCCCTAAGAATTTTGCAGCAGAGGAGGGCTATTGCTGGTGGCACTGAAGTCAGCCAGCATCTCCATCTCTGGGGACAGCTCTGGGACAGACAGTAAAATCAGTGTGGACCTTCAGGTGCTTCTGACACTGATCAGATAACTTTCTAAGGCATCCGGCCTTCACTTAACATTTTTGTCAGGTTTAGGCTTAAAGATGACTTGCGGTGCTTTTCATAAATCTACTTAACACATTCTCTGCTACTTTCTGTATTACTTTATTTTCCAACCCAATTCTCAAATAACCCCGACGTCTACCTTCCGTTCTACAATATCTTTAGATCTGGCCAAAAAAAAGTCTTTAATGTATCTAACGCAAGCTATTAACATTTAAAAATATCTTTCTTCTTTACTTTTTACCTATTACCACATCCAATTGGTAGTACAGAATAGGCAATATAGCAAAAAAAAAAACCAAACCAAACCAAAACAAAACAAAACAAAAACCAACGACAACAACAACAACAACAACAACAACAACAAAACAAAGTAGAACAAATATAAGTGTTTTTTTTTTCTTTTCATTATATACCTTCTCAAAACATTGGTTTCAATGGGTGGGAAAGGGCCTGTGACCAGAGAGATCTCCATGCAGAGAGACTCAGTACTTGAACTATGGAAAGAGTCTATCCTCACACAACTCAGTGGCAGGGCAGTGGGGGAAGGAAGCAGCCAGGGAGGAGGTCACCGAGAGGGTTCTGAACGAGGCCACTCATTCTCAGATATGTCTAAGTAGAAAGCGGACCATGAGCAGCGCTCTAGTCCAGCCATACTGTGAAGTTAGAGAAGGCGAGCAGGACAACGCAAATGTCTACGCGTGGGAATGCTTCTGACAGTAAAGCGAGCCTGAGAACCGGAAAGTGAAAGCGAAGAGGGACGAAGGGAAACTGCTCTGTTGGTAAAGCGCTGAGTACGAAAGCGAAATGAATGTTTCACACAGAGCTACTTTTCTCTACCTCCAGCTTTTGGTAACTCAACCTCGGGGAATTTTGTTGGCCATGTCCTATCTACTCATTCCGGACCACCCCCTGAGCTTTTGGCAAGTGACTTCTGCCAAGTAATCACAAAAATGTTTCTTTGTTCTTTGAGGTTGCTAAGGAGATTTCAAAGCACTCTCTCAAGTACTTCCTCTCTACCTCAACAGGAGCTTAGCAAAGTTCTCAACAGACTCCACTCAGGTCAATGAAGAGCCGGTGGCTTTCATTCTGTGCAGCTAGCTGCTGTGTATAGGCTACTAAGCTGTTGCGGAGCCTGGGGCACGTCTATTAGGGTGCAGCCTGCTCTCACACAGGCCTCATGGCCAACATCTGGGATGTAATGTGTGAAGCTACAGAGCCTTTGCAGTTGAAGAGAGATGCTGGAGTATGTGAGCCAGCGGCAGGCCTGGATGGAGGGGCAGGTGTCCTAAGATAGGGTTCTACCGTTTCCAGCTGTGGGCTGCAGACACGATTCCGCCTCTCTGAACCTTCCATGTTTTCCTCTGCAACGTGAGAGGTTTCAAGCAGATAACATCAAACATACTTTCTGCCTTCTCACATCCCATGGAGAAGCAACCAAAACCAAACCTGTTTGTGTTGAAACAGTGCACAGAAAACAGGTTAATACAGCAGGTCCCACAGGCGTGGAGCCTACGAGCAAAAGCTCAGCTTTGGCTGTGGCTGAAAGGAATTAGAAGAATATTTTGGCTTCCAAAGTGGGCAAAGATTTGGTTTGGATTTCTCTCCAAAAAGGCAGCATGTCTCCGCTGTGGAAACGACGCCAGCAGCCGCAGGCTGGGCCACTGCCTTCCGTGAGGTCCAGCGGGCACAACACAGATTTCTTAGTTGCCGTTACTATAACCTTCGCCACACCTTGTTTCTCTTGGGGGCTCTCCTGGTCAGGTAATCTGGGTTAGATCCAACACAATTTATAAAATGTGAGTCTTTTCCCAATGTAGGTAAGATTACATGCTATTTTAGGAAACCTCTTGGGGGATGAGGAAATGTGTTGTTTTCCTTTTAAATATTATACTGCGTATCAATTCCAAATGTTACCCAAGCTTTTAAAGGAAAACATGAGTTCCCTAAAAATAGCCTGTCTACAATGCCTCACAGATTTGGGTGCTTTCTGCACAGAGCACAACTTGCTTAGCATGCAATTAGGAACAAAATAATATTTGTGGATCATATCTACAAGGTTAAAAAAAAAACTGTCTGTAAATATTCTCCCAAGACTAAAGAGACGGTAATCAGTGTGAGCTGGGTTGTTATGTTAAGAGTTGTACTCTTAAAAAATGGCTCAAATGAGTTCCTAAAGTCAGATTTAAAAAAAAAGAACACTGGATAATCAAATACAAAATCTAAAGACACAACCTTGGTCTTCAGATTTCTCTGAGCACTCTTGAGTTTCTTCTTCTTCTTCTTCTTCTTCTTCTTCTTCTTCTTCTTCTTCTTCTTCTCCTCCTCCTCCTCCTCCTCCTCCTCCTCCTCCTCCTCCTCCTCCTCTTCCTCCTTTTCCTGCTTCCTATTTCATTTTTATTCCTTTTTTTTTTTTTTTTTTTTTTTTTTTAAGATCGGGTTTCTCTGGAATTTGCTTTGTAGCACAGGTTGGCCTAGAGCTCAAAGACTTGCTTGCCTCTGCCTCCTGAGTGCTCAGATTACAGAGGTGCACCAACGCCACCCTGCTGAGCTTTTGTCTTCTTAAATGTATTCCAGTTTTGACCACCATGACACTACCAACTACTGACTAAATCTACTTTTTCTGAGAAAAGTAGATTCAGGCTGACACAGAACTCTCTAGTAATCCAGGCTGACTTTAAACTTAAGGCAGACCTCCAGCCTCAGTCTCAAGTGTTAGGATTATAAGCATGAGACACAATAATGAAGTGCTTTTAACTTTACTTAATACCTTTATGTGTCCATGTGTGTAAGTATTGTTGTGTGCATGCTACAGCATACAAGAGGAGGTCAGAAAACAAGTTCATGTCTGTTTTTGCCTTCCACCTTTTCTTTACTCATTTGATTTTATGTTTTGAGACAGAGTCTCACTATATAGTCCTGGCCAGCCTGAAACTCCTTGTACACCAGGCTGGCCTTGAACTCACAGAGATCAGCCTGGATCTCAAATGCTATGACTAAAAGTGTGAACCCTATCCCACAATTCCACCTTATTTGAGATGGTCTTGTTTATAGCTACACATATCAGGCTAGCTGGCATGCATGGTCCTGGGCATTCTCCTGCCTCCATTTCCCATCTCACTACAGGAACTGTGGAAGTATAGATGCATGATACCATGTCTGTCTGTACATGGGATCTGCGTTCAGGTCTTCAGCACAGCAAGCACCCTACACTGGGCCAGTTCCTGAGCTGCAGCTACTGAACTTCAGTTTCTACATTTCTTTCCCAGGCTATTCTTTTTATTCCCTTCTTCTCCTGCAGCAGTTGTTAAATGTAGCTTATAACCCAGTAGACAAACTCAGCTATTTTCTTTTTCACTATTTTTCTCTTACATTCTTTTCTTTGGGTTTGGCAGACTCCTCACTCTCTGTGGCTGATTTCCTAATCTTGACCACTAACCTCAATCATCTCATGTAAGTTTCAATTTTCTACTTCCCTCTACTATATGCCTCATTATCTCAAGCTTAAAAACTGTACAAAACTGAATCACACTGTAAAAAAAAATCTGTAAATAGGTTGAAATTGGAAGTTTCAGTATGTGATTATAATGATTTCTAAAATACATATATGTATATTATATGATATGCATATATGTTTATATGTGTATGCATGTTTTCTAGTCACATCTGTATATTGAAAGGGCTAAGAAGCACAGACGCAACAATAATAATGAGCATAAGTATGTCTAAGAACCTGGTAGTTAGTACTATTTCCAATGAAAGAAAAATGGATGACTTGAGCTGAAGCAGTGCAAGTACATGGACATCTACCATATCTTATGTCAAAAAGTAGAACAACATGATGGGAACATTATGATATAAGAACATACTAGCTACAAAAGGGATAATATGGATAGTAAATTCAATATAGTACTGACCACTGACAAAATAGAAATCTATGAGTCTAAACTGGTAAGAGATGGATGGACGTATGGGTGGATAAGTGGATAGGATGACTGGGTGGGTAGATGAGTAGATAGATGGATGAGTAGATGGATGGGTAGGTGGATAGATGGATGGGTGGATGGATGGATGGAGAGATGGGTAGATGGGTGGATGGATGAAAAGATGGATGGGTGGATATATGAATGATGGGTTGATAGGTGGTTGTATGGATGGGTGGGTGTATGGATGGATGAGTAGATATAGATAGATGGGTGGATAGATAGGTGGATGGATAGACGAGAGGAGAAAGATCCCTCATGGTTATAAAGAAAAGTCACAGTATTGACTGGCAAATATACAGAGAAAGTTGAAGTTGGAAACCATGATGTAACAACCATCTTGTTGAGTCTGCAGCATGTAATATGAGAGCCATGTATAGTGATGAGAAGCAGGACGTCTGTGTTGTGTTTGTAAGGGAAAACCAATAACTATATAGAGGGAAAATTTGACATGTCTTAACTGAATGACCAAAATTTTATATAACCAATGAGTGGCAGATGAACACTGTACACCTCCAGAAACAATAACTTGAGGGCAAAACACCACCATGCTGGCAAGGAGTGACCTGAACCAGATATTAGAGGATCTAGGAACTGGGAGAAGGCTGGTGCTAAATTCTTAAAAAAAAAAAAAAGCCCAGTTTATGATAGTCAAAGAAGGGCTATTGGAAAGTTCTAGATAAAGGAAACTAGATGGAGATGACAACAAATTACAGCAACTAAGTATAAGATGTAATCCTAAACTGGACCTATGCTCGAAGAAAGAAGTGTCATGGAAGACACTATTGTATTATTAGGTTAGTTGGTAAAACAAGAATACAAATGGTAAATAAAAATATTATCAAATTTAGTAACTCTACTATGGTTATATAAGAGAATATATTCATTCATGGAAATAAAGATTGAAACATTTAGTGATAAAAAAGTCAAAATGCAGATAATTTATCCTCAAACATCTTAGAACAATATTGTATGTATGGTGTGTGTGTGTGTGTGTGTGTGTGTGTGTGTGTGTTTATGGGGGCTGTGTGTGTGTAGGTAGCTGGACCTGTCTAAAGTTAAAACCAAATGACTTTAAAATAAATTCTATGCACAAGTCCTTCAGGTTTTGAGTTCTTTCTCAAGAAACATCACTAATATTGAGGAACTGGTGCTTTCATTCATCCTAATGGGTCTATTTACTCATAGAACTAGCTAGAAGGCATAATTAAGCAGTGGTCTTATAGAATGTGATTTTAAAAATAGGTACAAATGATGTATTTATAAGATCAGGAAATTATATATAAATATGAACTTTTAATGTATATGAAGGTATTGAGAAAAGATTTTTTTCTCAATAATTTCAATACAAAGCCTCCCAATGTGGCTGAGTTTTAAAAACGCATGAAAAATTAGGATACAAGACAAGGATGACTATGGACTCTGGGAGAGAAATCTTAGCAACAGTATCTGGAGATTCTGTGGATGCCTTTACACAGTCACAGAGGAAACAACTGAGTTTCTTCAAGTAAAATTTTATGCTTATCTTAAATGATGGCAAGTTAATCCAATACCACTCTGAGGCCCATGAAAAGGAACATCTCTGGTGACACTAAGTTAGAGAATACAACTTTTCTTGGCATATTTGAGATTTTTCCATAGTAAAATGTTGTAAACAATGTTACATAATCAAAACAAATTTTCGCTGGGTAACACTTTAAATAAAAGCAGTGACATATCACTATTGCTATGTGACAGGTTAGAAGGACTTGGTTGGAGTCTTATCTGTAACTAGAGTCTATTTAGGGAGGGTGTGCACCCATCCCCCACGTTGCTAGGTTAGA
This sequence comes from Apodemus agrarius, assembly GCA_964023405.1. NCBI lineage: Eukaryota > Metazoa > Chordata > Mammalia > Rodentia > Muridae > Apodemus > Apodemus agrarius. The sequence goes on from OZ030011.1 coordinate 43,720,339, forward strand.
GGGACTTGCTTAAGACCACTGTAGTAATCCCTCAATCAAACTACCATTTGACAGTTGTGCTCTCAAGCTCCTCCATGCTGGATGCTGAGATTGGTTTCCCAGACAAGGAAGGTCCTACAAAAGAAATGATTAAAAAAAAGGAGAAGAGATTACTCCTTTGTGACTCTTGCCCCAGAAGCTGAAATCTGAGCAGACTGCATCTCAATTTCTCTAATGAATTCTTCTGCTGCTGTCATGCGGTTAATTCTCCACATTTCCTACTATCCTGATTATTAAAAAAGAAAAAGAAAAAGAAAAGGAAAAGAAGCCTGTTAGTATAAACATCAAAGGGCCCTCCTACTCATGTAGCCTTCAGATATTCTCCAGAGATGGATTGTGGGAACGGAAGATTTAGGGGCTTTGTGGGAAGGATGTTTTCCTCTGGAGACAATAGGGCCAAGTCCACAGACAATGCTACACTGCATTTGGTGGTATACAGTTAAGCAGCAAGGGTTTGCCCAGAGAGGCTAAAGATGCCCCTTGGCTTAATCGAGACACAACACAGCTTTTATTGAGGGCAATGTGGAAGATGGGAGCGGCACCCTCCCTAATGGAGTCTAGCTGCAGACATCCTCCATGGGGCCTCAGAAGGAGGGGTGGGTTGGAGGAGGGAGGCCATTTGAGACACTTAAAACCAGCAGAGCTTTTCATTTCCTGAACCTAAAGCAAATAGCTGTTTGCGGTATTCACTGGAGTGTGAGGGTGTGTCTTTTCCTTCTTCTTCTTCTGCCAAGCTTGCGGACCCCACAAAAGATCGACTATAAGATTGCTCTGAAGTTAATAGGATGAGACTGACCGAGAGTAAATGGAAATGCCTACATTTGAGATGGGAGAACGAAGAGGCTGAACAAGAGGTCATGGGAAAAGATCCAGGGGTTACACTTGACTATGAACAGTCTATGTGCCAATACCGTCACTTGGCTGCTGAAAGCCCCACTGCAATTTAAGGCCAGATTAGCAAAAGTATAGTGTTCAGAGCAAGGAAAATATATGGCCTCGCTGTGCTGATACAACCAGAGTACTGCCTCCATTCTGTGCCATGTTTTACAGTACTTGGCAGAGAAACTGGAGCATGTCAAAAGAGTCATAAGAGAAGAAATTGAGTAGGAAACCATGCCGTATGAAGAGTAAATGCAGCAACTAGGATTCTTCAACTAGGAAGAAAGACTTGCTGGATACTTTAGCTATTTATAAATAAGGATGGTTTATTCTGTGGAAGAACGAACACACTTATTCTCCATAAGCTTTACAGAAGTTTTTTTTTCTCATAACTAAAGATTTCCCCAAATGGAATAGACTGTTTTGTATAATAGTTACTTCTCTATCATTGAGAGGGCTAAAGTCTAACAAATACAGCTCAGTGATGTTACAGATGAATATTCCAGCAGTAAACAGAAGCTGGTCTCAACAGCCACTGTATTCTTTTATTTATTGTTACCTCCCCCTTTTATTTAAAGTAGCTTTTTCTTATATACTACATCCTAATTATGATTTCCCTTCCCTCTAGCCCTCCCAGATCCTTACCACTTCCTTGATCTTCTGGATCTACTGCCTTTCAGTCTTTCATTAGGAAACAGGCTTCTAAGGGATAATAGTAATCTAAACTAAACTATAATAGGATAAAACAAAACTAACACATTGGAATTGGTAAAAGCAAATGGAAGGTTAAAAGTCCAAAAGAAGGCAGAGGAATCAGAGACTCACTCATTCAGATACTCAGGAATCCCACAAAAACACTAAATTGAAAGCCATAATATTTTATGAGGTCCCATTTGTCAATTCTTGATCGTAGAACATAAGCTATTGGTATTCTATTCAGGAAAATTTCTCCTGTGCCCATGTGCTCAAGGCTCTTCCCTACTTTCTTTTCTATCAGTTTCAGTTTCCCTGGTTTTATGTGGAGGTCCTTGATTCACTTGGACTTGAACTTTGTAGGAGATAAGAATGGATCAATTTGCATTCTTCTGCATACTAACTGCCAGTTGAACCAGCACCATTTGTTGAAAGGCTATCTTTTTTCCACTGGATGGTTTTAGCTTCTTTGTCAAGATCAAGTGGCCATAGGTGTGTGGGTTCATTTTGGGGTATTCAATTCTATTCTATTGATCCACCAGCCTTATGTCACTATACCAATACCATGCAGTTTTTATCACTATTGCTCTATAGTATAGCTTGAGGTCCGGGACACTAATTCCCCCATAAGTTTCTATAAGGCAAGACACAGTCAATAGGACAAAATAGCAACCAACAAATTTGGAAAAGATCTTTACCAATCCTACATCCGATAGAGGGCTAATATCCAATATATACAAAGAACTCAAGAAGTTAGACTCCAGAGAGCCAAATAACCCTATTAAAATGGGGTACAGAGCTAAACAAAGAATTCTCAACTGAGGAATACCAAATGGCTTAGAAGCATCTAAAGAAATGTTCAACATCCTTAGTCATCAGGGAAACACAAAACAAAACAACCCTGAGATTCCACCTCACACCATTCAGAATGGCTAAGATAAAAAACTCAGACGATAGCAGGTGCTGGCAAGGATGTGGAAAAAGAGGAACACTCCTCTACTGTTGGGATTGTAAGTTGATACATCTACTCTGGAAATCAGTTTTGCAGTTCCTCAGAAAATTGGACATTGTACTACCGGGAGGACCCAGCTATTCCACTCCTGGGCATATACCCAGAAGATGCTCCAACATGTAATAAGGACACATGCTCCACAGTGTTCATAGCAGCCTTATTTATAATAGCCAGAAGCTGGAAAGAACCCAGATGTCCCTCAACAGAGGAATGGATACAGAAAATGTGGTATATTTACACAATGGAATACTACTCAGCTATTAAAAACAATGAATTCATGAAATTCTTAGGCAAATGAATTGAACTAGAAAATATCATCCTGAGTGAGGTAACCCAATCACAAAAGAACACACATAGTATGCACTCACAGATAAGTGAATATTAGCCCGGAAGCTTGGAATACCCGAGATACATTCCACAGACCAAGCAGAGGGAGGAAAGGCCCTTGGTCCTGAGAAGGCTGGATGCCCCAGTATAGGGGCATGCCAGGACAGGGAAGAGGGAGTGGGTGTGTTGGTGAATAGGGGGAGGGGAGATGGGATAGTGTGTTTTTGGATGAGAAATCAGGAAAGAGGATAACATTTGAAATGTAAATAAAGAAAGTATCTAATAAAAAAAGCCATAATATATACAAATAGGACCTGGTGCAGACCCATGAAGGCTCTGTGCATACTGACTCAGTCTCTGTGAGTGCATATGTGCTTTGATCAGGTCGGTTTAGAGAGCCTTCTCTTCAGGATATCCTCATGACTTCTGGATCTTATCATCATACTTTTTCTGCCTCTTCTTCCTCAGGGTTCCCTGAGCGCCAAGGAGGGGGATTTGAGGGGACATCTCCTTAAGGGCAGAGTGTTCCAAGGTCTCATTCTCTGCATAATGTCTGGCTATAGGTCTTTATATGTATTCCCATCTACTTCAGGAAGAGGCTTCTCTGATGATGGCTGAGCAAAGCACTAAACTATGAGCATACAGACTATAATTAGGAATCATTTTATTGCTAGTTTTTTTTTGGGAGGGTGCCCTAGGTCCCTGGGCCAACTAGTCTCTGGTTCGTGGTCACCCAAGCAGTGGAAGATGGGAATTGATCTACATTAAGATCCAGCTATACCATCTTCGGGTATATAGCCAAAGAACTGTACATCGTACTACAGAAACACTTCCTCAGCCATCTTCATGACTACATTACTCATAATAGCCACAAAGTGGAAACATCCTAAATGTCCCTCAACAGAAGCATAGATGAAGAAAATGTGGTGATGTTTACACAATAGAGTATTACATAGTTATTTAAAAAATAACATCAATGAAATTTACAAGCAAATGAATGGAACTAGAAAAAAATCATCCCAAGTGAGGTACCTAGACCCAGAAAGACAAATATGGTATATAATCACTTACATGGGGCTGTTAGCCATTAAGTCAGTGATAATCAAGCTACAGTCCATAGAGGATAGGAGGGACACAGTAAGGGAATAGAGGGTACAGATAGATCTCATTGGAAAGGGAAATAGAATAGGTAATTATGATTGGGTGGGGGTGCTGGAGTGAGAGGGTGAACTGGATAGTTTTTTTTTCAAATTTTAGAGTTTTATTATGAATTTAGATATTTTTATCAGATATTTATTATGCAAAATTCTTCACATTTATCAGAAAGGATCTCCACTTCCTTTTTCAACTATATTATTTTTTTATTTGTATGCCTACCATTTTATCTGTGAAAATTTCCACAAAAATCTTTAAATTTTAACATTTTCACATGAATTTCCATAATTTTTTAAATTTTTTATTGGATATGTTCTATATTTACAATTCATTTCCCTTTTTCTGGTTCCCCACCCCCCAAAGGTCCCACATGCCTTTTACCTCCCCCTGCTCCCTCTTCCACCCCTTCCCACTTCCCTGTTCTGGTATTCCCCTACACTGATGCTTTGATCCTTTCCAGCAGCAGGGTCCACTCCTTTCTTCTTGTCAGACATGAACTGGATAGTTTTATGTCAACTTGACACAAGCTAGAGTCATCAGAGGGAGGGGAACCTCCTTTGAGAAAAATTCCTCCATAAGATTCATAAGCCTGTGGGGCATTTTCTTAATTGGTGGTTAATGGGGGGCGGGTCCAGCCGATTGTGAGTGGTGCCATTCCTGGGCTGGTTGTCCTGGGTTCTATAAGAAAGCCGGTTGAACAAGCCATGAGGAGCAAGCCAGCAAGAAGTGCTGTGGGCTTGTATAAACTGCCTTTATTATGTTGAGGTGCATCTCTGGCATCCCTAATCACTCCAGGATTTTATCATGCAGGGATGTTGGATTTTGTCAAAGGTCTTTTCTGCACCTAATGAGATGACCATGTGGTCATTTTCTTTCAGTTTGTTTATATTGTGGATTACATTTATTGATATTTATATATCAAACCATCCTTGCATCTTTGGGATGAAGTGCATTTGATTATGGTGAACAATCTTTTGTATATATTTTGGATTTAGTTATTTCATTGAGAAATTGGTCTGTAATTTTCATTCTTTGTTAGATCTTTATGTGTTTCTATTTTGTGGAATAATTTGCAGGGTATTGGCATTAAGACCTTTTTTGAAAGTCTAGTAGAATTCTTCATTTAAACCATCTTATTTTTTATTTGGTCAGGCATGTTTGGTTCTATCCTATGCCTCTGGGCCACCCAGACTTATCTATCTATCTATCTATCTATCTATCTATCTATCTATCTATCTATCTATCTATCTGATAGATATAGATATATATAGATATAAATATATACACACTACACACACTAAACACACACACACACACACACACACACACACACACACATACTGCTTTGGGCACACCAGAAGAGGGCATTGGACCCCATTACAGATGGTTATGAGCCACCATGTGGTTGCTGGGAATTGAACTCAGGACGTCTGGAAGAGCAGTCAGTGAGTGCTCTTAAAACACTGAGCCATCTCTCCAGCTCCCTAAGAAGTCTTTAATTTCTTTCTTGACCTATTTTTCATCCAGTAGTGAGTTGTTCAGTTTCCATGAATTTGTAAGCTCTTGTTGTTGATGATATTAGCTTTAATCCATAGTGATCAGACAGGTTGCAGGGTATTGATTAAATTTTCTTGTAACTGTTGAGACTTACTTTGTGTCCAAGTATGCAGTCAATTTTGAAGAAAGTTCCACGAGGTGCTGAGAAGATATATTCTTATGAGTTTGGGAGACATGTCTGTAAATGCCTGTTAGATCCTTTTGGTTGATAAGTGAGTACCAGCATTTCTCCATTTTGTTTTTGTCTAGATGACCTGTCCATTGGTGAGAGTAGGGTATTGAGATCTTTCAGTGTGTGAGGGTCAATACGTGATTTAGGCTGTGGTAGTGTTTCTTTTACAAACTTGGTGCCCTCGTGTTTGTTGCAAGATAATCTCTTGATGGATTTTCCCTTTGATGAATATGTAGTTTCCTTCCCTAGCTCATCTGGTTAGTTTTGTTTTGAAGTCTATTTTGTCAGGTATTAAAATGACTACACTTGCTTGTTTCTTAGGTTCATTTGCTTGGAATATCTTATTTCATCCTTTTCATCACCAGAAGTTATGTCTATCCTTGATCTTAAGGTGTATTTCTTGGATGGACTAGAAGTATGGATCCTATTTTCATATCCATTCTATTAGTGTCTTTTCATTGGGGAATTGAAAACACTGATGTGGAAAGATATTAATGAGTTGTTTATTGAGTCCTGTTATTTTGTTGTTATTGTTGTTGTGCTGCTGCTTTTGGTGGTGGTGGTGGTGGTGAGTGTGTTTCCCCTCTTTTGATTTGCTTGTCTGGACTTATTTATTCCCTGTTTTCTTGGGTGTGGTTAACTTCTTTATATTGGAATTTTCCTTCTAGTGCCTTCTGTAGGGCTAGATTTGTAGACAGATACTACTTAGATTTGCTTTATTATGGAATGTCTTGAGACTGAGTTTGTGAGCAACATAATAGAGAAATAATATTAAAACGTACAAATCAGTGTCTCAAATCTTTTTCCAATCAGTAGATTTTTCATTCATAGACATTTAGCAAAACTGCAGAGCTTTGGGCACACATTTGAGTAATTATGAAAAAGTGCCCTAGTTAGAATCTTCAACTCAAAAAAGCATTGTTTTATGCTATCCAACAATCTAATACTCTAACATGACTATGAACCCATTTTGCCTTTTAGATACCTTATCGTCGGACATATCACATAATCAAGCTGTCTGTTTCCTCCAAACTTGCATGCTCCAAACTTGTTTGATATTCAACAAAACTCCAGAAGAAGGCATCCCGAGAAACAAAACACAGGCCTGTGATATCAGGTAGTGCAGAGAACAACAAGCTCAAGGCCTGCTGGGATGACAGAGGAAATTCAAAGCCAGTGTGGACAACTTAGAGAAACCTTGTCTCAAAATTAAAAACAAACAAACAAACAAACAATCCAAACTTCAAACTAAAAGAAATATTTAATCATAAACCCTTAGTGAATAAAAAATAGAGATGAAAAATAAAAAAATAAAATGAGTGGCAATCTAATCTTTTTTAAGAGCATGAGCTCCACGATTTGAACAGGGGCACAGGAGTTGAAAGCCAGAGGGACAGGGAGGACCTGGAAAGGAAGGAAGCTGGCTGAGGCACTGTGACTTAGGACAGAGCAGAGGCAAGGAGAGGCAGTGTTAAGGCATGAAGGACTGCAGGACTGCGTACATGATGTGGCGATGCCTATACTGAACCCTATGAGTGCAATGGGAAGTCAATGAAAGACTTCAAATGAGAAAATGATGGAAAACTACCAGGTAGGCTGCTAATATGCAGAGGACCGAACAATACACTCCAAGCCATAGTGGTTCATGAAATGAACTTGGATGAAAAAGAAGGGGTGAAAAAAAAAGAAATATAAAACAATATCACAGTGAATTATATGGCACAAAGGCATATATGATTTTGAGAATGTTTTGTTTCAGTCTTGCAGGTATACAGTACCACACGATCAGCGCCAGTGCACATCTGAATGCAGTTTTTATTGTGGCTCACAGTGACCAAGTTTGAAACTTTCTCTAAGAGGGAAGCAAACAGCAGGAATTGGGAGGCTAGTTAGAAGGTGTTGAAAATAAGAGTGAGCACATCCTGGAGGGAGGTATGTGAAGGAACCTGATGGCTTCATCAGAGCTGAATGAGAAGGGATTCCTCTGATGACTCATGGATAGATTTCCATCAATCATTAACTTGAAAAATGAATGAGTGGGCAAAGGAACAAACCAGTAATGATGAAGACATGGTAACTCCAGCCAAAATTAGAGGTTTCTTCAAAATTAACTACAGAACACACACACACACACACACACACACACACACACACACATCTTAACAAGTTAAAATTGTAGGCTCTCTCGAATACCCCTCAGTTTTTCCAGCTTTGTCCAGGACCCCAACCTTTTACCCACAGGGCACATGGGATATAAGCCTGCCAAAAATAATTATGTGCTGAATAAACTAATAAGTGGGGTAAATTAAAATGCAAACATACTGAGACTGAGAGGGAAATGAAGTGTTCTATATTTTTTAAATTAAGGAAAGTAATCAAGTTAGAATAGTTTTTTTTCCTTTGAAGTTGTAACCAAAAGTCACATTTTACAAAGCTGAAAAAGGGCATCGTTTCTATTACAGTCTCACAACCAAGTATTGTGCCTCCTTTGCTATGAAGTACTGGTGGCTCCAAAATCATCTTTGTCACACTGTTGGCTCCCATTTGCTCTCTTCTTACAGTTTTGCAAGAGACTCTAAGTCATAAGTTTGCAATTGTAAACACTGTCCTTGGTAAAGGGCACATAGAGTCTTAAGAGAAAAGAGATGATATGTGGAGGATATGCAAGGACCTTAAAGCAGCAGAGTCCATGGTAATCCATCCCTTACCTTCTGGTCTGTAGTTTGTCTGGGGGTCTTTGATTACACCTGACTTACATCATTCTGTTGCTGATCCTAATCTGTATCAGTTGCCTATTCAGTGTTCACTCCCTCAAGGGCAGTAACCATGTCTTCTCCTATTACTGTAATGTCCATAATGCTGAACAGTCCTCAACACGGTGGACACTGTATACTTCCTGACCAATCTAACAGTGAGATGCAAACAGAGATGTCGTAATTTCAAGGGCTAACAATAACACTAGACTTTGCTCTCTTTATCAAGCCATGGCAATCCTGAACACATTTTCTCCCTAGTCATCCTTGTCTTTCATTACGGAAGCACAATTGCCTCTTTTCAAACTGAAAAACATTTTCCATTGTAAGTTATACTCGCAGCTGGGATGCTGAAATGTTCCTCCAGCAAAGATTTCTATCTGTGCTGCAAAAGGGGAAAGTGCAGTGCATGAGCTTAATTCTTTAAACAATTCCAGAAACTCTGGTCCTTGGGCCTAGACAGCCCTCTTAGCTGGCTTGTTTGTTTAATGTCCCATTGCTATTTCCCCTTGAGCTCCTGCTGGTAAGCAGTCCAGTGAGTGTGATCAGACTGGGACAGACGAGTGCTGGCACAGTGGGTGTGATCTCTATTATTCTAACAGCTAACATGCCATCCTACACAAAAAGAGCATTGAAAAAGGTGGATACCGTGGAGAGGAAGCAGAGGTTAAGAAGCAGCCTAAACAAATACGTTACTCAGAACAGCTCATTTCCCAGCACTCTTGCTTCATCTTGGCTTGGTTAAACAGACTGCAGGCAAAGGGTAAGCATATCACCTTTTACTGTGGTTGACTGTCCATTTTAACTTTTAGATACCGTAGAAAAGTCAGGCTGCCGTGTCATACAGCCGTCATCCAGCACTTGTGGTAATCCTTCTGGAAGAAATAGTAACTACTTTTAAGAGAATTTCAAGTTCACTGTCAGTCTCTTAGCCCTTCCTCAGAGCACTTCTGAGAAACCAAATACGAATGTTTCCCAACTATTGATGAGGAAACAAGAGAAATATGCAGTTTTGTACCAAGCCAACCATTTGGATACTGCTTAGAAAATATGGCCTTGGTCCTGCGTATGGCTGAGGAAACTGGAACAAAAAAGCAGATAAAATATAAGGTAGTATGGTGTATTCCTGACTAGGTCAAATAAAACAGTGCATGGACCAGCACTGACACCCAGGTAGGAGGCCAAGGGAAATGTGAAGACAGAAGCAGTGCTGGGATGTCGTGAAGGAGATGAGGGAAGAAGGGAGGGCTGAGGGGACAGCATTATATAACCAGGAAGACGGGTACAACCACTTTGGTTCAAGTGACCACATGGAGCCTGTGTGAATGGAACAGAAGATCCATCTGGGATTACTAAGTGAAAGTCCACAAGAATGAAAACCACAACAAAGTTAGCCCCAAGCCAGGCAGTGGGAGCACAGGCCTCTAATCCTAGCATTAGCAAGGCAGAAGCAGGAGGGTCACAGTGAGTTCAAGGCCAGCCTGGTCTACAAAGCTAGTTGCAGGAAAGCCAAGACTACACAAAAAAACTCTGTTTAAAAAAACCCCAAACAACAACAACAACAACAACAACAACAACAATAATAATAATAATGTAAGAATGAATTTAAAGTTTGGAAATATTCTGAGTGCCTAAAAAAAGGAACTGAACATGAGTTTTGTTATGAAGCTGAAAATATATAAATGTGAAAATATAAGCTGCCCCTAAGTTATCTGAGTAAAAACTCTCCTCTAATGTTCATTGATAAAATGTTCCTATCTAAACTCCTGATTATAGCTTCTTTGATCAAAGACAAATCTTTTGTTTTTAATTCTTAAAAAACTATGTATCTATAAAACAGAGATCAGGGAGAGAGACAGGGCTTTACAGATTGGTCACTCAATTACAGCATAGGAAATGTTGCTTTCAGAGACAATGACAGAGGAAGGAGTGTCCAAAAAGACCACACAAAAGGCTCCACATGAGCACTGATTCTTGCTGTGTCCTCCTGGTCAAGGTTCATAAATAAAAGGACACAGCAGCTGACACTTATGATCAACCATGGCCTAGTATTTCAAGCTATGAACAACAGGAGAGTTACTGGAACCAACAGAACTCATATATTTGTTCAACATATGACCTTGGCTTTGTCTAGCCTGTAGGTGACCTGAATTGAAGACAAATGTCTGGCTTAAAATTTAACTGGGTGTCTGAAATCCTATGTCACATGGCTGGAAGTCAGTAATGTTGCAATTTCTGGAACCTCCATTCCTGTCAATGTGATTGGAAGGTGTACAGGTGAATTTAAAGAGAACACTGAAAAAACTAGCTAAGTGGTTAGTCTTAGACAGCTCTTGAATAATTCCCAAACATTTGGGGCCAGTCTAAGTGAACCACGATTACACAACCAAGGTAATTTTACTCCCTGCCGTGGGCAAGTGCCCTCTAGATTATAGTGGTAAACAGCTCTTGGTGATTAATGAAATAGACTCATTCTCTGCCTTCTAGTGAGGGCAAAACTCTAAAGGAGAACACACACACACACACACACACACACACACACACACACACACTAAAATGTCAACCACTGATTTACAGGCAAAGACCAAAGCAATTTAAGTTTTCTCTGAGTTTGAGAAATTACTTCTGAATATGATTTAGGCTTTCAAAAGAGACCATAGAGACAAGATGAAAGGGATTTCCAGCATTCCTTCCTTAAAAAGTATTCTCTAGTTAGTATCTTCCCATGTCCTTATGGGATGAACACTGAAGGCAGAGCCTTAATTTTTCTGGGTGAAAAAAAAAATACTACTTAGTACTTACGTTCTTATCACAGGGTGAAGTATCTTCTATTGCATTGTCCATTAAACGATTTGATCTTGTAGTGGCTTCAAATGTTTCTACATAGAAGCTCAAGTTTCCATAAAGCAGATCTATGGCCTTTCTAAAACCAGGATCCAAGCACAAATACTTAATTTTTGTGTGTTTAGGCCTAGTTCATACGCTTTGACTCCACAGGTGGGTTTCTGAGCACAGGTGCTCAGTCTCAGGTCTAAGCAACTGGTATTTTACTCACAAACCTGCCAGCAATCCACTGAAATTTTTTTTAAATGAAAGAACTACAAAATGTACTTAACACAAACGAGTCTTTCTTTATTTACAATATCCTCTTAAAACAAGGATATTGGCTGGAGAGATGGCTCGGTGGAAAATGTACTTACTGCTCAAGTGTGAGGACCAGGGTTCCAATCTCGAGAAGCCATGTGAGGCTAGGCAGTGAACTGCCTGTGATCCAATCACGCCAGTGTCCCCCTTGCTAGACTAGCTAGAATTAGAGATCTCTGGGTTCAGCAACAGACCCTGCCTCAACAGATAAAGTAGATGGCAGTCAACGAAGACACCTGCCATCTTCGAGGCTGTAGCTGTGAGCATGTATATACACAAACATGTATACATGCCTCACACACATACACATTTGGTATTTTACTAAAAAAAAATGCCTAAAGCAATATGGCATTAACTAGTGATGGGTATTTAGATAAATAATATTGAAAACTAATGAGATACACTGTTCTGGGGGGAAGCTTGTTTGAATCTTCCATTTCATAATTATTAATGAATTCTATAAAGAACTTAAAACTCATCAGCTATTATTTAAATCAATGGGATAACATACTGCCTTCTAAAGATATTATGGTTTTATGGTTTCTTTTCTTTTCTTTTCTTTTCTTTTCTTTTTCTTTTTTTTTACAGTACTGAGTACAGGGAAGGTTCTAAATGAATATTTGTTCAATTAAACACAAGGAATAAAACTGCCTTTATAAAAATGGTCAATAAGATTTTAATCTGATATCTGAGAGCAAAGGACACATTGGAAATAAAAGACACTGATAATGACAGATTATGTGAATGAATAAGCTCATTAATTGACTACTTAATGCAAGAAAGACAGCTGTATAAAAACACTAGGACAAGCTGAGAAGGGATCGGCTGTCTAGGTCCATAGGTGGTGCTTCTGTATATACCTCTTAAAGAAGAGCACACAACCTCAGGCAGGACCAAGAACTCTGTCCTCAGCCTGGATTCCGTATGCAGAAGAGGTGAACTAGGCCAGCCTGCTGACATGTGAGCTGTGGTGACTTTCCTGTGAGCCTCAGGATCATTTTCCCAGCAAGACCACTGAGCCTTTCTGTTGAATTAAATTACTCTGAACAAATGTTTTGCTTTTTAGCCTTAAAAAAATACATAAGTACCTTTCATAAAGTTGTATCAATGGAAAAAGTAATCCTGAAATAGAATATCAATGCATTTTAAAAATCTAAATCTAGCCGGGCGGTGGTGGCGCACGCCTGTAATCCTAGCACTCTGGGAGGCAGAGGCAGGTGGATTTCTGAGTTTGAGGCCAGTCTGGTCTACAGAGTGACTTCCAGGACAGCCAGAACTACACAGAGAAACCCTGTCTGGGGGAAAAAAAAATCCAAAAATCTAAATCTAGATTTAAGGATATGAGAGAGGGAAAAGATGATTTTTTTTCCTGTAAGGAATAAACAACAAACCATATCTTTCTGCTTAATGTTTTATCTTGAGACTAACATCTTCTAGTAAAACTTTATAAAATAGATATTAAACTATCAATTAGTAGAACAATAGATGGAATATGTGTCTTATCCATTGATCCATAACTGCCATTGGAAAAATCAATATTTTAGTTTCTTTCTCTTAAGAACTGAAATGAATGGCAATAAATACTTGGTTTGATACTCCTACAAGAAAAAGAAATAAAATCCTTTATAAGAAATCTACACTGGGTGAAATTATCAGTTATCAGTCATAATTGTTTGAGAGCTTATTGAGCTACCTCTGGGAACAGAAGAATGGTAAAATATATTTCTTATCCTCTGACGGCAGTAGTCTAGGCATAAGTTCTGACCTGATAATTAGTCAACTGAATACTTAAGCTGTGTGAAATTTACTGTGTATATATTACTCTATGACGAAACAAACTGAGAGCTGGGGATGTAGCTCAGTGGTACACGCCCAGCACCAGATAAGCAAAAATTAAATTAGTTAACTAATTAAGACAAGGTCAAATGTGACACAACAGCAGAGCCACCCAAGAGAGGTAGAGAACAAGGACAAAGAGTTCTGTCTGGGACGGGAAAGTCAGTGTGGAACACTAGTGTGTGTGTGTGTGTGTGTGTGTGTGTGTGTGTATGTGTGTCTGTCTGTGTATGTGTGTCTGTGTTTGTGTCTGTGTGTCTGTATGTGTCTGTGTCTCTGTGTGTGTCTGTGTTTGCATGTGTCTGTGTGTGTCTGTCTCTGTGTGTGTGTCTGTGCTTGTGTCTGTGTGTGTGTGTGTGTGTGTGTGTGTGTGTATGTGTGTATGTGTGTATGTCTGTAAGGAACACCAAGGGGAAGGTGGGGGTGATAAGAAACCACATGTCTGATGCATAGGCACAAGGATTGGAGTAGTGGAAGTTGGTACAAGAGAAATGTGCCAAGAAAACCTTACAAAGAAAATTGGTGACTTTGGATCCTGACCTTCATAGAAGAGCTTCATTTTTCTCTAGGGAGACTGCTCATACCACCTTTCTAGATGACAGCAACATCACCCCTCATTCTAGTAGCTTGCACAAGCCTATTGCTGGTAAGAGTGTCAAGAGTAGGAACTCTGTTTCCCTGAAGTCACTGACCCAGAGCATCACATTATCAATACAATGAAGTAATGACTGGCAACCGGAAAGCAGAGCTATGGACAGTCCTAACATCATTGCCTTTAAAAAGATTTTGAGTGATCTTTCTTTAAAAAAAAAAACTCTTACAGAGGAGAAAGAAGGGGAGTGGGGGGGGGGCATGGGACTCTGAAGAAATAGGAGAAAGGAAAACATCTTAGAAAATCCTGCTATAAAAGAATGTAATGAAAAGGGAAAATATGAGAAACAATATAGACCACACAAGCCCATCTCTTATTGAGAAAATGACGGGTACAACATTGACATAGCCATTGAAAGTACTTAAAGGACTATACACACATGCACGTTATAGCAATTGTGTTGAAAATTATGGAGACCTTTTCTCTCTCTCCATAATGTATTTCTTAATGAGGACGGAATTTTATGATTATGCATTACTTTCACAAACAGGAAAACATACGAAAGGTCACCTTAATTTAAGTGAAATCTCTTGATGGTGGCCTGTAATCACAAAGGCTGTGGGAAGCCAGATAAATGAACTAAGCGGTTCCATGTGACAATCACCACTAACAAGCAGGTTTCACGTATTTCCATGTGGTCCCAGAAGACACATGGAACAGGAGTTTTAGTTTGGCAGCCGGTGCTCACGGACCATGCCTTCTCCCATCTGCATAGCTCACCCCAGGACACAATGCATGTCCTGTTCAGATGACATTCTCCTTGCAGCTTTAAGCATGATCATTTCATTGCACTGGCAGCAAATGTTAAGTTACTGTCTTTGCTAACAAAAAATCTGCATATGGAGCCCGCAGGACTGCAGTCTCTTGGAGGGCCACCACAGTTAAACTGCAAACACAGGAACTTCAAGTACTCTGCAGGCAGGCTGTTCCATTTGCCTCGCAGAGTCTCCAAATTTAAGGTAAAGCCAAACCTGCTGGCAACGTCACATTATGTAACTAACTAGTCTACACACCCTTCACTGTGTGCTCTCCACATTGTTTCTGATGATTCTAAGCAAAGCATTGGTCTCATGATGTAGCCCAGGCTAGACACTGTCTGCTCTTCCTGATTTTCACCTTTGAAGAAAGATTGGGAAAAGGCAAGAAAATACAGAAGGAATGTATCCCAAGTCAGAAAACTTAGAGGGGAAAATAAATAGTTATAAATAAAAGGGGACCAAACAAAGAACTACTCACATTCCTACCACCATATGTACCACCACACTATATGGATGTGTTGGCTTCCAATATTTCCAATGATTCTCTGCAGCCTATTAGAGCTGTTTTAAGATGAGTCACTTACATGGCTAATCAGAGATAAATGCCAAAAATATTTTTCACTGTACCTAGACATCCCTTCCTTCTGACTCACCTGTCTTTCAAAATTCTTGGAGATTTAAAAATGCCCAACTATTATAAAGAAGAAAATTTTAGATACAACAGCTTCTCAAATGTTCTATTTTATTTCCATTCATAAGAAAAGCTAACGCTAATCTTTAGGTAGAAACAGTCTTATTATTATTAAAAAATAAGTCATTTGAAATGACTGTCAAAACTCAAATGTGTCTAAGATTGTTTTATAATTCAGAAATAATTCTAATTTTCTCTGACTAGAAGTATGGCTAAGAGGTCAAGAATTTGTTTTAATAGGCTATCAGATGAGAGCAAGCAAGTCTCTCCCTACCCCAATAAGGCGTTAATCAAACTGATTTTTTAAAAAAATGTATTTGATTTATTTTATCTATATGAATGTTTTGAGCACATGGGTGTCTGCACACCATGTGCATGCTTGATGCGCGCAGAGGTCATAAACAGGCATCAGATCCCTGGAATTGGAGTTCCAGGCAGTTTCGAGCCACCAGGTGGGTGCTAAGAACCAAAGCCAGGTCTTCTGCAAGAGCAGCCAGTGATCCCATCCACTGATCCATCTCTCCAGCCACAGAAACGTGAAACTAAACTTGAAATCATAAATGAACAGTATAAACTGCAATAAGAATCAGTGAAAGGGTTAGGGTTAGGGTTAGGGTTAGGGTTAGGGTTAGGGTTAGGGTTAGGGTTAGGGTTAGGGTTAGGGTTAGGGTTAGGGTTAGGGCTAGGGTTAGGGTTAGAGAAAAAAGGAATATGGGCCCAGAAGAACCAGGCTTAGCCAACAGCCATTTGTCAGAGGTTGCTAGTTGCTCACAGAACCTGTTCCATCTTCTTCCTGGACACAGAGACAGGCTATAGTTTCTAGCCCCAGTAGTTCAATGTGGCTATGTAACTCCTAGGCAATATGATGTGAGCAGAAAGGGTGTGAGATAGTTCACCCACAAACTCACACATGCTCTTCCTTTAGGATCTTCACATGTTTTCTTCTTCCAGTGCGATGATGGAGGCCATTTTTAAGGCGGAGTCACAAGATGAGAGGCACATTCTGAGAACTACTGCCTAGAGATGATGAGTCTCCCACCAACCATGACTGTGGTTCAACTTCACCTGAGCAAGAAATAATTTGTATGTACTGAGGCCTTCAGGTTTAGGGGTATGTTTCACAAGGGCAAGTGTTGCAGGTTTTTTGACTGATGACACACGGTTCAGCTACGTGGGAAATGCCATATTCTATACAGTCTTGGATAAAGACATCATCGTGAGGCCAGGGTTGGACCTGTTGGCCAAGCTTTGCTAGGCCTGTCCATGATCTCACTCTACCTGATTTCACCAGGTGAAGACATCAACTGACAGACATAAAGAATCACATACATGTTAGGAAGCAACTCATGAAAAGATTCACCACAACACAAATGCCCACTGGAGTTTGGAGAAGATTTTGATAATAATTTATTGGTGGGCCATTAATAAAACAAATTATGGCATATAATTCTGTATGAAGAAAGGGAGTGATGGAAGGAGGAAGAAAGGAGGGTAGAAAGGAATAAAAAGGGAGGGGGAAAGAGGTAATGAGAGGAGGAGAGAAAGCAAAACTAACATGTATCCCGTCTTACATAGCCCAGAAGCTTTCACATACATGCATCTACTTAATCTTCGAAATAAACCTATGAAGTTATTACCTTTTTATGTATTTTTAAAAGAGGTAGCTAAGGTTAATAAATTAAATGATGAAAGTTATTTATATGAAAACTAGCAGGACAGCATTAAACCCTAATCTAGCCAGCTCAGAGTTTACACCTGTGATAGCCCTGCTATCTGGATATTTGCACACATCCCAAGAAAGCTGTGAAAAATTTCCTGATCTCACCATACTTCCTGAATGTTCCCATTGCTGACTGCCCTGTGTTTTACCTCTGTAAATGTAGACACTAAATCCATGGCTAAGAAACAAAGCATGCTTGCCCCAGGAGATGAGCCCTTCCAGTGCATGTGGGGAAGATACCTGAGAACTGTTTTTGTAGAGCAAGTCCCTTTCACCTTGTGGCACACAGTGGGAAGATTAAAGATGTCTCTGGCTATCTTTTACTACACACACACACACACACACACACACACACACACACGTGTGTGTGTGTGATCTAGTCACCTTCATTTTGGGTCACCTGGCTTCAAAGCAGTCTACCTATTATTTTTTTCTTTTTTTGGTTATTTTTCAGGACAGGGTCTCTCTGTATAGCCCTGGCTGTCCTGGAACTCACTCTGTAGACCAGGCTGGCCTCGAACTCAGAAATCCGCCTGCCTCTGCCTCCCAAGTGCTGGGATTAAAGGCGTGTACCACCACTGCCTGGCTGCCTATTGTTTTTTTAAAAAAGAAAAAAGAAAAAGAAAGGAGAAAGAAACTGACCTATGTTCAGAGGACATACTTAAGTCAGATGGGATAGAATGTTAAAACATTTACAGTACTTATATATTCTCTGTTCAAGTTAATCTTGCGACCCTTAACTCGGCAAGCACATTTGTCTATCACATGTTAAATCATTCACTACAGTTTGAGATAAAGTTGGTGTAAACTAGTAAGCAACAAACCAAAAGGCATACAGCAGACAAAGTTGTAAAAGGTCAGTTGCCTATGCACCCCATCACTGGCGATTTAGCTTTGGAAATATTCTCTTTAAAGAACGAGTAAATTGAATCCATGAGATGGCCAGTACAGTGGCTGTATAGAAGACCCTGGTCCCCTGGGAACACAGGGACCACACATCAGATGTGTGGCTTCTCATTACCTTTTCACCTCAGCCACCATGTTATCATGGCCAAGTGCTTCATGCTGCTCTAGGGCTTGGCAATCTATAATGCACATATAATTATATTCCTTTGGATGGGATTGGGTCTAAGAGGAAAAAAAAAAAACCACAGGTACTGCTTAAAAGTCAATTGCATTTAGTAGCCATATAAGACAGAAGAACAGGATGCCCAACTTCTACTCAGTTTTTCCAGTGACTCACTATGTAATTCTGAGGACCCAGCCCTTTGATCTTCAGTTCTTAGCCTATAACCAGAGCATTTTAAATTGTGCACCCACTCCTTTTGTAGGTAACCCCTCCAGCTTCTCTTGCCCTCAAATGAAAGCGTCTATAGACATGGAAAATTGTTGCTGGATGATTTCCTATAACCCCCTTTCTAGTATTTCAACCGCTCTCCTCTTACATCCGAGGGACATTGGAGCGAGATCACTACTGCGCAGAGCACAATTGAAGCCACAGGCTTAAGATTTCACTGTTGAAGGAGCAGGCTAAGAAGGAACAAGTCCGGCTTTAACACCATGAATATCTCCAATTACCAAATGTGGGCTGAAAGAATACAAAACACTAGGAGAGATAGAAAGGTCCTTGGTATTCTTCAAAGCCTCCCTGTAGGGTCGGGAGTTCTTCTTTGAGCTTCCCAAACAGAGTCTGGGCAGCCTGCACACCTGGAGTGCATTAGTGGGCCTTGGACTCAAGGTGAAACCGGGTACATTTCACCTAGATGATTCCCACAATCCATTCTCATAAAAAGCTCACAGTAATTTCTCAGCTTAGGAACATGGTATGCTATTCATAGAGTGTTGAACCCAGGGATTACCTCCCCAAATCCTGGATAAATCCCACTGTTTGTCTGTATAAACACACTTTCATGTTGATTATCTTGGCTCAAGGAGATGTTCATTTTGCTTGCTGTGGCACAGGGTCAAGACTGAGACCCACCCTCAAATCCAGTCCTTCTCATACCTCTCTGGAGAGGCCCTGGCTTTTCTCTTTCAGCGGCAGTGTGCTCACCCAAGTGCAAAACAATGGTGTCTCTGCTGTCTGTTCCCCTTTCTTCACTTGTCCTGTTGAGGGACGTTAGTGTTTCCTACCCTGCCATCTCTTCCCTATGTGCTAAAATCTGTAGGGAGAGGTCTCACGGTGGTCACCAGCAAGCTCCTACTTCCCATGGTGGCCAGCATGGCTGCCTAGCCGAGGACAATTCGGCTCCAGCATTCTTCACCAGTGCCCTGTGATGAAGTTTAACTCCATGGAAGCCTCACCAACCTCCATGATGGCTATTACTAGGCACTTGCTCACAAACCTGGGGCTCTGCAGGGCTACATAGAGAGGAACCGGAGCATAGGGGCCAGGGCCTTCAGAGCCACCCTGTCTGGTTTTGCGCTCCTGCTCTGCAGTTCACTGCCTGTGATACCCTGCAAATGGTAAATAGTGTACGTGGTTGTGTTGGTTAGCCTTGGTTTACATGGCACAAACATCTGAGAAGAGGAACCTCAACTGAGAAAGTGCCTCCATAAAACTGGTCTATAGGCAAACCCGAGGAGCTTCTCTTATGGGGGGGTTAATGGTTGAGGTGAGCCCAGGGCAGGTGGTCCTGGATGATATAAGAAAACAGGCTGAGCAAGGCTGGGGGCAAGCCGGGAAGCAGCATTTCTCTGCGGTCTCTGCTTTAGTCCTGCTTGCAGGCTTCTCTGCCTTGAGAGTCTGCCCTAACGTCTCTCAATGACAGACTACAACTGTAAACTGAAATAGACCTGTTCCTCCCTGAGCTGAGTTGCTTCTGGTTATGTTTTTCATCAGAGCAATAGAAGCTCTAAGACAATGATCTTATTGTCTTCTGAGTTCACTGAAATGTAAAGATCTCAGGAGCACCAGGTGTGGTAGCACACACCTTTAATCCCCGGCACTCTGGAGGCAGAGGCAGGTGGATGTCTGTGAGGTTGAGGTCAGCCTGGTCTATACAGTGAGTTCCAGGACAGCCAGTGGCACACAATACAAAGACCTTGTCAAAACAAAACAAAATGAAACAAAAGCTCCAGGAGCATGGTGAGGGTTATAGTGACCCTTCCTTCCCGGTCAAAGTCAAGTCCTTCCCTTAATTAGGGAAGTAGCCTTTGGCTCTTTTACAAAACCCCTCATCTAACAGTGGGCAAGAGGACTTCATTTTCCCAAACCACAATCACCTAGGGCAAACTGAGTCACTAGAGAGAAAGCTACAGGGGAAACAGATTTGGGTGAAATGATACACCATATTGAAGAGAAAATCAATAAGCTGGTGCTGCCTATGTCCATACATTTCATCAAACTTAACATCCTCTGATACAACTACGGCTCAGGGTCTTCGGACAGAGGAGTATTTAAGGTGGTTAATACTCTATGTATTGACATATTGCCTCAAAGAAAGAAGTAAACTAAATACATCTGCCGCAAACTAATGGCCTCTGCTACAAGCACTTTTAATGATTTTGATAAAAAAGAGAAAGCAAATTTAAAATATTTCTCTTTAATTTGGTGCATAAAATGTATCTCTTATATGGAAAATGTCTTGCAAAAAATGGGGAACACTAACAGAGCCTCACAATTAAAACAAGCCTGAAGTCTGGGGCTAGGTAAAAAACAAATAAACAAATGACAAAAAAACCCATAATCTACCACATATCATTTATAGGAAGGAAATCACATACCAATAAGCAGTCATTTAACTGGAAAAGGAATGTGTAATATACACCGAAACAGCTCCTGCACCTTTAGAGGACTAATAAATTCAGGAAGCATCTTAGAGTACTTTGCATGAAGGTGGTACTGGTTTTGTCTGTTCTATGTCAAAAAGCCAACAGGCCCACACCCTCCCACAGCCCTGTGCCATCAAACCCTGGGCAGCCGACATGATCCAGACCAGAGCAGCAGTTTCATCTACATCTCTCTGTCAGAGTGTTTCTTACTCAGCCTCTTCAGCATCCCTGAAAGCTCTGCCCTAGTTCTGGCCTCAAAGAATTCTGCTTTGTCTGAAAAAGTGAGAGAAGCTGAGGTGTAGTTCTTAATAACCTCAAATAATGTCATCCAGGAACCACGTGAAAACAGAGACGACGGAACTGACATCAGCTGAGGGTCTTGGAAGAATGCCCTTCTCTTTGTCTACTTTTGCCAACCTGCAACAAGCCAGCTATCGCCAGCACCAGAAAGTCACACCCTCCAAATCAGCCTAAAAATTCCTTTGTTAATTTATACAACAACAAAAAAAACTTGAAAAGATCCTACCATCAAACTTTCAGAACAGAAAAACTGGAGAGGGAATATGGTTCAGTCGTCTAATCGCTGTCCAGTTACTTCATCCAGTCTCCAGTGGGCACTAGAGAGAACTGCCTTCTTTGTTCATGAAACTGGTTACCAGAACAAACACAACAACAAAAGAAAGTATGCCTAGCATGCTGCAAAGCTGGAAGGGCCAAACTAATGGTAAACCTTCTAAAGCATATCAGCCTTCGCTTATGTGTATCGAGGTACATGTAATTAGTGCATAGTGCACAGTGTGCATAGTGGGTGGGTGGGACTTATGCTGAGTTAGGTTTCAAGTAACAATTAGCATTAATTGAGTTACTAGGAATCAGTCATTTAAAACTAGCATTGTGATGAATGAGCCCAGGGCGAGATATTTTATAAAATGCTACATCTAATTATCATGCTATGTATAAGTTCTGAAAACAGAAATTTAACGTTTAACATTTGTCTGCTTTTATTAAATAACCTCAGGGCAGGCAGGAGGATGTTTGGAAAAAAGATGCCAACTATAGTTACTGCAAACATGCAAAATGTAGCAAGGAAATCATAGCAGCTTAGGGACATTAAGAAAAGGGCACGAGGAAGATGGAGTTTAAGATGGAGTTAAGATGACCGGTTCTGCCTCCTTCAATGAATGGCCTCTTTTCAAGCGGCATCAAAGACAGGTGCACTGAACAGTTTAAATCACCTGAGTATGCAAATAATTGCAGGCAAGGTAACGGTGTATGTAGTGTTCTCAGCACCTGTACGTCTGGTCTTCTTAACAGTAGCTCAATAATCAATAAGCAGAACAGTGTAGTGATTAGTCAAAGGCTAGAGGCTCTGAACCATATAAATGAATATAAGCATTATAAGACCTTTCTTTTTAAAAAGGGTTTTACTGTGTTGCCCAGGCTGGCTTAGAACATCTGTGTAACTCAGGCTGGCTTCATAATGTCTGCCTCCTCAGTGCTGGGTCACAGGGGATTCCCAACACACCTGACTATAAGACTTTACGTATTTGTTTGTCTTTTTGTTTGCGTGCTTATATATGTTGCTAGGAACCTAACTCTTTAAAGTTTGCTCGGCCTTTGTTTCCATTTCTCCTTTCCTCTCTTCCTCCCTCCTGCCCCATTCATCTTACATGGCTTGGAGAAGCTTCGTGATGAAGCCAAAATTAAAGCAATCTTCTGTGTGCACTGCTTGTAAATGGACTGGATTGAGGTTTTTTTTTTTTTTTTCTCATGAGAGAAGAGATTACCACATATGACTACTTGCTTGGCCTTTTTTTTAATAATATAAGCTGTTGAGGAAATCTACTTAAATTTGTAAGATGGGCTTTTCTAATAAGGAACCAGCGAAGTGTATGTATGTAATTAGAGCACTCTGGCTACAGACCAGCATCAAGGACCATGCTAATAAAACAAGAACAAAATATCTATGTGCCTGCACATGCACAGCCACATGGTTATGAGTGTGCACACCCATACAAGATACTTGTGACACACGTATAGACAGAGGCAGCTGTGGATAGGCTGAACTCCTTTCTGGCACCTAGGAAATATCCTTTCTAAAGTTTAAAGGGAAAACACCACTAGGTGTATTTGTGAATAGAATTTCATGCTGTTTCCCCCTGGAATTCAATGTGGCATTGAACACTTGGTGGCATTCTAGTTGGAAACAAACCTTAATCTTTGGTGTTATGTCTCTTAGCTTGCGGTCCTGGAACTTATACTTTGGCTAGGGGACGTCCTTTGCTCACTTAGTGACATGCCTCAATTGAGGATGACAAACTCAGTGGCAGTATTAGAAACAGTGACTTAGAACAGATATCTTGGGAGGAAAAAAAAAAACCAGAACTCAGTCTTGCCATAGTGGGTTAATTAATATGTCCTGAACCTTTGGAATACACAGTCTTTCTCTTCTATGTATTTCAACTTTCTAACTTCTCTGGAAGTTACCTGAGTGACTATGTTCTATTATCCCACTCCTTTCAAAGTGCTATGGCTGGTTATTTCATGACGGGTTACACTTAATTTTTAGGATCTAGAAATATGAGGTCCAGAATTTACCTTTCTGTGCTTAAAGCATCTTTACCTGAGAAGTTTCCACCATGAAATACTATCATCATAAATCCACGCGATCCTCTCTGGTGGTCAGGACTTCTATAGGTGCTGGTGAGTTTTAGTGTCTAATGTTTACTCAGCCTTAAGTGACACCACTGTGTTCCTCCTCACTTCCTCATGGGGTGATCATATGATGTGTCTGCTGCTGCCAGAGGTGAGGTCACCAGCACAGCTCAGACGGAGAGCTAAGCCTCTTGGCTCACCAGCAACGCACAAGGTTTTATTATCTGTCTTCCAGAAATGACGAAGTATTTGAAAGCCAATTCTTTGAGAATAGTATTGATTAAGACTGATGTTTTAGAATTGGCTAGATCAGGACATGAATTCCAGTTCTACCTGCTGATGTACATCTCAGTTTACTTTCCGAAAGTCCTGGAAGAATATATTTAGTGTGTTGTCTAAGACTCATGCCTGATAAAGTAAGCCTCCACCTTACCTCCTGGGGGTTTTCAGGATTAGATAGATTATAAAGTCCGTCCACATTCAAAGTCCAGACAACAGAACAGTGGAACTGCATGGAGGTCAGGCACTGTGGGAGGATCAGCCCAGGGCCTCAGAACCCTGATAATTCACTGACAAAGGAGTAAAGCTTTACTGTTGCTGACCATGGTAGAAGAGCTGGAGGAGAAATTGGCAACATCTCAACCACAGAGATTACCAATTCTATTATAATTTATCTATAAAGTGAATATTTGAAAAGTCCTACAACCACTCACTTGGACACCTGGGTTTTACAAATGAGAAAGTATAGGCCCTGAAAGGTTCATTCTGGAGAATTCACATAAACAGGCAGTAGACAGGGCTGAACCCAGGTCAAATTAGGCACATATTTCCTTCCAGTATTCTGAACTTAGTAGCCACTGGCGACTCTGAGTATATGTTAAGTCATTAGAATTTGAATTTTAGAATCATTTTAGAATTTGAATTTGGCTAGCGAACCACAAGAGAACCTAAACTACTGAGGCACTGGTGCCCTTAGCAGCATGTCTAGCACTAAGAGGAAGGAAAGTCCTGGAGTATGTACGCAGCTCATCGATATAGAATAAAATAGGTGTTTCTTAGTCATCCTCCCCAGTCTACAGGCCGCCCTCAGCCGGGTACACTTGGGTCGCATAGTGAACTCATCCCCAAAGCAGGTAGGATGAGCATGGACAGGTATGCGCACTAACTCTGAATAAGCCACGCCAACAATGAATAAGATGGGAATAATCCTTCTGACACATTCAATACCTAAATTACTCTGTCTGGCTGGTGAAACTCACGCACTAAGTCTCTGTGGTGTGCTCCATTTTTACTATGAACACACCCACTCTCTGCAGGGTCAGAAAATAAACCTTGAATTATTCTCTCTTCTTTAACAACAAAGATGAAAGGGAGAGTTTGGCATTATACACTTGTGATTGAAAAACAAAACAAAAACAAAAACATTATATGGAACAACATAATATATCTATTTAAAGGTCAGTATTTCAACTGAACCAATTTATTGCTTTAATTTATTTAAAATTTAATCTTTCTGGGAAACACTGATCTCTAGGATTCAAAGTATAGCCAGAAAGAGAGAGAGAGAACATTCTGTTCCTTTTTCATGGGCAAACATTAATATTTATATAAACTTAATACTATTATTTCAAAGGAGAATAAAGCTAAAAACTTCTATGAGGATTGTATCACCGAGTTCACTGGCTATAATGTTAAATATTCTTGTGTAATGCAGCTCAGGGCCTTGAAAAGAGGATTAATCAGCATGAGGTTTCAATTAGTTCTTTCAACTTATTCTGAGTTTAAATAGGTGGATCAGAATAGGTTTTCAGGCTTCATTGGAGAAGGTTACATTTGAACAGAATCTTGAAGTGGGTGAGGGAGCTAGTCATGTGCATATCAGGAGAAGAGCATTTTTTAGTTACTAATCTTGATCCACCCAAATGCTCCTTGGTCTTGGCCCCAATGGATAGTCCTATCCACATGCTGTTGGCTTTACTCCAGCATTGTTCAGTATAACTTATACTATGGCCATCCCATTTTAAAATAATGTTCATTAAAGGGCTTTAGGCACTACACCTAAGCTGCTCTGTATTAGTCTGGAGGCACTGAGGTCTATTAAGACCATGTCCTTATCTTAGTCAAAATGAAATTGTTTGCTCTCCCACTATCCTTACAACCACTTTCATCCATCATTCATAATGGACTCTGAAATCCACCAGAAAGTAAGATTCTCCAGCACTTCCTTCATACTCTAGACATGCAGAGTAAAAGTAAAGTAAAAAAGTAGAAGAAAAGTAAGTGACAGCATGAAGGCCACTGGGAAGAAATGAAAAGCAGGAATTGGTAGGCAGCCACTAGTGATATACACAGTCAATATGACCCTAGAAAGGCCATGGCGGGATACTCTGGGACTGGGACTAGTCAACGGCATGGTTACAAAGATGCCCTGCAGACCATGTTCCTAGTGCCTGAGGTTTCAGCGAATGAGGTCCCTCTCACCAACCAATCTGTGGCCACAGATGTCAATATAAAGATTTATACAGGAGTGATTCATGTATTTTAGCCGTTTGAAGGCTTTGTTCTTCCAACGCTGTGCTCTTCCTTGAGTAAATATTTAATCTGTGCACTCTACTGCTTGAGGAGAGAAGCCAGCGAGTGCGAGCAGCCTCTTGTTTTCTAGTACTGCTCTTCCACCTGAGAAGGAAGCTGACTCCTATCCAAGAAGAGCAAACACTGCTCATGACTGAGGCTCAGTACTAAACAAAATCACTCTCCTATGTTCATGTGACTCTCATCCCATGGAAGGTGCCTAGATCTACGAATCACCCTGATCTTGCCATCTCTGAAATATTGATTAGAATTTTCTAGGCAAAATCTTCAGCATTAAGGTCAAGTCCCGGTTAGGTGTCACTATACTCAAAGACTGATATTGAGGAAAATAAATTTTGGGTTCTAGAGCCAGGGGCTTCCCAAGGCCAAAGAACAAGATGACAATCTTTCTGTGGAGTACAAGAATGTAATCCTAGTTTGTCATCACAGAGCCTTCAGTGGCAAAAGATTAAAAAAAAAGTATTAATTACAAATGGCTCCAGTCATCCCTAGTTTACCCTACAAATAAGAACCAACGCTATCTTTCCCTGAATTAAACTCTTAGATAAATATGTAAGCTTGTACATCCATTTGAATTCTGCTGTGGAGTTTTTGGCATGGAAAACTTCCTAAGTTTGACTTCCTTGTATGCTAAATTTAAAATAAAGATCTTTTGTTGACTGGGATTTTGTAATCAGTGAACTTAAAAATGCTTTTGAAAAGTTCAAAGCTGGGTGTGATGGCACATGCCTCTCATCCTAGCACTTAGGAAGCCAAGGGAAGACAGTTCAAGACCAGCATGGGTTACAGAGTAATGAACTAAGGCCTGCCTGAGCTACGTGTAATGAGATCCTGCCACAAAAATAAAGAATAAATAAATAGTAAAATAAGACGAACAGAAGTCCCCTTCAGGCTAAAACAAAGGCCTAACTTCTTGTGACCCAGGTGTCCCTGGGCTCAATAATAAGAGTGGTTAGAGATCTGGCTCAGGAGTGAGTAAACAGGCTACAATAAAGGAAGGGCAAGCTACTGGGGAGGGCAGCCAATGCCGGTTAATCATTCTCAGGATTAAGTGTCTTATTTCTCTTTCATAACATAGGCTGGACAAGCTGGAAGTGAACCCAGACGAGCACAAAGCACCATCCATGGTTAAAAGGAAATGATGCGACGGACGGGCGGGGACAGGCTAGAAGCCTGTTCCTCATTTCCATTCCTTAAGTTGTCTCTTTAAGAGTCTTTCTTTAAACAAAATTGGGGTGGTAGGCCAGTGCAGTGGGTTGTATAGAGATTTGATTATTATGATTTCTCCCTACGTAACTTCTTACATAGTGGATAAATGAGCTCCCACAAGCTTCTGGACTTTGTAGGGGCGCTTTCGCAAGCCTCTAAGTCCTGGTCTTAGCTGTTTGCAAACAGTTACGCTGCCTTTTCATCTAGTTAAGCTTCTTATTCCACCAAGTTAAAAAAGAGCAATTGTGAACCGGGCCCTGACTAACAAAGACATAAACCCCAGCTCTCCTTTCCTTAATATATTTATATTTCTCAAATGATCAGCATTTGAACCAGAAGAACTGGACAAACACATTTGTAGTTGATTCAGAGTGTTAAGGACAGAAAAACTATGAACCATGGGCACCACGTTCAGCAACTGACAATGCATTTCCCAACCTTGGCTAAGTGAGAACTCTGCTTGCAGAGGGGAGGGAAGGGACAGAGTGAAATTTAAGAAGGTGCTATTCAATCGAAGACCTAACAGAACTCAGTAAAAGCAAGGTGACATTGTATAACGGGCCCAATATAGATCAGTTAGTTGAGTGATTGCCTAGTATGTAAGCAGGGAGAAAAAAGAAAGAAAGAAAGAAAAAGGAAGCAAAAGAGAAAAGCAAGAGGGGAGAGAACAGAAAAAATGCTGGCTAGTGAATATGCATGTGTGACAAAGGGTTGAGTTTTTAAGATTTCCATCAGCCTAAATTACTAATGTAAAACACAGTACATAAGATGAATAATAACCGTGTCTATAGCAAAGGATCTAATATTTTCCTTAAAAAAAATTTTCTAGTGAAAATCTGTATGGTCCTGAACCATTTTTTCACATCAAGGAAGATTTAACTGCAGAAATACCTAATTTCCTTCCCATTCTGTCCCTGCTCTTACAAAAATAAGAGAAAATGACAGATCAATAACTCAAAACCTCTTCCAGAGAAAGAAAACCTCATGTATGCATCCGGGCCCAGTCAGGCTGAGAACCTGTCAGAGCCCTGTTCACACAGGAAGCCAATACTTCTGCACTTGTGGGTGGAGGTGGAGCCTGGATGCCCCGCCCAGGGGCTTTTGTTCCAGAGGGTCTCACCAGAAAAAAAGTCTCTTTTTTTTCTGCCCAAA
Organism: Apodemus agrarius; assembly: GCA_964023405.1. Classification (NCBI taxonomy): domain Eukaryota; kingdom Metazoa; phylum Chordata; class Mammalia; order Rodentia; family Muridae; genus Apodemus; species Apodemus agrarius. The sequence continues at coordinate 43,749,109 of OZ030011.1, forward strand.
GTTCAAGCTTCTATTTCCTGAAACCCTTCAACAAAACCACCACTCCCATACATTTTGTTTGTTTCTTTTACCTCAGGCTTATGTGTTCAAAAAATGAGAAGACAAAAGTTTCATAAGCTTTTTCAAACTACAACTTGCTGTTTACAATTGTAATAGATAGAATCAATCTAAGGGCCCAACACTTAGAAAGTGATAGAAATTACATTTAAACTGTGAGTTGAATTATGCTGTTCCCTTTACAAGTCTGTTTACAAGGGAGGTTCCACTAGAATAAGAAAATGTTCATGATAAAATGGTAAGTGAAAACAACTATTAAAAAGTATATGTGAGGGGCTGAAGAGAAGGCTCGGGGGTTAAGAGCACTGGCTGCTCTTCCAGGGGACCAAGGTTCATGTCCCAGCTCCCACACAGTGGCTCACAACCAGAGTTAGCACCAGTCCAGTGGGATTGGCTGCCCTTCTGTGGCTTCCACAAGTACTGTATACATGTGGTATACAAACATATACATTAAGTAAAATGTCCATACTCATAAAAATAAAATCTAAAAACTACATGTGAAATATGAGCTGAACTGGGTAAAATGTTTAAATTGTATAAAATATTTCTAGAAAGAAATACAACAGATGCTTTCAACAGTAGTGATGTCAGGGTGGGGCTTTAGGTGAATTTTTATGGCAGCTTCATTGAGATACTATTCACCTTCCAAACAATTCACCCATTGAAAGCATTTCAACAGTTTTACTGTTATTCACAGAGCTGTGCAATCATTACTACAATCTACTTCAAATAGCCTCACCATGCCCATAAGAATTACAGGGTTGCAAGAATAGTCAGGAGTGGAACCCTTACTTGCCATACAGGAAGCCCTAGGTTTGAGCCCTAGAACTAGGAAGGGAAAGAGAGAGGAGGAAATGGGGAAAGGAGGGAAAGCACAAGGGAGAGAGGGCCTACGTGGTCCAGCATTCCCCATAGATTCCTTTCCCCAGTGCGAAGCAACCACCAACCCCAGTTTCGCGGGACAGATTTCCTTGACATCATATAAACTTCTGCTCTTTGTTTTCAAGGTGCATCCATATCATACCATGTACCCATAATTCATTTCTTTCTTTGTTAAACAACATGGCGTTGTATGTGTGCACCATAGTTTGCTGATTCATTCACCACTAATGAACATTTAGGTTGTTTCAACAGTTTTTGACATTCTGAATAATGCTACTAACATTTTTGTATGACTTATTCAGGTATCCTAGGGCTATCCAAGAAGTGGATATGTGATTTCATTTTAAACTTTTGTTCTTCCACCCTTCCTATAAGGAACAGATTGTACTATCAGTATTAGGAAGAAATTACTAATAGGGAAAATATCCCCGTGTGCCAGTACTTCCTCTAGTCTGTCATTCTCTCCCTAGCTCAAGCCAGATACTTTGTAGTTAATTAACTAAAATGTTCTTAATGAATGTTTGCTCTGAACTGGACCTTATACTGGGCAAATTAGAGGATACAAAAAAACAAAACAAAACAGGAAACAAGGTCTTTGCTTTCAAACAAGGGATGCTGCTAGACTCAAAGGGTAGGAGGATGCTTTCAAGGGAAAACCACCTCACAGACACAGGAATAAAAGAGCAGAGTAAATTCTAGTTGACTTGGTCCTTTTTAATTCCAACCCCTTGTACCGAAAAGTGAACCATTCTACCATCCAGCATGAAACCCAATCTTATCTGCCTGTGCTGCATCAAGGCATCATTACTGTCCTACACTTGATCTTAGCCAAAAGGCCGAGAAGCGATCATCATTACTGTCCTGTTGAAAAGGTTTCTTCCTGTCTCCCCAATGAAGAACCAAGCAAGGCAGGGAGATTTTAAAGACTCTTCCACCAGTTAAGATTCTATAGAACAGTATAATTTGTGATTTTTTTTTTTGCAAACATACATTTATACACATATATACACAAATAAGATTTGTTTCATTTAGAAAATGTTGGGCTCTAGCAAAAGGAGTTATACAGGCTAATGAGGGAGAAAATCCACCAACAGTTGCCGGCCACCCCCCCCCACCCTTTACCCCCACCACCCCCACCACCCACCCCCCGTTGTTAACTCTGTGAGCTGCAATAGCAGCAGGTTATGCCCATGGGTGGATACTAGCGTGGCAATAATGTTATGGAGGTAACCAACCCCTTTCTGATTGGATTTAAGACTCACTCTACAGGAAGGAATGCATCCCTGGTACTATAAATCTGGCCGCAGAACTCATGGTTGGGGAACTCATAAACCTCGGGGGTGAATCGACAATTATTACTTTGCCAAATGATCATAGAATCAAATTGCTCGATACATTTATTCTCAGTTGTCAGCCCTCATCAGAGACGCTTCTTCATGCAGTGGACAGTGGCTCCTGCAGAAACTCACAGTTAAACTGAAGGGAATGATGCCAGTGGGGTGCTCAGTCACACATGGAACATGTGTATCATATCCACTTTCCAAGGCTCGAGACCACCACACAAGAGAGGCAGAAAGACTGCTAGAGCCAGACGTCTTAGAGGACTAGAGGGAAACAGTCTCTTCTGGACATGGTCAGGCCTTTACTCGTGACCTCACAACAGCTATGGTTTGTTCCATTCATTCAATTCAAAATGTACCTATCTCAACTACACTGTAAGTCTCACATGAATGAATATCCTCCTCAGGCCACAAGGAAACATAATTCACCAGGACTTAGCAATATATAGTTAGAGAGTTGTGATACACAGTATCAGACCTGAGGAAGGAGAGATCTTTTTTTTTTCTTTCTTTTTCTCTAGCCCACCATTCTTCCATTTTTTTTTTTTTCTTTTCTGAAGACAGAGTCTTCCTGTTAAAAACCATGAATTTTGCCACTGTCTCTGGCTGGGAGTTAGCTTTTCTAAACATGAAATTCTAATTTAAATTTATTTAAAAATTCTAAAGAATAATATAATAAACACTCCTTTGCATAAGACACAAAATATTAAGGTTCTATATCTTAAGGAACAGATGAACAGAAAAACCAAATGACACAATTTTAGTAGCCAGTAATAAAAAAAACAAAGTTTATGAGGCTAGAGAGATGGCTTAGTGGTCTTGAGTTCAATTCCCAGCAACCACATGGTAGCTCACAACCATCTGTAATGGGATCTGATGCCCTCTTCTGGAGTGTCTGAAGACAGTCACAGTATACTCTCATACATAAAAATAAATTTTAAAAAGAAAAGAAAGGTTAGAACAGTCCTAAATAAGGGAAATATAAAATATTTTGGAAGAATGACTTGAGTAACAAATAATTGCAATAAAAACGACCAACCAAACAACAACAGCATCAAAATAAAGCCGGATACATCAGGATGCTGCAGCCTGTCCTAACAGACCTCTGGACTGGGCATCCTTTGCCCTTTCGTTGTATTCTTTCCTGAAACCACACTAGCACATGAACCATAAAGAAAATGCCCTTGGTTTAAAAATAAAAGAGGCCAGCGTTTGCTGCCTCTATGCCTGCTGAGGCTCCAGGGCCAAGAGCTAAATAAACTGTGTTATAGCGATTAGGAAAATAACAACAGCTAAAGTAATCCCTCCTAAAAGCTGTAATAGGAGAGTGTCAGGAACAGAATGCTCTGGTAGACCTGAGCCCATGTCCTAGGACCTGGAATAAAGGTAGATTTTAAAGGGCAAGTCTGAAATGTATTTGCTTAACACAACTTGCCCTGCTAAACCTGGTTTTTGTCACAGCCATTATGACCTCAATTTCATGAACATCGTGTTTGCTTGGAAAGGAAAAAGAAAGAAAGAAAAAAAACCCTGTTTTTGTAGTAATTGCACATCAATACCAGAGACCTATTATTTCTATTAAGTTAATTAACCTATTTTTGAAAAGTATACAAAATAGGTCACTTAAGTGGGTGTGACCTTACCCAGTGAACTATGCTTTTAAACTGTCTCCAACTATTAAGATTTATAGACCCCTTTATCAACATCTTGGTTTGAAAAGGCTGGCTGGGTGAAAGGCATGCAGCACCAGGCTAAAATGGCTTTGGTCTCTATCAATCAGCCCATTATAACTTAATGATATTTAGATGATGTGATTAGATTTTCAAATCGAATGCTGTTTAATCTACATTCCAGACTGCTTATGTAATCACGCCACATTTCTAAGGCCTGGGCAAACAGTCTGAAAGAGAGAAATTTGTATCTGAGATCAATTCAAATACTGTTCCTCCCAGTCGGAGAAAGGAGAAAAATGCTTAGCACTGGAAGGGTTTGGGAGGGGTTGGAGCAGCAAAAACTAACTTCTAAATCATTATTCATATCGTCATTGAAAGCCTGACCAGCTTCTGCACTGCTGAGCGGCATGCTGGGTAATGAACAAAAGTCCTGTCTTGTATTTTGTTCATGATTAGATGGAATAAAATTCCAACAGAGGGGAGTTTCTATTAAGTGTAATAAAGTTCCAGGCACAAAGTGGTCATTCCTTTGGATTCCTCTCATCACAGGATGTCTGCTTCTGGACCACAACGGCTGGCCCATGTTAGTGATGACATTTGTGATCTAAATAGCATCTAGTGACTAAAATCACAGCTGGCACTTGAGAGCTCTCACATTCTTAGGAAACCAGCTCACTGAGAGTGTGTACAAATTAACAGGCAAAGCAAGATTCAGACCAAGCCTTAGAATCTGTAACCTTGCATTATATACACATGACATCTCCGTTCTTTCAAGACTTCAACTGCAAGATACTGCACAATGTCAAAGTCCTAGCACCTCAGATTTCCTCACCCTTTAAGGCCCATTGGTGACCCAGGCACTTAGAGTCTGTCAAGCAACTTTTAGTGGAGGAGTGTGTGTGCGTTGGCACTTTAACACCTCCGGGGGCTTCTCACGTTGTCTTTGAAGTTCCAGGTTCTGTTTCTAGCTTTCCCTTTCCTTCAGCACTGTCTCTGCTTTGCTTCACTCTAAGGGAACCTGGTTACTTGTAATTCCCTCTTTACCTTGTTATTCCTCTTTTTCTCACCAGCTTTCTATCTTTGTATAATTCCTTTTGCAGAAAGACTTTCCTGTCTCCTTGGGTTCAAGTCCTATGTACACTTCACAAGTTTAGATGTTTTGTCCCACATAATCTTAGCTAGTTGGCTTCTGGAAAAATGGATCTAAAGAACTTGTAAACTCAAAGACACCAAATATAGCAGAAGTTCAGTGGTGTCACAGGCCTTTAGTCCCAGCACTTGGGAGGCAGAAGCAGGTGGATTTCTGAGTTCGAGGCCAGCCTGGTCTACACAGTGAGTTCCAGGACAGAAGCTGACAGCTAAAGTGACCTTTTATATCTCGGGAGAGACCCCCCCACTCCAGGCCTTTTCCCTCCCTAGCTCCCCAAGCTTGGGCAATCAGTTGTTTTTTAGCCACTGAAAAATTAGGAAGTTCTCTAACAAGGAGGCGACATGACATGCAGACACAGCTACTTGGAAGTTCCCCCGCAAAACAAACTATGAAATCTATGGGTGGGTATAGGGATTAGAAACCTTCCTACTGGCCCTCCAATCACATCAGTTAGGTAAAGACCTAGTCTACCCGTCTTGTCAATTCCTAATCTAAATTCTTCTTAAACCGTTTCAATCCGACACTGGAAAGGAAGTATATCTGAGCAGGAAGTCACACTGCAGATGTTATTCTGTGCCTACATTTAACCTATCAAGCACCTCCAATCCCGGTCTCAACCACTGATCTGAACATGAAAATGCAAGAATGTACAAGATATACTCCCTCGAGCAAAGGATTAGGGAGAGAAAGCGAGTGCAGTGGCTTCTCAGTAACTTTGAGAGAAGGACACACACTGTGAGACAGGAGGAATCAAAGATGTAGTAACCAATTTCACTTGAGTCACAAAAGCTTTCACGTTGAATTTTTTTTTAATTAAATAAGTGTTTTTTTCAAATCAAAGAAGCATGTAGAAAGAAGTCAGGGTTTAGAGGTGACAACAAAGGCTCCAAGAACAACACAAGGTGAAAATCATTAGGACCCCAATAAGCAAAGCAACTGTAGCTCCATCTCACAGCTCACAAGGGGCCACCGCAGGCCTTTCGTCAAGACAGCACGTGTGCATTCTGGAAAAGAGAACCCGAATGAGGCGTGGGGATAGCAATGGAATAAGACAGGTGTCGGGAAGATACAACCACAGCCTGATGAAAGTCCTAACACAATGGACAGAAGGGCCATCAACAACACTAAGGTGGTCAAAGCATTGCCATTAAGACACTATGGTGAGGCTTGGCCATCTTGAGAGAGAGAGGGTGGATGGCAATTCCCACTCGAGAGAAAAAAATAAATTCAGAAAAAGGATATTACATTTATATGAGACTCTAGAAATTGTAGCACATTCAGATAGAGAAGTTGCCCCATTAGTTGGATTTATAGATCTGGAGATGAGGAAAAAGATCTGGTACAGGAACACGGATGTGGCAATCAGTCGCAGATTCCTGCCCATTGGCATTATGAGCTTTACAATATGTTTAACCGTCTCCCCCAATCTCTTTAGTTAGCCTATTCAATCATCTATAAGCAAAGGCACATTGCCGATGCAACCAGATGTATAGCTGAAAGGATCTTACGTGAAGGAGATGGTATAGATAGTAAGCTCCTCCAGAAAGTTATGCTATGGACTTTACTACAGTTTGGTTCTAATTTAAATAGAGTCTCAGTCTCAGCTACCTAGAAGGCAGAAGCACGAGAGTAGATTCAGCACAAGAGTTTGGTAGGGGCCTGGGTTACACAACAAGGCCCTACCTTTAAAAAAATAACAAGTAAATATAACATAAAATTATAAGAAATATTAGTAAATGTAATAGAAAATAATAAGTAAGGAAGAAAATTTCACTCCAATGTAACTAAACAGTATTAGTAGTAAGAGTTTTTACCCTTCAAGCTACAGGACCATGCTATGTTCTCTCATCAGTGTTAGGGACATACCTGTCAGGTAGGTAAATGGATAGAACTTGTAACTTCTCTGTACAGCTGCAGAAACTAAAACATAAAAGGAGTACAAGAAATGCACCTGGCTTCCCAGCAGGTCATTAAAGGAACTGGACAACGTAACACACATTTCCAACTCTGGGTTCGCCTTGTCTCCTCCACACTATTAGTATCAACCATCACTCCTGTGATGTTACCACTGAGTACCTGGCACTATAGCCATGGCACTGTGCCAGAACACTCTTATGGAATAAGATACTAACACAGAAATTATTCTAAATGGAGACGTGCAGATAGCATTTTCCTCTAAGGCATGCCAGCTATTTTTTTGAAATGTTCAATGTTTAGTAAACTAGGATTATTTCATATCATGGGAAACTAAAAAGAATTTCATAAGCTACTTGCAAATACAAGCCAATGCCAAAAGACACTACATTTGGTAGAGCATGCAGATTTTGATGCACCTTTTTTTGTTTGGTTTGGTTTGGTTTGGTTTGGTTTGGTTTGGTTTGGTTTGGTTTGGTTTGGTTTGGTTTGGTTTGGTTTTTTTTGAGACAGGGTTTCCCTGTGTAGCCCTGGCTGTCCTGGAACTCACTCTGTAGACCAGGCTGGCCCGAACTCAGAAATCCGCCTGCCTCTGCCTCCCAAGTGCTGGGATTACAGGCGTGTGCCACCACCGCCCAGCGAGCATGCAGATTTTGACCAAAGTAAAGAGGAAAGTTTAATGATAGAAAAGGTGACCGGAAATTGTGGTACTGCGTCACCAGGAAAATCTAGTCCAGGCTTGGAGTGAATGGAAATTCTTTGATGTAGCAGTGCTGTGGTACCTAGTATGAAATAAGCAGTGTGCTTCTCATTAGTTCTCACCAGACAAGCATGGACATCATGACATAAACAGTTCAATAGTTAATGGAATCCTTTACCTCAAAGATGAACATCTAGACAGGAATGAATTTCTGTTATCTACCCCTCTTACTAGTATAAAAGGAAACCATTTTCTCGGGCTCTATCCAAACCAACCCTTTAGAAGGCTATCATCTCTATATGGAAAGGCCACATGCCACCAGGCGATCTTCCTCCTGGGATGAACCAGAGAGGTTTCCAGCTTTACACACAGTGCTAACTGATACAACATTCCCAGTGAGTTACTCATGGTATACAAGAATAAATCTCATTTTAAAGTGATTTTCACAATCTCTCTACAAAATGACATCTGAAAGCACTTAAGAGATACACTTATACCCCTGGTGGTCAAAAAAAAGGGTGGAAAATCCTCTCTGTCTTACTTCATAAAGGTTATTGAAAATGCCATGCGATTAATATTATTTATTTGGCATTGGGTTAAACACCAAAGGTAACACTTAACCACTCTCTGTTTACCAAGTTAATCACCAGATTTGTCTACTTTGTCTGATTTACTGAGACAAATACTTTGAGTGTCTGAAATGTGTTATCTGGCCCTGGGAAAGGAAAACGAAGGGAGTGTTGTGCATTTATTAATAGATAAGTGCAAACAGGCCCTATCCTATCAAATGAACAGCTAGGACCTTTGGCCACTGTTTACTGAAAATAAAATTAGCCTTGGCTGGCAGGTACTTATCAGCTCTGAGAATAATTAACTACTCACATCTGGTACTCGTTACTGAAAATGCTAGTGGGAGCCATTACCTTTGGTAAGGGTTATATTTCCTGACTAGCTAACCTCCCCCTAACGTACTACTGGAATGCACTCCTCATTTCCAAGCAGTCTGCCTGCAGTACCAAGAGCATTTCCACAGGCTGTTTCCCCTCCTCAACCCAACAGAAAGACATTTTCAGAAATCCAAAACATATCGACAAGACATGCTGGTTCCCACAGGATGCTTACCCAGCTCACCGCTGGGAATTCCCTGCCCCACGGAGTCCTGGGAACTTTGTAAACAAACAAGGGTCAGTTTGAGTTAATCAATAATAACATTTTTGTACTTTAAATTTTGTTTTTGTGGTTTTTCAAGGACTTGAGGGAACTTCATTGTGTAGAATAACATGAGTATCATGTTCAAGGTTCAAGAAGCCCAGGAACCCGCAGCTGCCTTCCTTGGTCAGATGGGAAACAGTAATAAACTGGGTACCTCATGCCCACTTTATTTGTTTTCTATTCTAACAATTCCCTTACTGGGCAATAATTTTCACAATTTCATTAAAGCAAAGGAAATGCTCCAGGGCATTCATATAAATAAGCAATACATAATATGTGCTTTTATATTCATGCAACAGGGATCAAGAGGCAGGAAACTCAAGGCCTCTGCAATTAGCTTGCTGTGAAATCCTAAACAAGTCACTTGTTGTCCAGTGTCTCTTGTATCTATGCTCTGTAAAAGCTACACTGCAACGCTGGACGAAGGAGTGATTTCTGAGAGTGCCAGGGAAGTGTTTGTAAATCAGAAATAAAAACCAAAAGAACACACACACGGGCTGGACCCAAGCCACCCCGCACATAGGTAGCAGAAGTGCAGCTCGGTCTTCATGTGGGTCCTGAACAACTGGAGTGGGGGCTGTCCCAAAAGCTGTTGCCTGGATGTGGGACATGTTCTTCTGGTGCCTTGTCTGACCTCAGTGAGAGAGGAGTGCCTAGCCTCACAGAGACTTGAAGTGCCAGGGTTGTGGGAATACCCGGGGGAGGCACCTGCTTAGAGAAGAAGGGGATTGTAGGGGGTGGGGGTGGGGTGAGGGTGACCAGGAGTGGGGCAGTGAGCGGGATGTAAATAAGTAAAAGAAATTAAATTAAATAATTAAAAAAACTTTTAAAAAGTGCCAGCTCTTCAAGACCCCTTTCCTCAAAGAAAATAGTAAGCTCCCATCAATACTAAATGGTGCCATTTTAATTTACACCTTTTATTATGGGCTATTTCTGACATGTTTTACAGATAAATGTTGCTCCTAATGCGACAAAGGAGTGTGTATGAAAACGGTGGGTAATCTGAAGATCAGCAGCTGCTCTGTTTCTAAGGAAACTGCAAATTGGATTCTATTAACAATGAATAGATGGTCTCTCCAAACACACAAGCCTTCTAACACACACTAGGTGGGTGGACATCAGATACCTTAGTAGATGAGGAACCGAACTAAGAAGCTGGGAAGTCTAAGGCTATGGAGCCAGTAATTAAGGGTTGGGAAACAGAAGAAGGTAGGAATAATAGGCAAGAAGGGAATTTAATACTGAGGAGGGACTGGAGGCCAAAGGAAAACAGAAGAAACAGAAAAAACAATGAGCATTCTGGGATTAAGTAGTCCAGTCAGGTGAAGCAGTGAGGCCACACTACGGGGTGTCAGGGGAGTACGGGGGGGGGGGGGGAGTGGGAGGAGACTAAGCCAGTTAAAATAGCAAGGCCAGTAGGAATTACTGGTCAAAATCAGAGAATGCTAGTTGCACTGGACAGAGCCCAACAGGGACAAAAAGGAAGCCAAACGGAATACATTAATAATTCTAAGCAAGAGCAGCCATGAGGATTTAGAATGTAGCACTAAGAAATTATTTGTATAAAACTGGCAGAAATAGAAAATGCTAACCCTCAAATCGAACTCCAACAATAACTTTGAGTTACTGGAGTGTGGAAATTTTCTTATGCGAATCCATCTGTGGTATCACTTCAACTGTTTACTGGAAAGCTAGCTGTGGCGTGACTACAGAGAGCCCTCCTAGGTTTCATTCAGATGCATCCACTCAACTCAAGAATCGAGGAAGCCAACAGTTTCAACTATTTTCATGTCACTAAACAAGGAGGTGGGGTAAAAGTGTCTTTTATTCTGCTGATGTATTTGTCCTCTGGAGGCTTACAGCCTCTATCGGCTACCCTAGGCCCAGTCCTGGAAGTTTCTAGTCTGCACAATCTTATCTGGGCCTAGAATGTCTTAAGCTTCTGAGAGCTACTGCTAAGTAAGCTCCCCCTTTCTAGTTCTTTCTGAGTCTGCCTGGCTGGTTCAACTCAGCTATTCTGTCTCAAAATTCCTCTCCAAGCTAACTGATTCAAACTTCTCTTTGAATTGCCCTTCTTGGCATCAAACTAACTCTAGCAATCTGTTCTAATCTTCTGGCTCCTTCTCATTCTCTGGCTTGTTCTGTCATACATGTGTCTTGTTTGTTCTCTCTTCAACCTGTCTCTGAAAAACTCTCCCAGTTAAATTACCTCTGAATTACAGGAGCTAACTGATCAGAATTGACTAGAACTCAGGTTTCCTGGGTGCTAAGATGAAAGGAATGTACCAACACCCGTAGACCTAAGCTTTTCTTTACCTGAAACTTGCTGTATACCAGGCTGGCCTTGAACTCAGAGATCTGCTTGCCTGTGTCTCCTGGGATTAAAGGCTTATCTGATTTCCAGCCAGATCACACAGACCTAGAAGGTCTTTGGTTGTGATCTCTTGCCAGAACAGCCGTGCTGCAAATGAAAATTCCTCTACAGAGGTTGGTTTTTCTGAAGAGCTAAATGGCTAGAATGCATGGCATTCACTGGGTCCCCATCATTCGTCCACATAGCACCTGCTTTCATGTGGCCACTTTAGCTCACAGTCATGGAGACATCACAAAGCACTAGCTGGTAGCAAGAAACACTCTGACCATTGTCTAGCATACTAAAATCCTTTATTGTCATCTAAATTTAAAAAAATGCTTTTGATAAGAGTTTTTAAAATAATTGCTAATTTCTCCCCCCCCCCTCAGATGTAGGATATTACATGTCGTACCACATTAAGACAAAATCTCATTCTTTTCATGCTATAGCCCAGGCTGGTCTTGAATTTAGTATAATTAACAATAATTCTCCTGTCTCCTAAATGCTGGAATTATAGGCTTGATCCACTACATCTGAGCTTAGATAGGTATTCTGATGAAAAATTATATGGCTTATTTTTTAATATTATTTCTGAGGAGTTAGCTAACACGTATACATTAATTTTTAAAAGTAATTTATGCTCTATTTAAATTTACTCATTAAATGAGAATCGACATAAAGCTGGATGCTATGGAAATTAAAGAAAATTGATTTATGAGGCTAATTTTACTTTGATGTTAAAATTGTTTCAATCTTGTTCAGTATTAATTCTTTTTGTAAATTTAGGTTAATGGCAATTTGTCTAGAAATAGAAACTAGAAAAGTGGGGTTTCTTACCCTTGGCACTGTGAACATTGCATGCTGGGTAAAGGTTTTCTTGGGAGGAGCTGACCTGTGCACTGCAGGATGTTAGAAGCATCTCTGGCTTGGACCCACCAGCATGCAGCCCCCTCCATGCATACTTATCACAACCCAAATCATCTGCAAATATTACCAAATGGCAAAACCATCCCCTTGAAAAGCAATGCTAGAAAGGAATGGCAGTCATCACTATTTCAAATGTCTTTAGATACAGCAAAGCATTGGGAAAAGAGAAGGGCTTGACATGTAGTCAGAGATGATGTGAAAGTCATGGTCTATCACTCACTGTCATTGTGGCCTTATGGATATTAATTTATGTGGCCCCCAACTTCCCCAAAAGAGGAAGGGATTAATCATGTTCTGGTATACATTTCTCTTTGCCGGCCCAGAATACCACCCCTAATCTGTGTGCAGTACTGGGAATTGGCATGAGGGTCTCACACATGCTACATAGTCTAGTTTCACTTCTGTTGCTGTGATGAAATACCCTGATGAAGAGCATCTCAGGGAGAAAGGGTTTAACTCACAATTTAAGTCCCCACCCACCACAGTAGGAAGAACTTAAACACTGATCATATCACATCCACAGTTAACAGCAGAGAGAAATAAATGCTTGCACGTTTATTTCTCAACTTTACTTTCTCTATCCAACCCTGGGTTATGGTACCACCTACTTTTAATTTGAGGTTTTCTCATGAATTAATGTAATCAAGACCAACCCCTATAGAGATGCCCACAGATCAACCTGATTGAGAGTCTTTCTCAGGGAATTCTACCTGTGCCTAGGTGATAATTAAAACCAGCCATCACATCAGGCAAAGCTGTCTATACTATATCCCTCCACCATCTTTTTATTTTTCACTGAGGCACAGTCTCTATAAGTTGTCCAGACTGGCCTTGGACTCTGTAGCTCAGGTTGGACTTAAACAAAGAGATACTTCTAGCTCAGCCTCCCCAATATCTAGGATTACAGACCAGGGCCACCACGACCGGCTCTAGGACTTCTTTTGGGAGGGGCTTACGGTATCCTTTCTTCCTTTAGAAGAGATACATCTCTTCTGTTCTGGTCCTAAGACTCTGCCCCATGGTAGAGCACAAGAAGTATATTTGAGCAGTGATGTAAGTGCATCTTAAAGCCTAAAAGTCTGGCTCAGGGATGGGGTTGGAGTTCCAGTGGGCCAGTTAGCCTCAACTCTGCAACCTCTTGCTGGAGTACTCAGGGGAGGCTCTCCTCCTGCTCAGCTAGTATAGTACAGTGTTAAGCTCATCACTTCAAGGTGGGAAAAGAAGAAAGTAGAACCTGGAGAAATGATGCTTAATGTTCCAAGTCAGATCTATCCCCAGACACATCAGCAGTGATCAGTGGCTTAATTCCTTCACTTTAAGTCTCTGTGATTTAGACTTGATCATTTAGGGAGAATTCCTTTTTAATCCAATATCTATCTCAAACATTTGTTGAGAGAACCAAGCATAATAATGAAAGAAATAGGACTATAAAGAACATACTTCAATTGCTAATCCATACCAATCACACACACACACACACACACACACACACACACACACACACACACCTGGCTTCAACTTCCTAATAAACTAGAAAATATCCCCCAAGTGGCCATATTTATTTCAGAAGGCTGAAAGGAGGGATTTATAGTTGGTAAAGCAAAGTACTAGAACTAGAATATGAATGAAGGACTTACTGATTAAGATAATTATTTAATACACTTAAAAGAAAACAAAATTAATGTTAAAAGTCCATGATAAAGACAAAGTCAAGATAGCTAGTCTTTCATTTTGACTCAGGCTCCTATATAGTTTGGCAAGGAACAGCAAAAACAATCACATTTCTTTTTTTCTTTTTCTTTCTTTCTTTTTTTTCTTTTTCTTTCTTTCTTTCTTTCTTTCTTTCTTTTTTTTTAGAAAATAAAACAGAGTTTATTAAGATATTAGGGAAACATTCCTAAGAATGGGAGTGGGCTTCTGAGCAGGAGAAAATGTGCTCTTGAAAGCCCCAGGGCCCTGACCTTCATGCCCCTTTATAGGCCAAATCTACTTAGCCCCCACCTCCCCCATGTTTCTATGCTGCAGGCTTTTTCTTGAGCATGTTCCATGTGTTGTATGGAGTGCTGGTGGGAAATGGCTTATGATTTTCCAGCAATTGGATTTTTTACATGTTAAATTTTAGGTGTCTCTTTGATTCCTATACTCCTGTGACATGGGGAGCTGGGTAGCAAGGAAAAGAAAAGAACCAAAGACCTGCAATCCAGCTATTTAAGGCTTGATAATTTGATCAACACAGGGCATTACCATCTTTTGAACAGTAGATGATGTCTCTACTTTGTACAACTTAGAAATGTGATTGTTTCTTGGTCAAAGGAAAAATCCACCAAGAAACAATCACATTTCTAAGTTGTACAAGGTAGAGACATCATCTACTGTTCAAAAGTGGAGTCAAAGATTCAGAGGCATGGGAGATATAGTCTAATTAAGAATTCTGAGCTACAAGTGAAAAATCCCAGGTTCAAGTCTCAACTTCACCAGGCCTAAAGAATGCAGTAGTAACAAATTACCTAGCCTTTTTGATCTTCAGAATTTTCTTAAATAAACTGAAAGGCCTATACCTGCTTATTAGTTACACCTAGCTCTGAAGTTTTATAATTCTACTGTAAAATTGATTGCTTTTGATGACTAGAAATAAATCGCACCAAGTATGCTGTAATTCCAGTTCAACATTTGTGCTAACTGGGAGCTTATGAAATGGCAAGTTTCAACTATTCAAGTCTGCTAAAAAAAATAAAACCCATGTTAAGCATTATTCAAAAAAAAAAAAAAAGCGGAGGGAGTGCTCTTACATGTTTCAAATGCCACTCAATGACAAGTCCTACAATAGAGAAGTCGGCCGCTTTGTGTTGTGCGTATAGGGTGGTATGGTTGATCTGTGTCTCTGAAAGCTGAAATAATTCACAAGGCCACCCACTGACAAGTCCATTGAAGCATAAAGTAATCGGGTTAATAAATAACTGCTTATAATTTCCAGATAGGAAAATGAAAAATCTAAAGTCAACAACCACATGACAGGGTGATAAGCAGGAGCAAGAGTAAGTAAAAGAAAAGCAATTTCTAACACGATGTCTGAGGTCAAAAGTGCTGAGAAGTATTGGCGTTAGAGCACCTCAGACTATAAACACTGAATAAGAAAAATTAAAATTTGTGTTCTGGGTCCATGCATATAAACTTTTTTCAAACTTGTTACTGAACTTTAAAAAGTAATGAGATTAGTGAGCTCAGCAACTTTTAAACAAAAATTCATAATGAAAACAGGAACTTCTTCTTGAAAACAAAGTAAATATTTACATGCAGAACGTCAAGCATCGACAAAGTACATATGACTGTGTAAGTGGCTGTCCATGCAGTAAAGCCAATTTCAACAGCTCCAACTCATGGTCAATATGATTCCATCTAACTGCAGCAACTTTACTCAATCTCTCGAAGGGATGTTCATTCTACACTCAAATTAAGCAAATATTCTGGGTGCTTTAGATTCCATATTTGAAAATACAAGCAATTATTGTAATCTCTACACATGACGTTGTGCAAAATGATGATGCATTTAAAGGCTCTTCTGATTATGTGATAGGTGATTGTTATAAAACAAGATGGGAAATGAAATCAACTGTTTATTAAATATGTCTGTCTTCTAGGTAACATAATGAGTTTTGGGAAAATTTCTTTTTCATTCTCCCAGCACCTCTGTGTGGCCACTGAAAATATTACCACTCACCTTAGCAGCTATAGGAGATGAAGTAAATTATTCAACTCATACCAAATGAAAATCATGACTGAGGGCAAAAATAAATCCTTGCTTTCGGATTCTCTACACTCCAGCATCATTATGCACCATTTGTATTGTTACTATGTGAAAGCAACTCTTTTCTCTAAATGAAAGAGACATGCTCTAAGGAGTGTCAAACATTTAAAAGAGAAGCGTGTTATATAATATGCGGGCGTTCAAATGCATTCACTGACTTTAAAGCTCACTTGCAGATTCATATAAGCACACTCCTTCCTTGGCTTGGCTTTCCTAAAGAAGACAGCAAGAAATAAAGGGGTAAAATTAAACACACCCGTGCTTCACTGGAACTGAACAATTACAGCTTGCCATTTCATATGCTTGAAACTTAAGCCATTTCCTTGACTGATGCAAAAATTACCTCAGTGTTACATTAAAGAATGACACCACTTGGGCATCCTCCATAATGCCACAGGCACAAGTGATTCAGCTTCCAGCTCAGAAAGTCCTTACGGCATTTTACCGAGTCATTCGAACTTTGTATACTTTAGACATTTTCCTTCCGATTCATACAATGGTCTTGTTCACAGTTTAGTCGAGGCACGTTGAAATTGGGTAGAAGGGGGTGTGGGGGAATGATGGGCAAAGGGTGTGGTGGGAAGTCCATCGTGAGCTAGTCTCCCTGAGAGCTATCTATTAGTCATCTCATGGGGCATGCCAGAAGCAGAGCAAGTCTTCTATGATCTCAAGAAGAGCCAGCCGTGGTTGAGCGCTGTCTTCCAGGACCATCCCAGAGAACTCACAGCCCACTGAAGCCTTGAACGAGTAGTCAATGGTATATAAAAGGGAGTCTTCTCCTGTAACTTCTCTCCAATTTGGAAAGTAATACTGTGGTTTTCTGACAAGCCAAATATAAATTAACATTTTTTAAAAAATCAACAAAACTAATAGGCTTAAATCATATTTTAAAATTAATGGTTACCAACATCATTACTTTTCTTTAGGATATAGAGGACCTGTAAACTGCTATTTCTAAAATACAACAGCATTTGGAACTAAAATCTATAGGGTCAGCTTCCATAATCCTAAAATCCAAAACCTGAGACCTTTTGAAGGTCAGGATGAAACCACAAATGGAAAATGTCACACCTGACTTCATGTGACAGGCTGACAGGTGTACCACAGGCATTATATGAAATTATGTCCAGGCCACATGAAGGAGGTACACATGAAACATGGGTGAGTTGCACATTTAGATTTGCTTCCTATTCCCATGATATATAATCCCATAGATGCAAATATTCTACAATCCAAAGAAATCTAAAATTCAAAATGTTTCTGGGCCCAGGTTTTTCTTAATTCTGCACTTGCTAGCTCTGCTGGACGAGGCTGAGACACTTCAGAACAGTGGCCTTTTCATCTATCAAATTACATGTGTGGGCTGAAAGGTACCTGGGCCTTTCTTCAGTTCTGAAATCCTCAGATTACCTAGCTCAGCAACTGTTACTATTTGACTTCTATGTAGGATCTTCAGTGTTCACAATGCCACTTACTGTGTAAAAATTGTTAAAATAAACAAGACATCAAAGAAGATGGACTGACATGTAGTACTTGTTTATAAATATGACTTTTTAAAAAAATGGAATTCAGAAGAACAGTAAGGTTTTCTAGTTCTCTGGTTGCACGAAATCAATCTTTCAGGCCATGTTCAGAGTTTAGAACAGTCATGTATGGAGTAATAACCTATAACTGATTCTAAAGACTTGAATATTTAATCTCTAGCCCTGTTGTTCTCCACCATCCCAACAGCAGTACTCAAAGTAAGTCTTTTTTAGATTTTAATACCACTTTGTATCAAAGAGATGCTATGAAGTCAGATTGGGAACTCTTAATGCAGAAGGCTTAAATTTTCATGTAAAAGAGCTACAAAACACTTCTGAAGGAAAAAAATGTTATCAAAGTTTCTATTTTGAAACTGTCAAGAACCTTGGAGGTATGCACTATTATCAGTAAGGAAAATTTATAATTCATTGTATATCAAACACATGCTTTCCCAAATACTTCATGAATAAACATCACATAGTAGATAAAGACACTATTAGAATGAAAATTAAATATGACTTATCATAGACCTTACACTAAGAAAAATATTCAAGCCTCTGAGAGCACTACATGTGCATATTAACTGCCAAATGATAAAACCCAAGCAGGGCCACATAAGCGACTGTGAGCATCATACAGGCTGAAGGTAGTGGCTTCAAAGCTCCCCTGACTTAAAAGAGGGCTCTTCCTAAAGGCCAATGGAAGGCGGCACAACCTTCCCCACAAAAGTAAAAGAAACTACCAGCAAAATGATCAGGAATTCAAAACAATTGAAATGCGCAAGGTTTTCCTGGTTGAGATGAACCTCTTCTTTAAACTCTGTCAGGGCTCCACCTGCAGCATCGATCTCAAACACATGGTTCACAAAAAATGTGATGACGCAGGAAATTGTGTAGAAGCAAACAAACAAACAGAACAGCATTCTCTCTCTCTCTTGAGCCTCATCAGAGCAGGGCTGGGAGTAAAGAGCTTGTTAGGGGCTTGATTTGAAAGTCTGCTTAACTGTTCACTGCATTTCAACACCCCGAGTCCCTCTTCTGAGTAGTCCAGGACAGGAAAAGGACTCTCCCATGCATCTAGTTCTTACTTGGCTGGCTTCTAAAACACTGTGTTAATTAGTCACATAAGTGGGCACAGTAAAATCCAAACCTTCCTGCATTACTAATCAAGTTAAATGGCTCTGCGCTGAGGACTTAGTCAAACCCAAACTCACACTTGCAAATTGCAAAAATCTGGGTTTATACTTTGCAATTAGTCACTGCTGCTTATGAATGTGTTTGCTTTTGAAACTATTTATAAAGAGATAAAAAAGTTGGATTTTACAGACACTGATTTACATTGACATTACAAGGGGACGCAAACAACAAAAAGATAATTAGCATTACTTTAGGTTATTTTTTTCTGCCCCTCTCTTACCGAACCCCTCCCCCAAACCCACTTGGTTCCCCAAAGAAAACTCAAAATAACAAAACAAAATGAACAAAATCAAGAATCTCAGAGCCATTTACTGTTTCAAGTTCATGAACTCTGAACTAGGACACCAACTCAGACCCCTTTCATCATTTCTTCTTATGTAGCACATTCCATGAAACCTCCCGATCTCATAGCTTAACCACGTTTCATTGGTGTGGTCGGTGGTGCACAAGCAAATCTGCTATCTAAATGTTTGGAGGATGTGTACGAGAGGAAGTATATATTAGTGTAATTCTGAAACTCATTTTCTAATTATCAATTAAGGATAAAATATGAAGCTTCTGTCTCTGACCCTTCTGTTTCGCTATGCTCATGTCTATACTACCTCTGAAAACCTAAGGAGGAGCCCTATGGGAATTTCGCTTCTGACTAAGTGGTTTAGAGCACTGACTATTCCTCCAGAGGTCCTGAGTTCAATTCCCAGCAACCTCACAGTGACTCACATTCATCTGTAACAGGATCTGATGCCCTCTTCTGAATACAGTTACAGGGTACTCATATAAATAAAATAAATAAGTAAATCTTAAAAGAAAAAAGCCCAACTTATATTGTCGTTGCTTTGATACATATTGTCCAGGCAGGCCTGGCACGCACTGTAGCTGAGGTTGACCTTGAACTCTGGATCCTCTGACAACTACTTCCCAAGTGTTGGGATGGCACATGTGTTTTCATCATATCTGGCATCAAAACAAGTGTGTGTGTGTATATATATATATATATATGTATTTTTGTATTGTACACACATATTTGTGCACACACACACACACACACACACACACACACACACAACATCTTTCACCCACAAAAACAGACAAAAAAAAAGAAGGGCTGCCTAAAATATGATTCTGAAAATGTGGAAGAACAATAAAATTCACCTAAAGTTGTACATTCGACGAAAGTATCTTTTAAAAGCAAAGGTGACAGTTGATAGTTTCTGTGAGAGGAAGTCAGTTTTCTTTAGTGGTAGGGCAAGCCACACTCCAAAGATCAGTTCAGGAAAATAAAGTAGACTCTATGGATTTAAACAATAAATAAAAGAGGAAACTTCAAAGGTGGGTGGGCAGATGGGTGAAGGCAGAGAGAAGAGATCTGGGAGGAGTTGGGGGAGGAAGGTGAATATGACCAAAATTGTGTACCTCTGAGGTGTATTCATTGCCCTTTATCTATATTTTTATTTTGAGTTGATCTAACTAAGTTGTATTTGCTGACCTTAGACTCAGTCTGTATCCTAGGTTGGCCTTGAACCTGTGGTCCTGCTGCCTCAGTCTCCCTAATAGCTGGCATGATAGACATGTATCACTAGACTTACAACAACAGGCCTGGATTATGTTAGTTTAGCTTCATAATAGTTTAGCTTCACTGATGATGTTTTAAAGAGATTATTTCACTTTAAAAAAAATTCATTAATTCTTTGAGAATTTCATAAAATGATTTTGCAATTTGCAAATTCATCCAGAATAACAAAAAACCCAGGATAGCAAAAACTATTCTCAACAATAAAAGAACTTCTGGTGGAATCACCATCCCTGACCTCAAGCTATACTACAGAGCAATCCTGATAAAAACTGCATGGTATCGGTACAGTGACAGGCAGATAGATCAATGGAATAGAATTGAAGACCCAGAAATGAACCCATACACCTATGGTCTCTTGATCTTTGACAAAGGTGCTAAAACCATCCAGTGGAAAAAGACAGCATTTTCAACAAATGGTGCTGGTTCAAGTGGCAGTTAGCATGTAGAAGAATGCAAATCGACCCATTCTTATTTCCTTGTACAAAGCTCAAGTCAAAGTGGATCAAGGACTTCCACATAAAACCAGATACATTGAAGCTAAAGTGGGGAAGAGCCTCAAGCTCATGGGAACAGGGGAAAATTTCCTGAACAGAACACCAATAGCATATGCTCTAAGTTGAAGAATTGTCAAATGGGACCTCATAAAATTGCAAAGCTTCTGTAAGGCAAAGGACACTGTCAGTAGGACAAAACAGCAGCTGGGCGTTGGTGGCACATGCCTGTAATCCCAGCACTCTGGGAGGCACCAGCACTCTGGGAAGCAGAGGCAGGTGGATTTCTGAGTTCAAGGCCAGCCTGGTCTACAGAGTGAGTTTCAGGACAGCCAGGGCTATACAGAGAAACTCTGTCTCAAAAAAAAAAAAAAAACAAAAACAAACAAAAAAAAAAAAAAAACCAAATCCAAAAAACCAAAAACCAAAAACCACCCCCCACCAAAAAAAAGGACAAAACAGCAACCAACAGATCGGGAAAAGATCTTTACCAATCCTACATCCGATAGTGGAGTAATATCCAATATATACAAAGAACTCAAGAAGTTGGACTTCAATAACCCTATTAAAAATGGGGTACGGAGCTAAACAAAGAATTCTCAACTGAAGAATACCAAATGGCTGAGAAGCATCTAAAAAAAAAATTCAACATCCTTAGTCATCCAGGAAATCCAAGTCAAAACAACCCTGAGATTCTACCTCACATCAATGTCAGAGTAGTTAAGATGAAAAACTCAGGGGACAGCAAATGCTGTCGAGGATGTAGAAAAAGAGGAACACTCCTCCATTGCTGGTGGGATTATAAGCTGGTAAAACTACTCTGGAAATCAGTTTGGCGGTTCCTCAGAAAATTGGACATAGTACTACCTGAGGACCCAGTTATACCACTCCTAGGCATATATCCAGAAGATGCTCCAACATGTAATAAGGACACGTGCTCCACTATGTTCATAGCAGCCTTATTTATAATAGCCAGTAGCTGGAAAGAACCCAGATGTTCCTCAGTAGAGGAATGGATACAGAAAATGTGGTATATTTACACAATGGAGTATTACTCAGCTATAAAAAACAATGAATTCATGACATTCTTAGGCAAATGGATGGAACTAGAAAATATCATCCTTACTGAGGTAACCAAATCACAAAAGAACACACATGGTAGGTGATAAGTGGATATTGGCCCAGAAGCTTGGAATACCCAAGATGTAATTCACAGACCACATGAAGCTCAGAAAGAAAAAAGACTGAAGTGTGGATACTTCAGTCCTTCTTAGAAGAGGGAACAGAGGACATACAGAGGGAGGAGATACAAAGACAAAGTGTGGAGCAGAGACTGAAGGAAAGGCCATCCAGAGACTTTCCCACCTGGGGGTCCATCCCATATACAGTTACTAAACTCAGACACTATTGTGGATGCCAACAAGTGCTTGCTGACAGGAGCCTGATATAGCTGTCTCCTGAGAGGCTCTGCCAGTGCCTGACAAATACAGAAGTGGGTGCTCTCAGCCAACCATTGAACTGAACACAGACTCCCCAAGAGTCCTCAGCTCTCTGAAGAGCTAGAGAAAGGACAAAGGAGCTGAAGGGGCTTGTATCCCCATAAAAGGAACAACAATATGAACCAACCAGTACCCCCAGAGCTCCCAGGAACCTAACCACCAACCAAAGAGGGACCCATGGCTCCAGCCACATGTGCAGCAGAGGATGGCCTTGTCGGACATCAATTAGAGCAGAGGCCCTTGGACCTGTGAAGGCTTGTTGCCCCAGTGTAGGGGAATGCCAGGTCAGAGAAGCAGGAGTGGGTGTGTTAGTGAGCAAGGGAAAGGGGTATGGGATAGGGGGTTTTTGGAGAGGAAATGAGGAAAGAGGATAACATTTGAAATGTAAATAAAGAAAATATCTAATAAAAAAGAAAAGAAAGAGGACATCATGAGTTTTGCAGCAAATGGATGGAACCAGAAAATATCATCCTGAGTGAGGTAATTCAGACCCAAAAGGACATGCATGGTAAGTAGTCACTAATAAGTAGATATTAGCTAAAAAGTACAGAATACTCAGGACACAATCCACAGAACTCAAGAAGGTTAACAAGCCAAAGGGCCCAAGTGAGGATGTGTCAGTACACTTGGGAGAGAGAAGAAAGCAATCACAGGAGGCAGAGGGAGGGAGGGAGGGGTCTGGGTGGGAGTGTAGAGAAGGAGGGGGAAAAGGGAACATGATCAGGTATTGAAGGGGACAGGGAACAAGAGAGAAGCCCTGAGGGCCAGAAGAAAGAATGGAAATATGCGACCTCTTGGGAGGGGGAACCCTCTAGAATGTACCAGAGACCTGGGAGGTGAGAGACTCTCAGAACTCAAAGGGAAGGACCTTAGATAAAATGCCCAACAGTGGGGAGAGGGTACTTGAAGAGTTCACCTCCAGTAGAAAGACCTAACCCTAAGCCTAACCCATCAAGTGGAGGGATGGGGTTGCCATCCCACAGTCAAAAACACTGACCTAGAATTGTTCCTGTCTAAAAGAACTGCATGGTCAAAAACTGAGAAGAGACTGAGGAAAAGGAGGTCCAGTGACAGGCCCAACTTGGGATCCATCTCAAGGGGAGTCTGCAAGGCCAGATACTATGGTGTGCTTACACACCTAGCATGGCGGCCCTCTGAGAGGCCCAACAAGCAGCTGACTGAGACGGAAGCAGATACTCATACCCAACCAATGGACTGAAGTCTGGGATCTCTGGAATTGAATTAGGGAAAGGCTGGAAGAAGCTGAGGAGGAGGGTGGCCCCATAGGAAGACCAGCAATTTCAACTAACCCGTACTCCTGAAATCTCTCAAATGCTGAGCCAGCAACCAGGCAGGATATACTAACTGGTCCAAATCCCCCAATACATACACAGAAGAGGACTGTCTGGTCTGGCCTCAGTGAGAGAAGACACACCCAACCAGAGAGAGAGAGAGAGAGAGACAGAGACAGAGACAGAGACAGAGACAGAGAGAGACTTGAGGCCCCAGGGAGTAGGGAGGCCTGGTGTGTATGTGGTAGGGTGGTAGGGGGAACATCCTCTTGGGATGGGGGTGGGGGTTGGGGGTGAGGAAGAATGGGAAATGGGAGGTGGAACTGTGGGAAGGTGAACCAGGAGGAGTAACAACTGGACTATAAAAAAAATAAAAGTAATACAAAGTTTAAAAAAACAGAGTGAAACCTAAACACCTACAAGAAGGGCTAAAAAAGCCATGAAATTGTCAAGTGCTGCTGTACATATGAAGCAGGAGGACTTTGTATTCATTTCATTGCTGGCAAGAATGCAAAATGTGCCAGACAGTGGTGGCGCACATCTTTAATCCCAGCACTTGGGAGGCAGAGGCAGGCGGATTTCTGAGTTTGAGGCCAGCCTGGTCTACAGAGTGAGTTCCAGGACAGCCAGGGCTATACAGAGAAACTCTGTCTTGAAAAACCACAAAAAGAAGAAGAAGGAGGAGGAGGAGGAGGAGGAGGAGGAGGAAGAGGAGGAGGAGGAGGAGGAGGAGGAGGAGAAGAAGAAGAAGGAGAAGAAGAAGAAGAAGAAGAAGAAGAAGAAGAAGAAGAAGAAGAAGAAGAAGAAGAAGAAGAAGAAGAAGAAGAGGAAGAATGCATTAGTTTGGCATTTCCTTACAAAGCTAAACATAAGATCCATTCCGTGATCTAGTCATTTCTAGCATTACTCCATTTAATAATCTACAGTCAGACGGTAAAAGTGAACATCAACAGGAGACACAATATGCATAGGTGGATGGATACACAGTGAAATACTATTTAGCTATAAAAGAAATGAAACACTGATCCAAGTGGCATGAATAAATCTCAGAATAATTGAGCTGAATTTAAAATCCACACCAAAAACTTTAAACAGTATGATCCCATTCATGCAAAACTCTTGAAGACTAAATATAATTTATAGTAACAAAAATATGCCAGTCATTTACTTGAAGAGAAATGGGAGAATGGTAGACGAGAAGACATGGAGAACCTTTGAGGATGATGAATATTCATTGTCCTCATTGCTCTTATGATCTGATGCATATACACACATGTCAAAACTTACTGCATTTTATCAATTGTACTATTTGTCCTGCTTATTAGATGCCAATAATGACCCAGTATCATTGTTTAAAACAAATAAAGATTCCCTTGAATTTCCTGTTCTAGTTCCATGTTCAATTTTTTATTTAAATATATTTTAATTAAAATATAATTATACCACTTCCCCGTTTTTTCCTTCCTTCATCCATTCCCATATCACCTCTCCCCAATCTTTCCTATGCACCCCCTCACTCTCAAATTGATAGCCTCTTTTCTTTTATTATTAATGTTGTATTTATATTTTCAGGTTTTAAATAGAGTATAAGTCTCTATAATAATCAGTTGTTTAAAACAAGGAACTATTTCTTTAGTCATCATTAAAGTAAAAGCACTTGTTAAAAAACCTATTATATGTAAACTAGTAGACTGGGCACCACTGGGTGCTATAGGTATGCTGTAAAATTACAAGGAATAGAGAATACTGACATTATAATGGTAGGCATCATGTTCTTTTCTAGAGAGTCAAAAAGCTCAGGGAATGACTAAACAAGGAGACCAAGTTTGGGATCATGAACACTTCTTGACAAAAAGCCTTAAGACATGGGAAGATTAGCTGGGTTGGGTGGCACACGTTGTAATCCTAGCACCTGGAAGGCAGATGCAGGAGGATTATAGCAAGTCTGAGACCAGTCTGGTGTGTACAGTGAGCTCTAGGTTAACCAGAGCTCCATTGTGAGACCCTGTCCTGAAAGACAGGATCAGAAGAGGGAGAAGAGGGAGATCAGGAGAGAGAAGAAAGAAGGAAAGACATGCCAAGGTTAGTAAGTAAGAATTTCAGAAATACAGATGTCAAGTAGAAGGTCTTAAATGATGTTTTCATTTTAAATCAGAGTACATCACACCTCAGTGGGAGGCCATGAGATTAAGGAAGAGTCAGTCATAGGGAACAGTATCCATGCCACAGGTACTCTTATTAGACAGAGTGTTATCTATGAAAATTACAGACACACAAACATTCATTTGATGGAACTATTCCTTCTGTGTTGACAGATCTCAGTTGATTCTTCTAAAATTCACCAACTCTGGATGTAGGGCCAGAAACCTCTGGCTTAGTCAAGCAGAATAAGACTCCTAGAGAAATTCTTTTGCTACCACAATTATGTGAGTGCGGTTCTAAGTGGTAAGTCTCGGTGCTTGCCAAATTCCTCTGGTCTGATCTTGAATCTGAATGAACCAAAAATATAGCCAAGTAGGACCTTCTACTTCTAGCCATATTTGATTATCCAATATCCCTTCACAACCATGCCTGCTTTTCTCCTGAAGAAACTTCCCGCCAGAGGCTCTTAATGTACTTGAGGGAACAGACATAAGGAACATCCACTGCACTCTGTGGCCACACTGGCAGCTTTCACCTAAGTAAAACTCCTATTTGAACCCCATTTGAACAGTTTCTTTACCTAACCAAGGCAATGAGCACAGAGTCCATTGGTAGCTAGGAAGATCCACTATGTGACAGGTATTTATGTTTTACTTAAACATGATCCTCCTGCCTCAGCCTCCTTGAGTTCTTGGAACCAAAAGCATGCACCATGTTGTCCAGCATGTCACTCCTCACTTTGATCTGAAAATGAAAAGCTCTTGATTATTCTGTCTGGTCTCTCAAGGTTCTTCCCTCTACTTGAACCTCAAGTCCATTCCCAACAGCCTGTACACAGTCCAGGCCATCTGAGAAGTCCGCACATGAAGTCCCCTGAAGCTTCAGAACTTTCTTTTTGTGCTTTTGGTCTTTGCTGATTTCACAGCTTTGTTTTTGCAACTCAGCCTCCCCTACCAATGCTGTAAAGCTTAATAATCCCATCCTGTTTCCTTTTAACAGAGCATTTCTGGATGCCTTTTGATAAATTATGACTTCTTATACTCCAAACAGGTCTAGATGATTTTACATTGGGTCCAGTCTTCACAGTCCTACACATATCAGAATAATACTAAATCTCTAAATTATGAAAAGTATGGATGAAATATTTTACACAAATTATATACTACCTTTACAAATGAATATTTAGCCAATTAAAAGGGAAAGGAAAAAACCAAAGATACTTCAGATCTTCTTTGGATGAATTTAACTTGTACAAAAATTTTTGGACAAGATGCACTACAGCTGAATCCATATGAAAGCCATAAAGAACAGGAAATGCATGCATACTTATGCTATAAATAATTTCAGGAATTTATTTCCAGACAACTCACTCCATTCATATATTAACCCTGAATTAGAAAACTATCTCTGCTCCCAGGCACTAAGCCATCAACCAAGGAGCACACTTGGCTCCAGCTGCAAGTGTAGCAGAGGAGGGCCTTGTCAGGCATCAGTGGGAGGAGAAGTCCTTGGTTCTATGAAGAAGACTCAGTAGAGGTCCCAGTGAAGGGAAACTGAGGGCAGGGAGGTAGGAGTGGGATGGGTGGAGGAACACCCTCACAGAAGCATGGGGAGGGAGGATGGGATAAAGGATTTCCAGGAGGAGGGCAAACCAGGAAAGGGGATAATATTTGAAATATAAATAAAGAAAATATCCAATAAAAATAAAGAAAAGCCGGGTGGTAGTGGCGCACGCCTGTAATCCCAGCACTTGGGAGACAGAGGCAGGTGGATTTCTGAGTTCGAGGCCAGCCTGGTCTACAGAGTGAGTTCCAGGACAGCCAAGGCTACACAGAGAAACCCTGTCTCAAAAAACCAAAAAAGAAAGAAAGGAAGAAAGGAAGGAAGGAAGGAAGGAAGGAAGGAAGGAAGGAAGAAAGAAAGAAAGAAAGAAAGAAAGAAAGAAAGAAAGAAAGAAAACGATCTCTGAACAAAAGAGGCTCATATTGCCCAATAATAAGATACCTACTTCAAGTTAGCATTTAAACCATCAGCAAATGTTTACAATTATTTGTCAAACAGGATATGTGTAATAGATACATTATATAGGTTATAACACTTCATAGTTACAGTTGCTCCAAAAGTATTAATGTTTTTAATACTCTTAGAATACAGAGGTAGAAACAAAGTTCCCCTAAGCGTGCCTTACTTGCCCAAGTCACCCTGCAGCAGATTTTCAAGCCCAAATCTTCCCGGTTTCAAGGCCTGTGTCCTTTCCCATAGGATGGCCTCCCATCGGTTGGAGGAGCTATTATCAGTGCTTCGGAAAACTCCTGACACATTAGACCTGACACTATAGCAGGGAAGCCTTTGAGCACGGCCATGAAGCTTACAAGCTTAGGCTCCAGCAAGCGTGCGATCTAAATCCGTCTCTTCTGTGTCTTTGCTTCCTTTTTCTCATCCATGAAATGAGGAGGTTCAGATAGCTAAGATTTAAAAGCCCTTCCAGCTCTTAAAGGTCTGCCATCTATGAGTCCATGCATTATACACCATGCAAAACTATGGAATGGGGAAAAGATAAACAAGAGAGAGTTTAATTGGACGCAAGACCCACTATAGCCAAACCAACTGAAAAGGCAGACATGAGAGAAAAGAGGCCATTACCGAATACATTACAAGTAAATGAAACCTCTCACTGAAGATTTTACCAACTACACTAGTCTGTTTCAACTGAGCATCAAGCAATATTTTAACGATTTAAGTAAAATACAAAATACACACAGACACGAGGAAACATTAGAGAAGCCCA
The DNA here is from genome assembly GCA_964023405.1 of Apodemus agrarius. Classification (NCBI taxonomy): domain Eukaryota; kingdom Metazoa; phylum Chordata; class Mammalia; order Rodentia; family Muridae; genus Apodemus; species Apodemus agrarius. The sequence continues at coordinate 43,777,627 of OZ030011.1, forward strand.
AGTACAAACATACTCTGAGTTTGTTTTTCACTGAATGAGATTCTAAAAACTTTGTGGAATTCCCCTAAGAAGCAAGCGTGGGCTGGAGTTGGCAGGTACAGGGCACGGCAGCTCATAGAGGTTCTGGAAAGGGAGGCGGAGAAGAACAGTCCATTGTCTCTGCAAACACTCTGTTCTTCAACAAAAGACAATGCCCAGACATGGGAGACAATGACTGTGTGAGGCTTTTGTTTGGCTTCGCCTTCCACACTGAGCCTGCAGACGCAGGCCAACCACAGCAGAACAATTTAAAACTTTCATAACACACAGCTTCTCCGTGTATTCAGCCAAGACTCTTCCATTTCCTGATTCTTCCCAGATTCTCTAAAAGGGGGAGAAAGTGCCTCTTTGCTGAGAGGCCATCACTAAGAGCCAATAGGAGGTGGACACAGACAAGCTCCACAGAAGAACTTCACAGGTCAGAGGTAAAAGGCTCCCACAGCAGCTGGGGCTAGACAGACAGCAAATGGCCTAGAGAGTGCAGGCCTTGGGAGGCCATGTGGCTTGGGATGGACTGTCAAGGCTGAGAAAAAGTCAAATTCCTAAATCTGTGAGTGGCCAGCAGCTCTGGTTATCAGTCTTAAAGTCTCCCAGTAGATAAATATGTTTTACGTGGAAGAAAAAAAGATGATGAACAGTCTGGCAAAAGAAAATAAGACAAACCACATCTTCCACAGGATGTTCACAGACCATAATGCCAAAGAATGTGCAGGGGGTGGGGGGAAACTCCCTAAGAGGGAGGGAGAGGGGAAAAAATTAAAGCCATCAGCGCTAACATTTGCCAAGGAGCGAGAGCACTGTTCAGACCAGCTAGAAATTGCTGCAGCTCCAGAGTCTGTACACACTACCAGACCTGCCACTATCCTCGCCAGCCTGTGCCTCCCCTGAAGACTGCAGCTGCACCCTGAAGCCCCCAGAAAGCGGCAGCTGGGACACAGTGACAGCTGGAAGGAAAGGGGTTAGGCGAGGGCTTGGCATAAACAGACGTGTAGCCAAAAGGCGCAAGTATGAAGAGAGAGAGGCAATTTTCCTGTGTGGTTTGGGCATGTGGTGTGGGAAGCTGAGGATGAGAGCTAGCCAAAGTTCTGGGGCCTTGACGGCCTGAAGGGTTTGGCAGGCTCGGCGTTTCTCATGGCAGACGGGCCAGGAAACGAAGCTTTCAGCTGTCTGCTTCAATGTTTTTCTCACTGTCACCGTTTTCATGTTCAATCCCTGGCCCATTTTGTGTTTTCTTCTTCTTTGGGGATTAGCACATCAGTGTGGTCAGAATCCACTTGGGTTTCTCAGGGCTGCTCTGTGCATCATTTCCTCACACACCATTATCTGTCAAGCAGAGACTTGGAGAGTGTGAACCGCGGCATAGCACAAAGCAAACAATAGGAGATGCTTTCTCTGTAAGAGCATTAAAGAGCATTCAACAGTGCCTTGAATTACAGATGGGCAAGCTAACAGTATTTAAGAGGGAAAGGGGGACTTGCTAACACCACACCAACTCTTAAGAGCAGCAAAGTGTGGACAAGTACCCAGTTCTTTCTCCCCTGGAGAGCCAGAGTCCTTCCCCCAAACATCTGTTCTCTTCAAGGCTTCATTTTCGACAAGAGCTCTAACTCCCATCCTCCATGGTAACACCGATTTGATAAGAAGGATGTCCTCTCTCGTTCTCATTCTCTAGGTTCTGAGCAAAAATGCAACTCAACATCTTAAGTTTGCCATGTAAGTATTCAAAATGTTTGCTACCTCACCCAGAAGGAGGTGTATATAATTTGACAATACTAGAAAGCAAAGAACTTAAAACCAAGCAAAATGCTTGTCACTTAAAGGTGGCATGGTAAAACTTAGATTTTGAGTTTCATTTGTCATATGTAATTGTCAATCACATGAAGATAAAGTTGCCATTCAAATAAACAATGGCCTCAGCTTTCCCCGCCATGTTGATTTAAAAGTAGCAGGTTAATTTCAAGCCTTGGAGATATGTTTCAAAATAAGTATGTGTCTTAATGACAAAACACTATGACTACAGCAACTTGGGGAGGAACAGGATTTTTGGACTTATACTCCCACAGCACTGTTCATCATCAAAGTCAGGACAGGAACTCAAACAGGGCAAGAACCTAGAAGCAAAAGCTATTGCAGAGGCCCATGGAGGAATGCTGCTTACTGCTTGCTCATCATGTCTTACTTAAACTGCCTTCTTATAGAACACCAGCCCAAGGATGGCCCTCTCCTATAAGAAAAGGCCTTACAGACTCGTGTGCAGTCCGATCTTGAGGCATTTTCCCAATTGAGGTTTCCTCCTCTACACTGATTTTTGCTTGTGTCAAATTGACATATAATGATTCCAGCATAGTAGATATTAAAAACAGAATTTCCAACTTAAGGAACAATTTTAAAAATCAAAGGAGGCCTTAGGAATATGGGTCAGTAGATCAAGTGAGCGTGAGGATGGAGTCTGGGTCTCTAGCACCGTCATAAAAGCTGGGCATGTCTACCAGTTCACCTGTGATCCCAGCACGCAGAGACAGGGGATCCCTGCCTGCCCAGGCTAATCAAGTCAGTGAGCTCTGATTCAGAGAGAGCCTTTATCTCAGTAAACAAACTGGAGAGCAACAGAGAAAGACATTCAATGTCTTTATGGACTCTATGGGTACACATGTGCACCCCACACATGGGAACAAATATACATACACATGTAAAAATAAAATACAAAATGAAAGTTGCCTTCATTCTCAGTCTGATTTCTTCTACTCCAAAAGAAAACTATTTTTCAGAACCATAGAATCCATGTTACATGACATTGAAATATAACACTTTAGTAGAGTAATTAAATTACTCAAGTTTTCCTTCTCCCTGTATATTTAAATTTAAATGTTCTTCAAGACATTTATTATGTACTATAGCAGACTCTTCTTATCATGAATATATATATATATATATATATATATATATACACATATGTGTGTATATATATGCATATATGTTGGGAAATATAAACAACATATTAGGTTATTAATGTCATTGGTTTCTGGCACCCAAGCCACAGCTTGAAAAATATCTTCTGCAGAGAAGGAAGAACAGCTGTATTCACATGTGGGAAAAGATAAATAATGTTTCTCTTTTGGGACAAAGGCACTTGAAATTAACTGAGGAACACTAAAATGTGAGTAGGTCAAGTCAAATCAGTATGCACAGATAGCAGTAAAAGGTGCCATGAAACACAGTGGGTGGCCCCTGGATCAGCATGGCTTCCTGGGTCCAGAAAGGAGAACTGAAGGTGACACCTGAAATGAAGGGGAACAGAATGAGCCAGGTTAAAACCAACAGCAGCAGCGAGCCTTCCTGGACTGCGGGACCGCGCATGCTGAGCAGAGGTCAGAAGACCCCCAACTTCCATCCCCAGTGCCACACACACAAAAGAACCCCATTTCTATTAGGTCTCATAGTCTTTTAATCTAATGCACTTACTGTGCATGATAATTTGACATACTCCATAAATGTTTTGAAGAAAAAATGACATTATTGTTAGCACGAAGATAAGACTAACAGGAGTACCATAATATTAAATACCAGAAGATTGGGCAGGGACTGGGGAGATGCCTCAGTTAGTAAAGGGCCTGCAGCATGAATACCATGGGCTCTGGGCATGTTTGTAACCACAACACAGTGGGGTGAGAGACAAATGGATCCCTGAGCTCTCCTGTCAGTCAGTCTAACAACTGGTAAGTGCCAGGTTAGTGGAAGATTCTCTTCAAAATATAAGGTAGAGAGTGGTCAAAGAAAATATTCAATGTCAACCTCTGGGGTCAGTATTCACATGATATGCACACATGTACAAACGCGCGCGCGCGCGCGCACACACACACACACACACACACACACACACAATCCAAGAGCATAACAATGTGAATGAATGTAATACCCAAATGTCGGAGAACACGGAGACTTCAGAGCTGTCACAGAAGCTTGGCCTACCCATGTTTAAGAGAGTATGAGCCACACACAAGACATCGTGGTGGACACAAGGACGAGTGGCTGGTCTTTGTTTATTTTATCTGCAAATCCCTTCCTGGAGAGAAACATAGGTCTAGAGTCACAGCTCTTAAACTTTTTGGAAATTGCTGGAGCCCTACAAAGATTTTACTCCTAAGGACTGTGCTTAGCATATTAGAAATCATAACTGATGGCTTTTAAAGCATTTACTTTGCTAAAACCAAAAGATAAAATAACCCCATAACACCCTGATACAGATACCATTTTTTTTTAATCAAGGAAAATTATTTTCTAAAACAAGATTTAGTGAAAGAGTAACATCGTTTACATTCTTACAAATCTGCTGAAGTTCTGGCCTGGTTGTTGACAGCTGCCTTCTAAGATCAGCTCTGGCAGCAAAGTATATACAGCAGTAAGAGAGAGGGAATGGAAAAGGCAGGGCATGTCCTCTGACCATGCTGGGCATGGCCTCAGAGGAATCCTGAGAAGATCTCAGTGGCCTCCAGGGACCCAAGATCACACGGTAGTAAACACAGTTCCCCTAGCAACAGAAGAGAGTGTTCAAAACCAGGCAAATCATAGTAGGGATCCAGACTTACTTGTAGCTTTAACTTAGGGATCCGAGTCCATGACTTGGACTTATGCTTCTAATGGACTTATCTTCTTGTAGGCAGAGAAGCTGAATGGTCTGCTCTCTAGCACTGTGAACACGACCTTTTTAAAAGGCTTGGGATAAATGATGAGGGTGACCATATGCCTTATTTGCTTTGGGAGGTCTTGGAGTGTTTTTAAAACAGGGTGTCTACTAAAAGAGCACCTTAGCCTTCAAAAGTATCCCAATTTGGTGGTCAAATTTATGGTCAACTTGAAGATGCCCTTTAAAAGCAATGCAAGGTTCCTGCCTCTTGCCACTGTGTGGATAAGCAGAAAGTAGCCAAACTGGCTCAAGTAACGCTCTTTCACCGACTCAGGGAGAAAACTTCCCATCTCAGTGTCTCCTGCCATGCTGAACAGTTCTCTACAGCAGCCCCTGCTGTTTTCTTGTTCTGTGCCTAGTTAGAGTTTGAACGATGAGATGTAACTTTGTTCAAAGTCTCAAATCGGTTGAAATGTAACCTGTAAATCAAGGCTACCAATTAACAGACTGAGTTAACTAACCACTAGTCTATCAAAACATCAGGGAAAGCCCTGCACACCAGTTCACCACACCACCAGAAATTGAAGCAACACAGTAAGACAAGGGACTTCTTTGAAGAAATAGTAAGTCTGCCAAGGCCGAGCCCCATGAGCATGGCAGGGGGTATGAAGAGAACTGGAAAAGAAACGCTGTAAAAATCTGATTAGCGAACCTTGGAACTGACGTGAATCTGGCTCTGCAGCTCCGAGTGGCACAGAAACCTCAGCAGTTGTCCAGGCTTTTAGTAAGGCAAAATTATAAGAACGTTTTTATGAGTTGTGGCTGGCAAGCCCTAGCCTGTTAAAGGCCTTTTAAAAACCAATGCCGTGGTGGAGGTAACACTCAGTGTTTACCGTAGCTCTGGTTGTTAAGGGTTACTGCTAAGGTCCTGGTTTTCCATGACATCAGCAGCATTCCGAGGGAAGTGTGTGTCAGTGACTTTCAGTAATGACTCCTTTTTCCAAATGTTCAAAGCTTCTGCCAGGCTGCCCTGCACCTGCACAGCAGCTGAACTGCAGGAAAAGGAAAAGCAAGACAGATTAAGTGGGATTTTTGTCTGGATTCCTTAATGAGACTAAAGGCTTTTCTTCCTCCTGTGCTTGGTTTTTGTAATAAATCGATGCCAGCCCCTTTAGGAGTGACATAGCTCCTTTTAGGCTTTTCATAAACTCATCTGATTGTCTACCATGACCTCTCACTGACATATTCTGGAGTCAACTTTTGAGAATTTGTCTTCTGCAGGAAAGGTTTAGGGTTTAATGAAATGATCAACATAGCAGGCTCACCTGCTTGGAGTGTTTTCTGGGGGAAGCATTTGCTGCATCACAAATTTGTAGAAAACAGAAGTATCAAGGACACCTTGATTCGTGGTTGTTCTAAGATTCGTCTGGCTTTCAGCATCCAAACCAGATGTGGTGTCTCAAGGCAGCAGTAGAATTTCTCCTATGGCTTTGCCTCACCAAGGTCAGGGGTGTGGCTAGCCTGATTGGCAAGCACCAGGTGATCACTCAGGGGCCAGTGCTGACTCTGCACTTCTGCAAGACCCTTCTTTCAAAAGCCTTGGGGCACACTTACCAACATCAAGTCATCAGTAGTCATGACAGACATCTGAGTAAAGAGGTGCCAAGTATTAGTTCAGTTGGGAGAAACTGTGGGTGTGTGGGTCAGGAGACTGTAAACCCTGTTAAGAAGACCATGGGAGAGCACACAGAGCACGGTCACTACACAGAAGAGCCACAGTACACCAGTCTTGCCCCAGCTCTCTACCTATGCTATATTAACCTCATGTTTTGCCCCAATCAGAAGAATATGAAAATGAGCATTTTGTTCATAGGCAAAGCTTTAAGGTATCAACAGAAAACAGGAACAGACACAGGGAATTACACAAAGGGCTGTTCTCTTAAGGGCTTGGATGAAACAATGAGATCTTTCATTTCAGAATATACTTCGGTGAATGACATCTGATAGAAGGTTCAAGCTTTCTGTATTTCAGTTTCCTACCTAAAAACTAAAGTCATTCAGAATATATTTCAGGCATTTAAAAATTTAATGAGTCATGCTTTGAAAGGCATTGGTTTTTAATTTCTAATGTTGCCCGTGTTGATGTATGTGTACCACATGAATACCTGGTGCTCATATAGGCAAGAAGGAAGTGCCAGATGCCCTGGAACTGGAATTAGAGATGGTTGTGAACCATCATGTGGTTCTGGAAATCAAACAAAGGTACTCTAGAAGAGCAGCCAACGCACTAAACCATTGAGCCATCTCTCTAAGCCTGGACATAGAGATTTTTAAGAGAACTCTATGGTGCCTTTTTTTTTTTTAAAGTGCCTCTTTTGCAGTATACTACATGATTCTAGAGGATGTATCTCTTAGTTACTAGTATATATGTTTTCAAAAAATAAGGATAAATTCCTGTGCTTTTAAGACAATTCAAAAATAAAACTCCTCTAAATTATGTAATATTATCACTATATTCATCTTGCAGGAACAAGGGGAAAAAATAACACAAAAGAGGCCATGTTCAGTAATTGCAGATAAACTAATAATGAAGGCTACTCGGCCAGTTTCTCTTTGATTCTTATGAAAAATATGAAAAGGTACTAGATATATTTCTTATGAAGGGTGGAAGGCACAATTTTTGGGCTCATTTACCGGATTAACTATAAAACTCTATTTGCGTGAGTCCACTTTAAGATTTTTTTTCTGGCTTTGTTTGCTAGGTTGATTTGGGGATTGGCTGTGTTTGATTTGGTTTGGTTTGAAGGCAAGGTCTCATTCTACAGCTCAGGCTCACACCAAACCTTTGTTACTTTATTACTTCTCTGTAATACTGAAGATTATTTTTTAAGACAAGGTCTGGCTCAGACCGACCTTGAATTAGAGATTCTCCTGCCTCCCATTCAAAGTGCTAGGATTGCAAGGGAATAAAATTGAAAGGTGTTTTGACTATTATAGTTTAGTAACAAAAGACTGAAGCCAATTAGAAATACATATTTGAACAGATGCTCTTGAACACAGGATTAGGAAAGTTACCTCTAAAACTGAATTTTACAAATCATTTTCATAAATCAGGAGGAGGGACAGAAAGAGAGAAGGAAAAGAACAAGAGAAAAGGAAGAGAAGAAAGAGGCTGGTAAATCCAAAATATTTAAATCTCCCCAAAAGAGAAGGGGGGGTGGATCTTTTCTTCTTGAAGATAAAAGATTTAATGAGGTACTAACACATTACAAAGATCCCAGGGTAACAGCCCTGATTTTAAGCCACACTAATTTTGCTAAGAGCAGTTGCTCTTAAAGTATACAGAAAAGCAATGTAACAAAACAGCAAACTATGCTTCTGGTTTTGTTATGCTACTAACCTATAGTTATCCAGAAATTTTAACTGCCAGCCATCTCTTATCTAACATAGACTTCCTCCTTCACCACCCATCCTTTGCCACAGAAAGCAACAAAGTCATTTGGAGTAGAAAACTCTGGTAAGAAAAAAACCCAAGCCATGGGGAAAAAATGCTCAACAGGAATCTGCCTCCAGCTCTGCAGATTTTCAAGCTTACCCTTGCCTCTTGGGTCTGGAAGCTAGACTTTTGTGCCCAGAATATGGCTGGATGAGGAAGGCAGTTTCAATCACACCCTGAGGGCTAGGAACACAACACTTAGTCTACAGTCTTCCAAAGAGGATAGAAGGCTAGACTATAGAGGCTCCTTTCTCATTGGCTCTTGGTGATGTCATGGCCATGTCTCCAGGGCCCAGGAAATTCACCATGACTAATGGAGCCCTCGCTTGTGAATACACATTCCATCTCAGAGGAGCAGCAACAGTCTGAGTGTCAGGGCAACACAGAAGGCCCAGTGAGGGAATGCCAGCCAGCCACGCACAGAGGGGCTCAGAAGTTCTGAAATGAGCTATTGGTTCTCGTTCTCAGTGAACCCCCACCAACCCTCTGGACACCGGTGGCCTGTCCCTACTGCAGAACATGAACTCTTAAACAGAAAAGCAATTACGGAGACGGGATCAACGTCCTTCAAGACCTCTACTGTATTACCGCAGGCACGGGCAATTTTTTTCTGTAAAGGACCCGATAATAACAATTTTAGCCTCTCTGCCACATGATCTTTATTGAAACTAATCATTTCTGTAGATAAGGCACAGAGGCAGCAAGCGACAATATATAATAATGAAGCACAGTGCTGCTGAGATAAAACATGACTTACAAAGTCCACCATCAGACTGGCTTTGGCCCATGAGCTACTATCGGCTGACCTGTGTTTTCATTAAATATTAACCCACCTCTTCCCTGCCACTTATGGGGGACCAAGTACACACAAATTAAGGTACAGTTACAGGAAAGCATGTGAAAGAGTTTTTCCACAACATGCCTTTCATGACATTCTTCTAGGAATTAAAGAAGCTGGAGTGCTTCTCTGTAAACTTGAGAATATAGATTCTAGAGATAAATGTTTGGGTATGGATGCTGACCCTGCTATCACTTACATAATTACTCCTCTAAGAGTAGGCTTTCTCATATACAAAACAATACTCCAAACTGTGCCTGCTCAGTGGGGCTAGGAGGAAAGCCCACTGAGATAATGTCTGAGTAGAACTCAGCATACTGCCCAGGACTCTTCAGCACTCAACAGGGACATGCTATGAATGCCAAGGTTTTTACAAGTGATCACAATTACCGCCCTTGATTGCCAATGCTCGGAAAAAAGCTGCATGGGGCACTATAAATGCTAGAACACTGTGAACTCCTTTCCAAATCCATTAATTCCTGTTAATGCCATCATTACATTAATAGCTACACACAGTTCGACATCGAACATACAATTGAGCTGTCCCCGTATTAAACGACTGTGAGCCGCCTGTTATCATCATGAACACGATGATGAATATCCCCAAACACATGCCTTTGAACGCTGATTCAGTTTTATATTTGGGGTCGAAGATGTAAATCTGCATATTTCAGAGAATTGTGTGTTGTTCTGCCAACTGGCTCTCCAGAAAGGCTGTGCTTGTTTCTGTTTCTACCATTCCTGTCAGGATCCAGTTCTTACCATTCTTGACAAGCCTACAACTACTTTATTTTAAAATTGGGGGAAAAAATGAAAACCTGAACTTACTGAATAATTTGCACAAATTTAATAAAAAAGTTAAATGTTTTCTTTGGCCTACAAGTTTATGAGACATTTAATAATTATTTTGATTAAGGACAGATCTTTCCAGGACCGTATGATTCATAAATATTATGATGATAATCCTACTTTATGATGAGAAAGCTGGAGGCCAGAAACCCACTATAGAAAGCCAAAGTGCTCCAGACAAAGCAAAAGATATATGGGAACACAAACAAGAAATAAACTTTGCTCTGTGAGGGGCCACACAGGGTTCACACAGAACGTGGCAGGCAAGACTCAGCTTTGCATAGAAGACAAAATCAGCGTCTTCTTGCGAACTCATCTGACTTTTCTTCCTTTTGGATAATATCAAATGTTTGAGCCCTTTCATTTTCTGATATAAAAGTAAATAAGACCAAAAGTCTTTTTCCGGGAGAAAAGCCCAAATCGCTTGAGTTCTTCCAGGAAAGTCGTGGATCTAGACAACTGTTAAGGTTTTCTTCCTTCATCTGCCTCACTGTCTTTAGTTACTTCTAAATACTCATCATAATTTGAAACTGCATTACTCATTTTCTTGTAACAGTTCCAAGGGCCACAAGAACAGGGATCTTTTCCTGTTTACTAGAGTTTCAATACCTAGAACAATACCTGCCTCGCAATACAAAGCCTGTAAGTATTCATTGGATGGACAGATACAGATGCTATCCGTGTCCTTCCCAGCTTTAGAGTGGCCAGCCTGGGGGAAGAACAATGTACAGCCTGTAAACAAACCAGTTCCCTAAGTGAGGAAAGCACACTCAGCAGCAGGGTTCCTCAATAAAATGTCCACTATTCAGCTTTGACATATGCTGACTCGTCCTGATCTATCAGCATTTCGCATCTTATCCATGACCATAAAGGCGCTGTACTGCTAGCCTTTCTATATGTCTTTTGGTTTTATTTACTTAGTTTTGTTGGGTCAATAATTAGGATAAAAATCTAAAGACAAATGAACACGTTAATTGACGGCTTCCGCCAGATTGTTGATCTAGTCATACACAGTCCAACACACAGTCACTTGCCATATGTGGTTCTATAAATTTAAAATCTTTAGTTTCTCAATTATAGCACCCATTTCTTTGAAGTGCTCAAAAATTGCCATGTGAGGTTAATGGTTTACTATATTGAACAGTATAAATATAGAACATTCCTGTTATTTGCAAAAAAGTTGTTGTGGACCAAGTAAAGCAAACACATCACATGATAATTGTTCTATCTTCAGTAATGGGCAGTGTCAGTTTAGGGCAAGATAGTAATGTTGTGGAACTATAGAATTCAGCATAGCTAGCAAAGCCTATTTAATAAAATGTGAGTGTAATGAAATAACTGAGCTGAACCCACCAACCCAGGACCCTCATTATGTAATAAGATGGCAAATGTCCTTACTGCTTATACCATTTACAGGTGGAATTTGTATGTGATACAAACTAGTAACCAAGCTTATTTCTCATTACTCTATGATGAAAGAACTTCAGGGGCTGGAGAATCAGCTCAGTAGTTACGAGCACTTGCTTTCTTGCAGAGGACTGGGTTTGGATCCCAGCACCCATATGGCAGCTCAGAACTATCTATAACTCAAGTCCCAGGGCACACGAGGCCTATGGTGGTCTCCACAGCCACCGCACTCACATGGTACAAATACAAACATGCAGGTAAAACACTCAAATATACAAAAATAAATTAAAATGTTTTTTGAAAGAAGTTTAAATCCAGACATACACGTTTTAAAAATCTGTAAGAACCCTCCACCACAGAGCATCTTCCTTTCAAACCTCAGCTGGAATACGCTGGCTCTCAAGACATAAACATCTTAGCTTTTCTCTCTCTCACTTCTCTTTCTTTCTTTCTTTCTTTCTTTCTTTCTTTCTCTATCTCTCTTTCTTTCTTTTCTTTTCTCTTCTTTTAAAAAACTTTATTTTTATTAATTTATTTTATTTATGAGTGCACTGTAGATGTCTTCAGACACACCAGAAGGGGGCATCATCAGATCCCGTTACAGATGGTTGTGAGCCACCATGTGGTTGCTGGGAATTGAACTTGGGACCTCTGGAAGAGCAGTCAGTGCTCTTAACCACTGAGCCATCTCTCCAGGCCCCTCTCTCCCTTTTCTTAATTTTTAACCTATTACTTTCCTCTTAGAACTGGAAATGGAGGAAACAAGAAACTTCACTGACCAGAATTAGATATGTTCCTTCACCTCAGGAACAGTTAAGGAAAAGTGAGGGTCACAAAACTGAAGTGATTGATAAGTAAAACAACAGCCTGCAGAGACGTTCTCGTCCTAATGTCCAAACATGCTCCCTTACCTGGAGAAAGGGTCTGGGCTAAGGATTTTGGGGTAGGAGATCATCCTGGCTCAACCAGACAGACCCAGTGCTGCTGTGGATCTCATAAGGAGGAGTAGGAGGGAGCCAAGGTGGGACACGTGCTTGAAATCCTAGTACTGAGATGTACCGCAGGAGGAGTCCCATCAATGAGAGCCAGCCTGGGAATCAGAGTGGGTTCAAGGCCAGCCTGGAATGTGAAGAAAGACTCTAAGCAGGAGGTGGAGGGTTGTAGATTGAGAATAGAAAAGAGATGTAACAATGGAACTAGAGATTGCAGTAAATGATAAGATCTAGAGAAGGAAAATGGGGTCGCGAGACAAGAGGCAGTCTCTGAAAGCTGTAAGATGAGTAAATGAATCCCCACCCACACCCACACCCACACCCACACTCACACACCCGGTTTCCAACAGAAATGCAGCCCTGCCAACACTTTGTCTTGAAGTCTCCCACCTCCAGAATTTAGAACAGGTTTGTGTTGTTTTGTACTATTAAATCTATATTATATATATGTAATACCAATAAGAACCAAGGTAGTGGCCTTCCCCAAGTTACTCACACTGTACTGGGGGTGTTAGAGTACAGATTTTTTGACTCCAGGTCCCGTTTTTATTTCTATCAAAACTTTTATCTACTTTGTTTTTCTACACTACCACTCAAATTTCAGCTCAATGCCTTTATTGTATTAGCTGGGAAAATGCCTGACTAGTCACAATTCGGGTCTATTATCTATGTCACAAACAAAGTCTCTGGAACCAGACGGAATAGATTTGGACACTGCTCAGGCTCTTATTAACTGTGTTCCTTGGAGCACGCTCCTAGCTCTTTAGTACCTCAATTCCAGCATCTTCAAACTGCAACTAAGAATAGCTAGCTACCTTATAGGTTTATCATGAAAACTTAATTGATTAATATTTGCAAAAACTGCAGTATCTTTGCTACAATAAAGTAAAAATCATAATGAAAACACCTGTAGATTGCCATAAATGATCCTGCTCACAACAAAACAAAATAGTAAAGGCAAAACCAAAATTGTTATCTAGTGAGATAACAACTGAACCCTAAATTTAATTTCAATGTGGAATGTTGACATTTTTTAAATAGTCTCACTACATAACTAAGGTTGGCCTTAAACTTATCAAATCACCCAGGCTAAGCTCAAACTCAGGGCCATTCCCCTGAGTCAGTCTCCTGATTGCTGAGATTATAGGTATATGGTACTACATTCACCTACACATTAATTCATAATTTTGACTTTTAGTAGTTTAGAACCTATTGTACAATCTTCTCCTGTGTTTGGACAAGTCATAACAAAACCAGACTATAAATAAGTCAGCCAGCTATGGAAAAAGGATCTATCTAATCTATAGAACTAAAATGGAATCAAATTTTTATAAATGTTATGGGATTAGCATTTTTAAAAAAACTTAAAAACTATGAAAGAGGGATTTGACTAACTGATTCATTCAATTGGTGAGGCGTTTCTTTGTGCAATGAAGGGAATGGTGAGCTTTGGAGTCTCATATTCAGAGTTTTCAGTCACCCTGAGGTAATTTAAGGCTTTGCAAAAATATTTCCCCAGCTGGAAAGAAGGTAATTAATATGACAGCTTCCTCCTCATGATATATGCTCATGTTCATGCGTGTAAGTGTTACTTGCTTGGGTTGGTTTTCACCTTCCCAGAATGGAGCCACTCCTAAAGCATTCAAATCATTGCCTTATGATTCAAGCCATGCTGCATTCTGAAGGAGCAATAAAGATCCTGTGAGAGATAGGAAACTTGGATACTCAGCTGAATCAGTGAACCACCGACAGACACCACAGGCCAGTGCCTAAGAAGACAGAGAACAAAGTGGCAAGCTTGTGGGCACAGAACCCACTATTTTGTTCACCATGGTAACACACTAGATGATGTCCTATATTATTAGAACAAACCAACAGGCTCCCTTCAGGAGAGCCTAAAAGCAAAGCACACATAAATGAAGCTGTGTTTCTTTAAAGTGAGCTGTTATCTATTTATTTGTTTGTTTATTTGTTTATTTATTCATGAGTACACTGTGACTGTTTTCAGACACACCAGAAGAGGGCATCAGATCCCATGACAGATGGTTGTGAGCCACCATGTGGTTGCTGGAAATTGAACTCAGGACCTCTGGAAGAGCAGTCAGTGTCCTTAACCACTAAGCCATCTCTCCAGCCCCGAGGTGTCTATCTATAAATAGTAGTATAAACAGAATCACAGGTTCATTTAGTCTATAAAGACATCTTGCTTTTTTTAATGGAACTGAGTTATCCTTTTCTCTCTCATATAAAACTCCACAAAAGAGAAAAACACATAGAGTCAGACATACAGACACTCCACTGCATTTGGACTTTGTAAGTAGAATTATTTTACTCATTTCCAGTAACTATGCCTGCATCTAGAATGCAAATGAAGGAGAGAAACTTTAGCTTTAAAATTTTATTTTAAATATGTGAATATACTGTCACTGTCTTCAGACACACCAGAAGAGGGCATCACATCTCATTACAGATGGTTGTGAGCTACCACGTGGTTGCTGGGAATTGAACTCTGGACCTCTGGAAGAGCCTTCAGTGCTCTTAATTGCTGAACCATTTCTACAGCCCCTGAAATCTATTTTTGTTATTTAACATAGTCATCTACATCAAAAGTTAAAATTTGCCAAGTTGGTAGTACATAGCTATAGTCCCAGCACTCAGGAGATTAAGGCAAGAAAATTGCAAATTCAAGCTTAGAAACTCTGCCTTAAGGAAATAAAGACTTTAGCTCTATGAACAACCATATTAAAGGTAAAAAGATATATCACATACCTGGAGAAAATATTTACAAATCATATATCTAACCAAAGACTTGACTATAAAGAGAACTCTTACACTCAACATTAAACCAACCCACTTATAAAAGAAGCAGACATTTCCCCAAGAGGACATGCAGATGAGAGCAAGCACGTAACACGTCTAACATTGTCAGTCATTAAGGGAATATCCAAATATCAAACTGAGATATCCCTACATCCTATTAAGATGGGTAAAATAAAAATTACTGGCAACCCCAAATGCTAGAGAGGATAGGCTGGACCACTAGTACTTCGGCATCGCTGGTGGGAATGTAAAATGGGATCGCCCTCTGGAATAGTTCACCATTCCTTCATAATTAATAACAGATGTACTCCACAAGCCCAAATTAGTCTCTTCACAAACAAATGAACATGTATTTGAACATAAAATGTATATATCAATATTCTTAAAAGTTTTATTCATAAATAGTCCCAAATTGGAAACCATTTAAAGCTATATAAAAATGTGAGTGGTTAAACAAACTATAGTATATTGCAATCAGAAATATTAGCAATAAAAAAAGCAGTAGACAAATCTTAAGGAAAGTGAAAAAAGAACTCTCAGAAGGATCCATATTGCATCATTCCACTTATAAACTTTCTGTGAAGCAACGCAGTTCAAGAGATGAGAAGCAGATTAATGGATACAAACTGTCTGGAGAGTAGTTGGGGTAAGTATGGCTGCAGGGGCTAGTGCATGAGGGACTCTAAGTGATATTACTGCTGCTTTGGCAGTGGTGACAATTATATGCAGCTACGTGTGCTATTAAAATGAAGAGCACACAATTAAATACAAAAGAGTACCAGTGTTCCCAACTAGTAAGCCACCACTCCATTCCCAAGATAAAAAGTTTTAAATATATTTGTTATTAGTTCTTTGAGAATTTCATATAACCACACAATGTATTTTGAACATATTTAGCCCCATTCCTCCCCTAAGTCCTCCAAAATCTACCTCACCCCCTCCCAACTTCATGTCCCTATCCCTATTTTATAACTCAAAGTCCAATTCATGCTGCTTGTATATACATGAGTGTGAGGCCATCTACTGGGACACAGTTAACCTATCAGGGATCATGCTTTTCACGAGAACTGACCCTTCCCCTTCTAGCAGCCACTGTGGGCTCACAGCTCCTTAGCTAGGGACAGGGATCAGAGCCCACCTGCACTCTGTGCCGTAGTGCTGATGGACT
The DNA here is from genome assembly GCA_964023405.1 of Apodemus agrarius. NCBI lineage: Eukaryota > Metazoa > Chordata > Mammalia > Rodentia > Muridae > Apodemus > Apodemus agrarius. The sequence continues at coordinate 43,793,860 of OZ030011.1, forward strand.
TGATCTTGTACAGGTCTTCTGCAGGTAATGATAGCTGCTCTAAGTTCATGAGTGCAATGGTCCTCTTGAAGACTGTTTTGCCCTGGTCCTCTCCAACCTTTGGCTTTTATAATCTTTCTGGCCTTTCTTCCTCAACACTACCTGAACTCTGGAGGAAGGAGGCATGATATAGAGGCACCTTTTATGGGCAAGCATTCCACCAACACTTAATCTCTATGCTTTGGTGAGTTGTCAGTTTGTGTCCACTGAACAAAGAAGCTCCCCTGATGAGGGCAGAGGGCTGCACCTTCATGGGCAGAGATGTACATTCAGGAAGCAGTTGGACACAGTGTCTGTTTAGCAAAGTAGCCCTAGTGGATTCATCCCTGAGGCCCATGACTCTGCAGCCATGGGTACTTGACCAGCATTACATTACCAGACATACATCTCCTCCTGTGTCCCAAGCCTTAAATCCATTCAGAAATTGTTAGTCACATCCATAATAGTCATGACACTATTGTACCTATGGGTATGTCTCGCCTTGTCAGTCCTTAATATAGCCCACAATATTCAGAGCTGGGTAAGGCTGTTGTCAACTTTTCTCTTCCGGCAGCCTGCACAGAACCTTCAGCTCCTATGAAAGCTAGCCAGTAGGGAGGAAGCTTCCAGTAAGTACCGGCTTGATTTCTCCATGTCCTGTGACCAAAGTGTGACAGTAACACACTTTTCAGGGTCTTACCATCAAACTCTTAGGGACAAAGGAAAGCAATGGCAGTAGCCTATATATTTTTGGAGGTGTCTGGGAGAATCTTTTCTCTTCAAACCAACATGTTTCTGCCACGTGCCATAAAAAGAAAAGACCTATGGTGGATGGGAAGTCCATGTGAGAATGTTTCTTGCTTGTGAGGAAACATAGAGTGAGCCTGCCTGGACTACTGTCTCACAGCCTGCTTACCCAGTCACTTCTGTATACTAGGGTCCATTAAACTGGGAACTATCCCTACCCTGCTGAATGCAGCCTGATAAAACTGCTGGCCAAGGTGTCTGTCTTCAACTGAAAAATGAATGTATCTTTCTTCAGTGGGAGAATTAACAAACTAGGACACCCAGTTTTAAAATAAAATTAAAAAAAAAGCTAAAAATACATCACTTAGTGTCTGCGTGGCCACTCCAGTACTGAAGCTAACTCAAGCACCCAATCAAATATGCTACTTTTTAGGCTAATTAGTTTATACAGCCAATAGTCCTAACTTTCTTATATCCACCCCTGCCCTTTTTCCCCTTCTCTTTTTTTAGGCTAAGAACTCTCTGCTGAAAACAATTTCATGTGACTTGATTTCTAATCTGTTAATCTCAATCATTTTTCCTAAATAAACTGATTTATCAAAGTCATTCTAGGCACATAGCAGTTTCTAAAACAAAGGTTCAACCTTCTCAGAAATAAAAAGACTAAAGTTCATCTTTGATCTAGACATGTACTTCTATTAATCAACTCCATATTCCAGGAGTCTGCACATAGTCCCTGGGACCTGCCCCAGGTTAATTCTGATTGGTGAATAAAGATGTCAACAGCCAATAGCTGGGGAGAAGAGACATAGGTGGGGTTGAGACTTAGAGAGATGAGACCACAAGGAAGGGGAAGAGAAGAAGAAGGAAACAAGAGACCATGGGAGAAAAAGAATATAGAAGAGGGGGAGAGAAAAAGAGCTGGCATGGGGTAGAAATTAAAAAAAATATATATGGCCCTGTGGGCTATCCAATTGGAGCTAAGGAAATCCCACATAAAAAAATAGTTAATAGTAAATAATAATCCGATGTTATCAGTTAAAAAAAAAAGATTCTAACAACATGGAGGGTAGGCAGCTGCCCAGCTATCGTGCTGCCTTCATCATATATTAAAATATAAAGGCTATGTATTTCTTTCATACGAAAACATAAATAGTCTAAGGTGGATAGAAACCCCATGTTGAGATTTATTAATAATTATTTACTACAATTCAGACTAGGCATTTAAGAATGGCAGATCATTTACTATATCACCATCTACCACTGAACAGCCCAAGATCTTATTTCTGTTCACATTTTTATATTTGTTAAAGAGTGCAACACGAAAGAATCAGAGATTTCAAGAGACTAACACACACACACACACACACACACACACACACACAATTACTGGACACTTGGTTTGAATTTCTGAGAAATTTCCCATTTTACTTTAGATCTTGGTTTTAATATGATGTATCTAGAGAACAAGAATGAGGGTAAAGCCATAAAGAGATGATGCCTGAGTGGGCAGACAGGCTGTCTGAAATGGTCCCAATACCGTGTTTCATCTTACTGAGTTTATTTTTATCGTGAATGGAAACTTAATCTTAAACCTCAATCTTGTCAACACAGCAAGAAGAGGCCCACTTCTCTTGCATGTTATGAAATACATTCATTATAGCAGATGAATATAATAACAATGCCAGTTCATTAACTTCCCAGGAGAAGTTCAACTGTTATATAGCCAGGAACTCTTGAGTCACTCAAACTAGCACATAGACTGCCCTGGGAGGCATCCTTCGTGGATCTTCAAGCAAACAAGCTCCAGGAGCAGAGGAAAGAAGGAAAGGCAAGACTCCTGCCTCATCAGGCTGCCTAGGAGTGAGCACTGCCAATACCAGGAGCACACTTGGATGACAACTGCTGGCCAACACCTTGATTTCAGTCTATGCAGAGAACTTAGCCAGCACTGTCCCTGACTCCTGACCCGCAGAACTGTGAACTCTGAATGAATGCTGTTTTAGGCTGCTCAGTTTGGGACTACACTGCAACAGAAACAGACACACCTACCAACTAAGCCAGTTGCTTTACTCCCCTACCTGTTCTTCATTTTTCTATTGTATAGATTTTCTTGAATTAAATCCATAAAATTAACATAGATAAGTTCATATTAATTCAAACAAAATGTCCAGTGCTTATTTTTTATTTTTTTCGAGACAGGGTTTCTCTGTATAGCCCTGGCTGTCCTGGAACTCACTCTGTAGACCAGGCTGGCCTCGAACTCAGAAATCCACCTGCCTCTGCCTCCCAGAGTGCTGGGATTACAGGCGTGCGCCATCCCACCCCCCACCCCCAGCATCCAGTGTTTATTTTTTAAAAGCGATTCTTCAAGTCCCTCAAGTCATATGTCACCAACTAGGAAATTCTAAGATTTATCTTTAGTTTTGGTATTACAGGTAAGCATGTATGCATGTATGGAGGCATGTATTTGTACATGCCGGTGCCTGAGGATGCCCTGCAGCTGGAGTTACAGGGAGTTGTGAGCTACCCAATTTGGGAGGCGGAAACTAAACTCAAGCCCTCTGCAAGTACAGTATAGGCTCAGCTGTTGAGCCATCTCTCCAACCTCGCCCCCTCTTGACTCCCCCCCCACACACACACACATAGGAACTTTTAAAAGTTGCAGATTCTAGGACATCAGACTGGCAGCCAGGCCTACAGGTCTGTATATTGCAATCTCTCTTACTGACTCTAAAGGTACACTAGATAAAAGTCACTGAAGCTCACATGGAGAGGAGGCACTTGGATCATACTGCTGGGACTGAGTACAATCTTTTCTGACGGACACACCCACCCTTTCCCTGGGAATGTTTACCTTTCCGGTCAAATCTGTCCTTTGGGAGCATTCTCTTCAAGACAACTGTTGAAAATACCCTGGGGCTTAGCGCTACTGACTTCTAAATAAACTAAGTACAACCATCACTTCCCTCGCCAGTGAGAAGCTCCTATCTTGTTTACTTGTGTGTAGGTTTCCCCTAACATGTGGCTTTCTCCCTAAAGAATAATGTGATATATTTAAATGGTTTTTAGTTATGTATTATCCCTCTGAAGTCTTATCCCACAGAATTTTGACACTTTCAAAAATTAGTGTTTGCCTGGAAGTGAACATCCGTCTTCACTACACAAAGAAAATCCTATGAGTCATACCAGAAAGGCCAGGATTGAGCTAGCTCTAAAGAGACCAAAGGTGGGTTGTGTGATCTGACGCAAGTTGGTTAAGACTTCGGGAGATCAGTTTGCTCACTGGTGAAATGAAAATCCAAAAATGGTGGTTTCTAAGATCTACTGCAAAGAGATCTTTCTGTAGTTTTCCCCCAAAGCAGACCAGTGACTTGAGATCACAAGAGAAAGGGAACGTAGCAGATGGTTTTGAGTGGCTAGCCTCATCCTATCCAAGAGAAGACCTTATAACGAGGTAGTTATATTTGGGGAAAAAGTATTTCAATGACAACAAATATTCCAATGAGCCGGGCGGTGGTGGTGGCACACGCCTGTAATCCCAGCACTTGGGAGGCAGAGGCAGGCGGATTTCTGAGTTCGAGGCCAGCCTGGTCTACAGAGTGAGTTCCAGGACGGCCAGGGCTACACAGATAAACCCTGTCTCGAAAAACAAAAACAAAAACAAAAACAAAAACAAAAACAAAAACAAAACAAAAAACAAAAACAAAAAAAAACAAAAAAAAAATCAATGACAAACTACTTACTATATTTCAAAACAGAGAGTTAAAAATTCTTCATGTTGCTGAGAATAAGAGAATTACTTGCTTGACAGTAATATATTTTACAAAGTCATTTCCTTAAAGAACAGAGATAAAGAACAATATCTCTAAGTCCTTCACAGTGAATCCTGAACAGCTATCCCATTTGGTGTGACTTATAGAAGATGCAATGGCTGAGGAGCTTTGGGGATCCAGTTGGTATCTCCTTATGTTGCCTTTTCTGAAGGCCTGTTTCTCTGGAGAGATGTTTAAGCAATACAAAAGGGAATAACATTAAGCTCCTAAAGGAAGGAAGCAGTGTCAAACTGGGGAGGAACCGAGGTACAACTAATGCTAGACTCACATTCTAGGTCTGCAATATCATATTTAAGCAGTTCCAGCTGTTTGACGCAGAAAATTCATTAGACCCCCACTAACCCTTCCCAAATAGTAAAACAAACTTCTACTCTTAAGAAATTCCATAGGTTTTTCTAGTTGTTCATAGATACATTTTATTCAGTAGATACTTATTGATTAACTCTCATACCCTCTAGGTACTGTGGTGGGAACTTGGGCATTAGGTATGATGCCAAGACACAGGCTGCTTACATTTCTTAGGTGGAAAATGGCAGAACAAACCACTTAACAGGCAGTTTTATCATTAGATACAATGGGAATTCAAAAAAAAAATTTAACTGAATTAACTTTTAACCTTCTACAAGAAATGACATACCACCAACTTTGGGTTTTAAAGTAAAAGGAAACAAACATAACTTTCCTGCCATGAACTATAAACGTAATGAAGTGGGATCCATTGGTATTTACAGTTCTCCAGAAATGTACATGGGTATGTACTGTAAGATGCAACAGTTTCCTGACATTGTTTTGCAGAACAGTTAACTGTGGAAAATGGGCTTCTACCTTTCCAAATTCATATACTCAAGATCAAGCCCACTGAATAAAGTCCAGCATTCATTCCAAAGAAATGTAATGAGTATTCTGTGTTCCAGCACTACGCCTGGCCCTGGGGAAACACAGGTGAATAAGCATGGCTCCGTCCCCGTGGAGTTTCGAGTGTAATAGAAGAGACAGCTACATAAATGAATCATTCCACAGTACGTGGATGGCAATTGCTTTTAAGATCATATAATCACAGCAACGAGGAGGCAGTAAGCAGAGGGGAACCCAGGAAGGGTGGACATGAGCTAGCACAAAGAGTTTGGATGTGTAGCTGGAGGTGGGGGAGGGGGGAACTCACGAGTCTAACGAAAGCCCTACTCTAATTTCAAAAGTGGAAGAGAAAGAGATGAAAGAACTGGAATTCAAGGCCAACTGGGATATGAGATTACCACTCTCGTGAAAGGTCAACACGCTTTGGAAAAGGCGAGCAGAGGATGACTACTTTTCTTTTTAACAAGGGCACTGAGGAAGGCTTCATAAAAGAGGTGGGACTTGAGGTGGCTCATCAGTTCATATTCTGGAAGGTTCTATTTATACAGCAGACATAAATTATTTCATCTCTAAAGAGGTGATTTTAAACTGTCCTTGAATCACTTTATAGTCTTCACAGAGAAACTGCAATAAGCAAATATATTTTCTGTAGAAAGAACCCACCCAAACACCTTGACATTTTCATTCCACATACTTCACACATGGTATCTTTTATGTCTGGGAAAGTGGTTCAAATACCCAAGGGCTTCTAAGCATATATGTTGGAAAGTGTACCTAATTTCCAAAAAAGGTCGAATTGCAGAATACGTCTTGATTGGAAAACAAGCTGCTCGCTCCTGGGGATGGAGCAGATGCTGGAGGTTAGGCACCCAGGGAGTTAAGGGCACCTCAGCTGTCACAAGAGTCACTGCACAGCCTCTTCTTCAGCTCAGCAATCTTAGACTGATGAAGGTGTCGCAACATAAAACCCATTTTCATTTGCCTAGACCTCTTCTGACTGTGACTCACAGTAATACCTGTGATGATGCAGGCTGACAGAATACAGATTAGTCCAGAAGGATGGCACGAAATCTGCAGTTATCCAGAGTTATCTTTCCCCCACACAAAAGAGCAAAGTGATTATCCAGAAAAGGACAATAAATGACAACAGAAAAAGGCAGTAAATGTATTAGGAATTAAGGCACGATTGACAAGGAAAGGACTAAGGATGAATATGAATACTTATAGTCTGATGAACATACTTTTGTTGTTACTACAGGGAACAACAACATTAGCATAAAGAAACTACATGGGCTGGAGAGATGGCTCAGCAGTTAAGAACACTGACTGCTCTTCCAGAGGGCCTGAGTTCAAATCCCAGCAACCACATGGTGGCTTCCAGCCATCTGTAATGAGATCTGATACCCTCTTCTGGTGTGTCTGAAGACAGCTACAGTGTGCTTACATATAATAAATCAATAAATTTAAAAAAATTAAAAAATTAAAAGAAACTACATGACTACAAAACACAGATGTATATAATGCAGCCACCATTTATTCCCAATTATTGTGTCAAAGTCAGAGCTAGCATCACAAACTACCTGGGAAAACATCTGAATTATTAGGAGTTATTATGCTGCTGTGATTCCCTTGTTAGTTTACAACTACTTTGCAAACTCTATTTTCATATGCTTTCATGAGACCCTGGGGTCTATTATATTTCTTATACCTTTTAAATGGCTCTGAGGATGGGCTTCAGTAGAAGCCCACTGTTGTTTTGCTTTGCCTGGTCGAGACAAGGGTTGGTTACATTACCTGGGCTTATCGTGAACTCCTAGGCCCTCCTGCCTCGGCCATCCCAGCAGAAGGACCACAGGCATGAGCTACCATGCCTGTCTAGAAGTGGAGTTCTAAGAATAACCTATCATCAAATTTCATGGCAGAATACAAGATGTTTAAGGTTAATTTACTAATCATACAAAAGAGAATTTGCCTTCAAAATCACATCCCATAAGTATCCCGGGAAATTAGGCAATACCCATTCCAGGAATATCTAGTCTACTCAGAAGAGGGAATGAGCTGAAGTTAAACTGCACAGATAATCCCTATAAGCCTGGATATGAACATGTTAACCAAGCGCTCGGCCTCTGCTCAGCTTGCCAGCATGGTAACTTTACTCACAAAGCCCGGTTCCAAGAGCTCTCAGATTCCATTCACATTATACAGGCCACTGTGAATCACACTGCCAGCTACTTAGAAACAACGGCCTGTGCTTTTTCCATTGCATCTGGTCTTCCAGCTCTCATGGAAACAAGCGCTGCCGCGGCCCCTTGATGAGCCAGCAGAGCCCAGTCATCTGGCAACAGCGACTGGCTCTGGCATCTACGAACATCAACCGGAGAAAATGAGGGGATAAGAAAGAGAAGTGAAGGAGGACAATCAACTTCTCACTCCCTGACGGCCTGCGATTCCAAGGGCCTGAGGTAGGACCCATTTTGTTCAGAATGCCATGTAAGTGAAATAACAGCACAGTCCTAGATTCAGACCACTTTCTTGCGTGCCTGGGAGAAGGTTCAGCGATGTTCCCACTGGCCTGTGTGCTTCTCAAAGCACATGACTCACTGATGTAATACTCTAAGTGAGGATACGTTTCTCATCCCAATATGACATTATGTGGGAAAATTTAGCTTTATCACCTGTTTTCCATGAGAGCTTGAGACAGTTTCATGATCTCTTTCAACTGTACATCCATCTCATCTCAAAATGAGAATAAGACAACCTGACTTTCCCCCTTTAATATTACTGAATTGCAAGGGCTATTTATCATTCAAAATGAACAAGAACAACAACAGAAACCTAAACAACAACAACAACAAAAAAAAAAAACCTTGCAAACTCAGTGTACACCAAGAAGCTAGCCTACTCTTCCACCTTAGGAAAAATACCTCTATGGCCTCAGAGAACAAAGCCATCAACATCTAAGTGCAAAAATGTCTTGTACACAGAGGCCTTCATCGTCTCATTAGAAATCAAAAGCTACTGCATCTCCACAATCTGCTGCTGAAGAAAAGGACACCAACACCTCTGCTCCATCATCAGGAATGCAGAGTCTTGACTAAATGTGACGACAACACTGCTTACTCAGTTGCCTCACAGCTCAGTGGTAAGAATGGAAAAACAAGGTTGAACCTGCATCAGGAGGATTTCCGGTTCCATTAAGACATTGCCAAAATGAAGGCACCACTTTTCGTGTATGCTTATTATAAGATGTGCCTCCACTAAAAATTACACTTCTTCTAAACTGAGACAAAGACTTCCACCTTTCAAACATCTACTTGTGCCAGATAATTTAAATAGCATAGTACAGGTCCCCAGCCCATGGCCCACTAATCATGGAACCCAGGGACTTAAAGCATCATTTTGAAATACTCAGAACCTGTAGAAACACTGAGTCAGATCACGGCAGGGTGAGCAAGGCTTGTTGTCCAAGAAGTGTAAATGAAACCCCATGCTGTCTCATGTGCGCAAAGTAAAACCTTTCAAATGCCACCAGGAGTTGGTAATAACCCCTCTTTTTAAAAGGTTAAATTGCTTAAACGTATGTGGTTAATTTTCTTTTGGTGGAATGGGCAGTGCCTGAACACGCTATAAAATATGAGGAGACCGCAATGCAAGGGCTTCTCTGTTGTCACTTGTTTCCAGTTATCATTTCTCTATGCTGAAATAATCTTTAGAAAAACAGAAGCTATTTGTTTGAAAAACAAAAAAACAGTGTGCAACTTAGGCAAACGCTGGCATGCTGGTGTTTGCTTTTGGTGTGCTTTATTTACAATGCTTCTTGGATTTTGTTTCATTACTAATGTAAAAATCCTACATTATTTGAGTAAAATTTTCTGCACTATTCTATGATACCCCCCAATTTATTTGATCATTCCCATGTTGATGATCTACGCCCCTTCCCCCAATCCTCTGCTATTCTATGAAATGGTATAATATGTATGCTAATGCCAGGAATATTATCCAAATGATAGTAAAATGAAAAAAAAAACTCTTTAAAGTAGATTATTTAGTGAAAGGATACATGCTTTTAAAGTTATCAGAATGTCCACAAAAGATAAAACAATTTAGCATTCTATCAATAGTATGGTACTAAACTTAAGCCAACTCAGTCTTGAACAAAATTTAAGTATCTTCAAAAATCTAATAGATGAATATTTATTTATAATCAAATGATATTTGAATTTTTAGCTCTATGAGGGAAGGCAGCATTTTTTTTCCAAAAGCTTAAAATATATTCGTTATTTTTCCATGATTTATCTCTGCTTTTTAACCAAGTTTTTGTCTAAGTTGTTGGTCATCATTTCTTGCTTATTTGTAGATGTTCTTTATGTATTAAAAGAAAGTTCATGATCTGTGATTTTCTTCTAGATTTTCATTTGCCATTTTACTCAGCTTATAATGGATTTTCTAGCTATATATTAATCTTCTTAAGCATTTGATTATACTGTATTTTATGGTGTGTAGGTTTTGTATGTTGAAGAGCCTTTCTCACACAAAGATTTACCTTAAATGGTCTGACTTTTTTCCCCCCTAAAATACCTGATTATCTTTTCTACAATTAAATCACTATTGCACTTTGCTATTTGAGGATAAGGCTATCTGTCAGCATCTGTGATTAACTGCAGGCTCCAGAACAGACTTGGTCTACGCATAAGGTGTGTGGTCTTTCTGAAGGTAACACTGCTGCAGTGAAGCAGAAACTCTGAGTTTCTGGAGGTGTAGAGGAATTAGAGCCCGTGTAGTACTTAGAGAAGTACGAAAATACAACAAGCACTCAGTAAAACCCATGATATCACTCATGAATTTGGGGGGGGGGCGCATAGGTGGGGATAGAAAAGGAGTTTGAGAAAAAAATCTCCATGTTGCCTTGAACTCATTATGTAGTAGAGGATGACCTAGAACTCCTGAACCTCCTGCCTCTGCCATGTAAGTGCTGAGATTGGAGCATGGACTAAGATGCCTGAATAGCAACCAAGACTTATATGGAAGGCTTGGGAAGATGCTCTGAGAATAACACCCTTGTCCAGCAAGCATGAGGAGCAGATTGCAGTCCCCAGAACCTACACAACTGCTAGGCATGGGGCTGAGACATGGTTCCGCAGTTAAGAGCTATTGCTGCTCTTCCAGAGGATCCAACTTCAGTTCCCAGCACCCTCATCGGGTTCACAACTGCCTGTAACTCCAGCTCCAGGGCTCCAAGGTCTTCTTCAGACATGCAACGGGCAACTGCACATGTACACATTCCAAAACACAGACACATAATTAAAATAAATCTTAAGCCAGGCGAGTTGGTAGCTGCTTTTAACCCCAGAATTCCTGAGCGGGGGATACCGAGATCAAGCTAGGTAGCTACACTAATTTGACTCAAAAAGCTCAGGGTCCACAGAGACTCTGCCTCAGTACAGTGGAGAGACCTGAAGTCAATTTCCAACCTCCACATATATGTGCCTACAACATACATGCACATCACACATACATGACTTAGACAGTGGAGTTCATAAAATACTTTTCAATGGGTGGTCACTGAGAAGGGGGCATGCAGCCAAGCTCAATGACCTGGAATCCCAAGAAACTCTCACGGTAAGAAGAAACCGCAGTCATCCTCTGACCTTCACTCTCACATTAGGAACGCTCCCTCAATGTAAATGTACAAGAATAATGTAAATTCTTTAGAGTGTATTAAAAATGTAAATGTAAGTATGAATGCAAATGAATAATGTAAATTCCTTACATATATGTTAAAATGAATAAATGTAAAAGAGTTAACAAATTTCCTCTGGTTTTATAAATACTTGAAGATTTGGCAAGCAGTAGAGCAACTTTACAGTCGTTACTGTGCTGTGCCTTAAGCTATAAGTCCTATAAAGGGGGCAACCAAAAAACACACAGTTATCTCTTCCTTCCAAGGACTATTCTTTTAAATAATTAGTTATTTTTATTTTATGTGCACTGGTGTTTTGCCTGCAAGTATGTCTGTGTGAGGATATCAGATCTTGGAGTTACCTTCATTGTGAGTGCTGTGTAGGTGCTAGGACTTGAACCTGGGAAGAAAAGACCGCACTCTTAACCACTGAGCCATCTTTCCAGCCCCTCAAAGACTATTTATATGTCCTTTCCCCAACCCCAACACTTGCTTTTTAAATGACCAGAAGAGAAAGAATATAATTTGAGAAGTTTGAGAGTAAGTCTCGGCTGGTTTTATCAGTTTATGAAGAGTGTTTAATTTAGAATACACGAATAGGAAAATGCCCTGTGATTTCCGTGGGTAAAGAGATCACGTTGAAGACTCAGAGTCACCACTTTCATATAAGGGATATGCACGCTACTTCTACACCATTACCCCTTCTAAATGAATAGTTACAAAGAAAATGCTTTCAATCAAAAGTTAGTGACCCTGCTATATATTCTTATTTGGGAGGTATAGCTACACTGGTACTTAGAAAAAAATGCACAGTTGTGAGATTAGAATAAAAATAAAAAATGATTTCAAAACAAAAAGGCAAGAAGTTAGAAGAAGAAAAGATGATACATATAAACCTGTAATATGAGGAAGGCCTAAATGAGAAAAACAAATAAGAAAAAATGAAATGGGGCCCAAAAAAGTACAATAGCGAGAGTTTTTTTAAAAATCCAAAACCAGAGCATTCACATGTGCAAAACTCTACACTTGGTCCTCAGCATTGTAAAAATAAAGGGCTAGACATTTATTCTTGATTAATAAAATTGACAAATCTCTCATTTAATTGGGAGTGAGACGGTACAGCTTTTTAAATTTATATATTTTAAACATGAATACTTTATTCATTTTTTACCACTAATTTTTATTACTTAAAGTGTGGTTGGAAGGGGATGTATAAGAGAGGGCAGGTGTCTTATGAGGCCAGGGGCACGAGACTGTTGGAAGCAGAAGTTATAGGCTACCCAGTGTTGGTGCTGGGAATCAAACGTGGGTCCCCTGCAAGGACAGCACATTTTTTAACTGCTGAGCCATCTTATCTCTCCTACCTCATTTTGTAAAACCGATGTAATATTTGTACTTATTTACAGAGTACAGTGTGTGTGTGTGTGTGTGTGTGTGTGTGTGTGTGTCTGTGATGTGTGTCTGTGATGAGTGTGTGTGTGTGTGTGTGATGTGTGTGTGTGTATGTGTGTGTGTGTGTGTGTGTCTGTATGTGTGTGATTCAATGAGTAAGTTAGCCTTCCTATCACCTTAGGATAACTTTAGCCAATTTTTACACTTCAAAATAACTGTAAGATAAACACTTAAAGGCTTCTAAAACAAAATTTACATTTTAGTTTTTTGTTTTTTGTTTTGTTTTGTTTTGTTTCCGAGACAGGGTTTCTCTGTATAGCCCTGGCTGTCCTGGAACTCACTCTGCAGACCAGGCTGGCCTCAAACTCAGAAATCCACCTGCCTCTGCCTCCCAGAGTGCTAGGATTACAGGCGTGCATCACCACTGCCTGGCCAAAATTTACATTTTAAAGTAATTAAAATATTCTGCAGAGAACTAGGGGAAGCTGAATGAAGGATATATGGAAAGTATAGTATTTACATAACTTTTCATGCAAGTACAAAGTATTTCAAAATAGAAAGTTAAAGTAAAATATCCTCACAATCCTTCAAATTGTTATTTCTTTTAAAAAAATTATAGACTCATGTTGGAAAGAAAACTAGAAGAGAAAAACTGATGAGAACAGAGGCTAAAAAGAGCATCAGTAATGTATCTGAGTAATATATTTCTTTGGGAGAGAGGGGTTGATTAAAAATACATGAGACTGTTTTCTTTTACAGTTCATAAATGGCTTATTTAAGGATTCAAAAGACAAGTTCTAAAAATATTTTTTGTAATGACAACATCATTGGATCAGTTAAAGTGCGACTATGTTAAAGAGCAGTTCTCATTTAAACCAGGGGACCTTATGAAATATTTATTTTTAAAAATCACTCTTCATTACCTTCTGATCACACCTCAGGGTGTGAAAGCAGTTTTTGGATATTCTGTGAATGAGAGAAAAGTTAACTGAAGGCAATAATTTATCATGTCTTCCTCTGCCTTGTAAATTAGGAGTCTAAGTTATTTTTAATTTCTTCTGTTATGGAAAATCTATACATTTTACCCTTTGGGGATTTTGAGAAATGTTATTACTTTTTAATATAAATTTGCTTTTCTATGGATGGAGAAAGGAGAAAAAGAAAGAAAAGGAACACAGTAACAGAGAAAAAGTGGCTTACAGGCAGTGGAAAGCCACTGGTGTGAGCTCTTCCTAGCCACCATGCCTTTGTTAGTCTCACGGTGACTCCAGCTAGAGCAAACCAAAGATCACCTGGCTAGTCACTTATCAATCAGCCATACCTCAGGCCACATTTTATTGAGAATTTATTACCATTAGATAAAATGCTCAGCTAGTCATTCACTGAAACACAAGTCACTGAGCCACTATTTAAAGACACAGAAACAACTGCCCAAATGGGCACCACTCACTCCCAAGTCCAGAACTGAACTTTATCTCCCTGGTGAAGCAGTGTGGTTTAGGATATAGATCCAAACCTTAAACCAATGTCTGAAGTTCTCTTCCTTTTTGCCACTTAATTTGCCTGTCTTCATATAAAACAGATGTAACAACGCTGTTACAGTCCAGGCGATTTAAGGAAATTAATAATAGAGTTCTAAGACATTTTGCAAGCACAAAATGTTACAGAAGTGCTTGCTGGGTCCTTGAACGTACTCATCATGTTGCCTACTCTGAACCTTAGTATTTGCTTATAACTCCACATTAGAGATTTCCCCAAAGAAAGAAATTGCAGCTTTTCCTGTCTCTGGCTTTACAGACTTTCTTTGTATTAGCATAGTCCAATTCAGTAGGATGCAGAGTTAGGAAACCACATAAGGGCTGACCCAAAGCTGAGTAGCGGAAACCAATGCTCTGAGCCTACGGACATGCTGCGTGCAGGAAGGTGACAAAGCCACTCAGCATTTCCAGTAGGGAACTGCAAGAGAAACGGAGTGATTAACAGAGAGCTAATGAGAGGCAAACATTCTCCATAGAGTGCCATCGTTGTTTTTTTTTTTTTAATGCTCTGCTTAAAAATAAGGCTGCACTTTCTCATGAATCAACCTGAGAAATCTACTGAGAATAAAAGATAATTTTATATCTGAACAAGATTTAACTGATTTGGCTTCTGCTGTTCTAATTTTATCCATTTTTCTTGATAAATTACTACTGATGCTTTACATGGCCAGACTGAAACTGTTGGGAAGCAGAAAGCCTACTTTCATACTAAAAATTAGTCAGATGATTAAATGAGATCCAATATGGAATATTCTACATAGCACTGGATAAGTATAAACAATCAAGCAACCACAACTTTGGGATACAAGTGACATGAAGGTAGAGGAGTCTACTGAGCAGACAGACACTGATGGGAGGACTGCAGAGAGATACGGGACAGAAGAAGACCAGGATGATATCAGCAAAACCTAATTATGCAAATGCCCAGGATGGAAACCATCACTGTCTCTGGTGTCTTTAAAAAAAAGAAACAAATAAAAAAGCAATTTAAAAGGCAGTAACTCACATAAAATATGTAATTAATAATTCTGTTGGATCATTTGATGTATAATTATTGAAGATTTGACAATATCAGTACCTCTGCTTCTATATTAAACATGTGACTGTGAAACCCGAACTGGGAAATTTTGGGCCCATATTTGATAAGGACAAACTCACAGAATGGGGTAAAACTGACAACACATCTGTTTCTGCTGTGATGTTATTATATCAATATAATAGAAAACAAATCACAGAAGTCATTAAGTATAATTGGATAAATTTTACAAAGTTGCATTTATCCCTAAAAAGCTCCATTGTGAAGACATAGACCTTCAGGATGGTCCAGGAGTAAGGTGCCTTACCCAAGGCCCAAAGGGTGGAAGGAGAGAAGAGACTTCTACACATGGTCCTCCATATGCGCACTATCACACACACACACACACACACACACACACACACAATAATACAAGAAAACAAAAAGACTATGATATAAAAACAGCAGGTAAAGAGTTGCATTCAATTATACTACACAAATTGCATGGTAAAGGTTTTATTCTATGGCCTAGACAGTATGGAGCCTATAGACTACATATCAGTATATAGGTCAGTATAGCACAAATTGTTTATTTTTTTTTTCTTACAGGTTTACTTTTCTTTTTATGCACACGAGTGTTTTGTCTGCACGAATGTAAGTGTGATGCACACATGCCTTAGGAGGACTTGGGACCCCTGGAAGTGGAGTTATTAGCAGTTGTGAGGCATGGATGCTGGGAACTGAGCCCAGCTCATCTGGAAGAACAGCAAGTGTTACACATATACACAGGTGCAAAGAGAACGGGCAGTATGCGTGTGGGTAGACCACCACTCAGGAGTGGATAGTTTTCATTTATATTTATCACAGATATTTCAGATAAAATAATAAAACAGACAGGTGCCATGACTACCAGTATATATCAGGGGAGAAAGAGTATATATGTACCCAAGATGGGAAAGGGAAAGAACTCATTGCCAGATTAAATCTTTGTTGTTCCTTCATTTGGGGTTTTAACAACATCATCTGATTAAGACTGGGGAGGAAAGAAGACTCAATGGATGGAAGCACTCTGCTCTTCCAGAGGGCCTATGTTAGAATCCCAGCATCTACTCCAGGTGGCTCACAGTAACTGTAATTTAGCTCCCAGAGACCTAGCAGCCTCTTCTGGACTCAGTGGACAATTATATTAGAGTGCACATGCCCACAGACAGACAGACCGACACACGCACGCACGCACACACACACGCACACACACACATACACACTCACATCTTTAAACAACTGTAAACAAAAAAAACAATGATGTCACACCTTCTGAACACACACTATATCCTACACTCTTAATGTTTTTTTACTGAAGTCTGACTTCCTAAGTGCTAACTGCGCTGGCTTCAAAAGTATCTAGGATGCACTGCTGGTCTCACCAAAGACTATGGCCCGCGGCTGGGGGTGCTGCTGCTACCCTTCCTTCTGAATTCTGTTCAGATGCAACCAGCTGAGAGACAGCTGCGGCCTAGCTGCTGGCTGTGATTTCCCATGGCTGAACTAAAAACAATCACCCTCACTTAAGCACATGAGAATTAAATCCAAATTCCTACAACCAAAGATCACCTTGGTGTTAAAATGTGCCAAGAACTCAGAAAGACTATGACTATGGAAGTACATCTAAGATTGTCACCACTCCCTCCCTCCATGTACATTTTGTCATCTCATACTCAGGGACTGCTTACACTGGGACGGGTGGGAGCAAAGGAAATACTGATAGTGACTTTCAGGAAGACACTTCCTCACACGTCACACGGATCATAAAGCGCCTCAAGAACAAGGCCGGGCCCACGGTTTACCAGTTTTCTGACATAGTCCTAGCACAGCTTCTTACAGATAACAAGTGCTCAATATAAGTGTTATGGGAGATAAGAAATGGAGGTATGGTACATGGTACAAATAGCTCTCTGGGTGACAATGGAGCAAGGTAGACTGAACTCTGATGCAGAGAAATCAGTAGAACGTTCACCTTCCCACAGAGTCTTAGTCAGTGTTCTATGCTGTGAAGAAACACCATGGCCATGGAAACTCTTATAAAAGAAGGCATTGGGGCTTCCTTACACTTTCAAAGGTTTAGTCGTTTTAAATATGGTGGGCAGCATGACAAGTAGACATGGTGCTAGAGAAGTGGTTGAGAGTATTAGATCCAGATCCACAGACAGGAAGAGAGAGAAACCCACGGGGCCTGGCTAAAAGCCCAACCCCAGGGATATACTTCTTCCAACAAGGCCACACCCATTCCAACAAAGCCACACCTCCCAATCCCTCTCAAGTGGTGCCACTCTCTGATGACTCATTCAGACACATGAGCCTGTCAGGGCCAACTTACTCAAAGCACCACACTCAGAATGAGTACTTCGGGGTATCCTGATTACTAGGAAGAATATTTTGGGAGTCTACTGTGGAGTTTAACTGTGAGAAAAAGGGAGGATGCTCAGAGATGTTACCAGGAGCAGTTCTGGAACTCAGAAGCAAGCATTCACACCAACATGGTCACTGGAAAATCCACAGCTCGTTTTCAGACAGTGCCTCTGCTTTGGAAGACATCTTCCTAAAAACGGAGAAGAATGCAGGCACCTCTGACCCAGCCGGCCCACTCCCTCGCTCAGTGAGGGCAGATGTGGAGAAACAGCCACCATGGGGCCACTGGCTTGCTCACGCAGATATGAGCAGTCACAGCAGAGATGCCAGAGAAACGGTAAAAGTACATTTACTCGACTAGCCCTGATCTCTGGGTGAAGAAAAGCCTGGGTCTAAAGAACTACTGACACTTCGGTCTCAGTTGTGTCTGCAGGATGAGGGTGGGGAGGGAGGGTGTCTATAGCTCAGTCTGAAACACACCCCTGTGCTTGGTGCATTTGACAGTTTGCTAGAAACACAGATACCTCAGGATCCACACTGATCATGTGACTTCCATGTCAGTCCAAAGAGGGACTGTGGGTTTGCATTCTATGGAGAAGAAATAAGTAAGCTGCTGAGGGAAAGGCCCGCAGGACCTCAAAGGAAGGCAGCAGAGAGTTACAGAACACTATTGTTCCATGGGGTTGAAAGCAGAAAACTTCAACATAAGGAGACGCTCCTGAGATAAAAGCTGCACGAGTGAAACCTTACTCTATGGTTCTGAACTCTGGATGATACTCAATTTCCTGGGTGGGCATGTTATGCTTTAAAAATTAAACCCTAAAAGGCTTTTCTAAAATTTTCCTTTAAAGATGGGGCCGTATAATCCATAGGTACAACTGGAGGGCCTGACAGAGCTCCTATTATGAACTAATAGGAGCTTGAACTACAGCACAAGCAGGGTTAGAAGACCTGGGTGAGGTTTTTAGCGCTAGATGGTTTAACACACACCTATACAATGAGCAGCATGGCTGGGGGTGCAGAGGTGCACATCCCTCGGGTAACATGAATTAAGTTCCTGGGAAAGGTAAAGAACAGCCACAAATCAAAGGCTTCGTGATGGGATGCTCACCACCACCTGCTTTGAGTCTGGCTTAGGGTATAATTGTTCCCTTCTTGCTGGCAACCACTTCCGGAGACCTGGGTGGCACCTCTGGCAACCTGCCCAAGGCAGTCCTTCCCTGGGTGTGGTTGGCAAGAACAGGGTGAAGGAGGTGGTTTAGTAGGCATGACTGAATTGTCAGTTTAACCAAAATCAAAGTACTTAGGACACTGTAGCAGGGTTGGACTGTCTTCACTTCTCAAGAAAGAAAGCACTGCCACGCATTTCACAAGTGAAAAGAAGACTTAAAAGCAGACACCTACCATCCGAGAAAAAGTAATAATTTAAGATGAAGGGGCTGAAAGGATATACAGCAGAGTAAGCACACGGGAGCTGGGGTATGGACAGGTGCTTGCACTGATGTCCTGTTTCTGAAAATATATTCCTAGATGATTTTCCGTTAAGAGAGTCCCATAAGCTCCTGACAGCTCTTTCCCTAACCGCTGGCTTCCACTGAATTTCACTCAGTGTGCAAGCCGTTTCAAGTTGCATGCCTGAGCAGTCTGTGAAGAATTAATTTTCTCCAGTGTCCTGGTGACAATGAAAGAATTTAATAACTAAAAAGAAAAAAAAAGTTGATTTTTGGCCTGAAATGCAGCTATCCTTCCAAAATAGTGACTTGGACAAGTGGTGTTCCCAAGGCTGTCTGGCCCACCACCACCATTGCCACCGCCGCTACCACGGCTACCACTGCCACACCAAAGGAGCCTGAGCAGATCCTTTCATTTCCCTATCTCACTTGCCTTTTGTAGATCTTATAAAAAGAAAAAAAATCCACATTCTCATTCAGTAAATTTGGTCCCGACCTTGATAATTTGAAAAATGAACTTCCCTATCATGGGGGTGGAGCAACCACACAATTAAGACTTACAAAATGGAACTAGTCAGATAAGAGAACTAAACAAATCTGCCCTTAGATGTACAGGAAGATAGGAAGGTATTTTCATTTATGGGCATAAAAAACAAAATTTCCCGTTATTCAGACTCTGGATCCAAAGAACTAAAAAACACGTTGCTTCCCTTCCCTAAGATTGAGAGGGATTGGAAGTTTTCGTTCATTCCTTCACAAACACTGGAACAGTAAGTAGAAGCCGGGTAAGTAGGTGGACACCTCAGGGTTCTAGATCATCCATCCCCTCGCCCTCTACGCAGCGCAGCCCTCTTAAGATCATTGTACAGTTTGAAGTTTTTCACGCCTCAGGGTACCTTACAGGGCAGAGCTGGTGGTGCTTCTTACAGACAACTTTGTCCCTATTTTATATTCCTACCCTTCACACAAGACCTAAATTTACTTTTACTGAATTTTCTTTAATAATTTCTAAGTAGTTCCTAAGTGTGACAGCCAAACTGGATGGCAGATTTCTAGTTAGGAACTGGGCAGAATTAGGGTTAGAATGCCCAAGTTCTAATAGTATGTCAGGCTTTCCAGGGAATAAAATCAAGCATTCTCATGATCATTCTTTACTTTTACTCTTCTGTTTTGCTTTTCCCCAGTCTCTCTAGATAGCCTAGGCTATCCTCAGCTGTCATCCCCCTGACTCAGCCTTGGAGAGTCCAACACCATGTCAATCTCTAGGACCTTCTTATCTCCATTTAAATACAACTTAAATCCAAATAACAGACATCTCAAGGATAAATATAGAGTAGTTTTTGTTATTGAGACATAGTTTTGTTATATAACCCTGGATGACCTGGAACTGATTATATAGACCAGGTTAGCCTCAAACTTCTGGTCATCCTGCCTCTGTCTCCTAAGTGCTGAGATTTCCGACTTGGACCGTCATCCTGTCTTGACCATAGAGTCTTGTACAGCAAAAATTTCCCTATGTAGGGGTGAAGTAACTAGTACAAACCATATTAAATTTTTACCTAATAAAACAGGGAAACATAAATGAGAATACTGAATAAACTTTCTCAGAGGAAATCAATGCAAGAATTTTGTAAGTATAAATTCTCTAGTATGAAAACAGTAAATGGGGTGACCTAGCTCTTGAAGATAGTGTGTTTTTAGTCACTAGACTATTATTATTATTATTATTATTATTATTATTATTATTATTTTGTTTTTTGTTTTTGTTTTTGTTTTTCGAGACAGGGTTTCTCTGTATAGCCCTGGCTGTCCTGGAACTCACTCTGTAGACCAGGCTGGCCTCGAACTCAGAGATCCACCTGCCTCTGCCTCCCAAGTGCTGGGATTAAAGGCATGCGCCACCACCGCCCGGCCACTAGACTATTATTATCTTAGGATGTTTCCAGGATATTCTACTAGGAAGAACAAGGCATTGATAACTCATGATTCTACAGAAGAGCAGGACAGTGTAATGATTAAATGTGTCCTGCCTTGAGACCATATCATCTTCTACAATCTCAAGTAAAAGAAAAGTCATAGCACAGGCGCCACTCACTGCTACTAATTTTAAAAGCTGATTAATCCAATCTGGTTTAGGTAAAATGGATTATCTATTCATCTAGATTAAAAACTGATGTGAATAATAAAAGGTAAAAGCAATTTTAAACATGCCATCTCCACATCACACCACTGAAATCGACAACCAGAAGATGAGTCAAGAACTGAGGGAGCTAAATCAGAGTAGTCAGGTGAGAGTGGGGAAGAAAGACTAAGCTGTGAAGGGGAAATTGGGAAAAGCAACGTAGCTGATTAAAATTAATGATTTAAATGGTGCTGGAGACTGAGGCTGTGATATAGAACTTTCCCCAAGTATGCCAACAACGTAGCAGGCACTGTCTACAGGGATGTTCAGAATTCAACTGTTAAGAGTCTAACATGCAGCCTACTTCAAGCAGTAGCAGAAATGAAGGTGGTGTGGCCAAGGTCTTATCAAGTACTGCTGAGCTCTTTCCCTCCAGCCCCACGCTTCCATCACTAGCAAGGATGCTGGAGCCAAATACCATATCCAGAACTGTGGCTCCTTGCTGTCTACACACCAAGCCCCAAATAACTGGTTTCTTTATCCAATCACTCTCAACAGAGGGGCATACAGCAGAGGATTCCCAGCCACACCCCTAGAATATGCAGTGAGAATGCCAATGGAAAAAGAATCAGCTTCAGTTGAGATTTTATCTTCTGTCTACTAAGCTCTTCATTTCCTTCAGAAAATGTTGCTTCCTGTTCTAGAATGCTTTGGGTAGGACACTCATACTTCTCACTAGCACTGTGCCGAAGCTCTCAAAAAAGAAAACCTACTTGAATACCATGTTTACAAATGGAAGGCAATGTATGAATTCATATCATAAACTGGGCTTGCAGCCATGTTATAAGAGTCATATCCAACCTGGCTGCATTCTATCAAACCATGAATCATGTCTACACTGACCTCCAGGATGTTTGTGCTTTAGCCAAGGAATATTTCAAGTGTATGGTCATCAAGTGCCATGAATAACAGAAAACACAGGGAAAGTAGGGTCTAAATCAAATGTGTACTCTTGAAAATAACATTGTCAAACAATATAATTATGACAGGACACTCTGGTTTGGCTTTTATTAAACCATTAAGGATTAAAAAAGATCAAGAAGGAAACATGGCATCATATGGTCTTCTATCAGGTCTTGCTTGTATGCAATAAGGCTGACAGATATAAAGTAAGGCAACAAAAAATTCAGATAAACATCAGGAAAATTAAAACCCAATCACATACATGCATGCTATTCCAGAATCTGGGAGGAAGAGGCGGGGAGATCACAATTCCAAGGTCAGCCTGGACTGAAAAGCAAGGCCTATCAAAAGTAAAAATAAACAAATTAAAAAAAAATTAGTGCTCAGCCGGGCGTGGTGGCACACGCCTGTAATTCCAGCACTTGGGAGGCAGAGGCAGGCGGATTTCTGAGTTCGAGGCCAGCCTGGTCTTCAGAGAGTTCCAGGACAGCCAGGACTACACAGAGAAACCCTGTCTCAAAAAAAAACCAAAAAAAAAAAAAAATAGTGCTCTTAATAGAAAATAGAAGTCAAGAATACAGTGTTTATTGAAGTAATACACCTATAGGCAGATACTTGAAAGAACAGATTAATTCAACTCCCAAAGCCAAAGTAACATGTAATTTTAAATATATGCATCCGTTTTATTAAGATACCTAACCACATAACATTGCAAAGCATACAATTTGGCATTTCTGACTGTAGGCAGAGATTTGAAATCATTACTAATATATAAGTACAGAACATTTCCATTGCCCTGATGAAAACAAAAATGTCCATTAGTAAGCCGATCCACATCCCCCTCTTTCTCCAGAGCATGGCAACCACTAGGGCCTTTTCTGCAGGGCTTTCTCTACTTTAAACATTTTACATGCATGCAAGCATACAATATAGTTGCGTATGTCTGGTCCTTTTCAAAGAGTACAGTATTTATCCAGCATGTATCAGTTCTTTGCTTCTTACATCACCAAACAATATTAAATTATGGTTATACCACATCTTACTCATCCATTCATTAGTCAATATATACCTCGGTTCTTTCAACTTTATGACTATAACATACTGTTATGATGAATATGTACACATTTTATGTGGAGAAACTTTCTGTTCTCCAGGGCATATATTAGGTGTAGGCTTTCAGGTTCATACAATAACGCTGATGTTTTAAGGAATGTAAACATTTTTCTCTATGGCTGCACCATTTTACACTCCCACCAGCAATGTTTAAAAGTCCCAGGGTTTTATATACTCTTGCCATTGCCTATCTTTTTAAATTACAGACACATACTAATATAAGCTACTGTTTTATTACGGTTTTAATGCATATTCTGCTGATGAATAAGGCAATTGAGTATAGTTTTTGTATGTTTAATTGGTGTTTTTGTGTTATCTTTGGGAAATATCTATTCAAGTATTTTTTCTGTTTTTAATTGAATTATTTTCTTTGGATTGATACGTTATAAGAATTCTTTATATTAGATAGATAATAAATCTTTATTAAATATAAATTTGCAATATTTTGCTCCTATTGATTGACTTCTATCATCTTGATGACACTGAAAAAAATCAAAATAATAATTTTGAGGAAGTCATATTTTCCTGTTAGTTGCTTTTGATGTCATATCTGAGAGGCTATTACCTAGTTCAAAGTCTCAACATTTATATCTATACTTCCTTCAATTGCTGTGGCTCTCCATTTGTGTATGGTATGAAGTTGTTCAACGTCATTGTTTGGCACATGGTTGTGTAACTCCCCTCTATCAGTGTTATTTGCTAAGGTGTTGATTCTTTCCTTACTCTAATCAAAAAGAAACCATCAGGCTGGAGAGATGGCTCAGTGGTTAAGAGAAGCTGCTCTTCCAGAGGACCTGGGTTTGATCAGTTCTAAGAGATCTAACACCTTCTTCTGGCCTCTGTGGACACTGCATATATATGATACACAGAAACAAATGTAGGGAAAATAACCATAGACATAACATTTTAAAAATTGCTAATTTTTTTAAACAATTAAGTATCCATAAAGGAGTCTACATTCAATTTTTCATTCTAATCCATCTTTTCTGTATGGCAGCACCACATTATCTGAATGACTACTACTTTATAGTGTCTTTGAAATAAAGTGTATAACTCTTCTAACATTTTTCTTCATTTTTTAAAGATTGCCTGGGCTATTCTGGATATCAACTAATTTTAGTAGCAGCCAAAATTTTGATAGAGATTGTATTGAATCTGCAGATCAATTTAGAGTATATTTCTATGAAAACTCTTTTTATTCTTTTTAGCATTGAATGGAACATCTTTCCATTCTTTTTAGCACCTTTAATTTTTTCAAAGATGTTTTATAATGACTAGTATTTAAGTATTCTAAATATGGTTCATTCATTGCTAAAAATGTATTTTTTTCTGTTCTGAATAAGTTCTATTGCCTTTTTTGGCTCTCTTGCACCAAGTTTAAAGAGGAAATGTTCTTTATGAACTTTGTAGCCTATGTTCTATCCATGTCAGTTAAACTATATACATAGTTGTGTATGTCCAGATGACTCTTTAACAAACATCTTAATGAGGAGAGATAGACTACTGGTCTACCTTGAAGCAATATAACAGAGCTGAGTACAGACTAGAATCAGATAAAAGATCAAACTAAAAGTTGGTCAGTCACAGGCAAAGAATCCTGGAAAGTGTTCTCATTTACTCTCTGTAGCAGAGTTATCCATAAAATTGTTATCCATAAAATTATAACAACATTTATCTTTGAAGATGTTACATAGATTAGAAACAAGAAGGCAAAGCTTCTCAAGAGCCACAGCTTTCTCATAGTCACAATTATATCCCTAGTCTCTAACCTCTAGATGAATGCCTTGGGACTACCAACTTCTCCGGCATAAATAACTTGATGCTCTGGTGAAGTAATAACAAAAGCGAAGTACAGCAAAACCACACTCTGACAAGAAATTGGATCAGATCTCTCAGTGGGTAAGGGTACTTACTCCAGGGTTGATGACCTAAGTTCAATCCCTGGAACCTGAATGGTAGAGTGACAAAACAGATAAGACAAAAAGTTGTTCTTTGACCTCTATAAGTGTGCCACTGTGTACACATATCCATTCGGAAGGTCTGTATTTATAAGTAAATAAATTTAGCTGCAGGCAATGGAAATCTTGGAAAAACTAAGAATGTTCACGACTCCACTGTGACACCACAATGCTGGTCATCTGTAGATTGAGTTTAGTCCTCTGGATATTGTTAAATATGGGAAGAGCTAGAGAATACTGTGCCAGATAAGGGAGATATTCAAGCAATCATACAGCAACTTCAAAAAAACAAATCAGAACCCCAAAACCAACCAACCAACCAAACAAACAAACAAAAAACTGCTATGTCTACTGTACACCAGTTATAATGACATAATTACATTAGAAGTACTAGAAAAGTGCTATTTTTTCAAAATTAGAATCAAATGATCCATAAATTGTCAATTTTAATAAATTTTCTTAAGTTCACAAAATAAAAGTAGAAAATTTTGAAGAAAAAAATCCACAAATGAAATTGGCCAGACATATCCAGTTGCTAAGATCTTGTAATTCTTAAAACCTCGTAGAAATGTTCACTGTTAGAAAGTAACACAACTGGTGCCCAAACCAAAATTCAAGTCCAGATGGCCATCTGCAGACACACAAAATGCCTTCTCATGTCTCAACTGACCACAGGCCAGGTCCTGAAGTTTTTGTCTTCTGAAAAAGACAGCAGGGAGCTACTACCAAGGAAACTCTGAAATACCCTAAACCTGACTCTACTAATTCTTAACTGATTGGTTTGAAAACCATTTTTCTCATCTCTCTTTTATTCTCAGGATGCAAATCGAAGGAAAGATGACTCTTAAACTGTCACACATAGGTAATGGCTGTCCTTTGAGAGGCCCTGCCTGACCAGCAGCAGACTGAGACATATGCAGATACTTTTACCCAACCATTGGGCTTAAGTCTGGGACCCCCTATGGAGGAATTATGGGAAGGATTAAAGGAGCTGAAGGGGCGGGCAGCCCCATAGGAAGACCCCTGGGAGCTCCCAGAGACTGAGCCACTTATCTGGCAGCATACCAAGGCTGGTCTGAGCCCTTCTCCCCCTCCCTCAGCCCCTCACGCCCCAGCACATACATAGCAGAGGACTGCCTGGTTTGCCTTCAGTGGGAGAAGATGCGCCTAACCCTTGAGAGGCCCCAGGGAAGGGGAATGGGAGAATGTAGAACATCTTCTCAGAGGCAGAGAGAGGGGTAATGAGATAAAGAACTGAGACTGAGGGAGGGGGGACTTGGACAGGAGGCAACGGCTAGAATGCAAATAAATAAAATAATCAATAAATAATCAATAAAAAAAGTATTTGCTAGAATTTAAACATTGTTCTAAAATATACAAATATAATTTTGTACATAAAAAAAATAACTGAGTAAACTTTACAAAAGGAAAAAAAGAATAAAGTAAATGTAAAATTTTCCTTCTGGGTCTGCAGACCTATAGTCATTCCCCAAAGAAACCACTGTTTATTTATTTATTTTTAAGATTTATTGATTTTCTGTCCATGAGTATTTTGTCTAGAAAATAGTCCACAAAATTAACTAACCAGGCTCATAGACCCTCAGGCTCGGCCCTCTGGTTGTGCGGCTTGGTTTTCCTGTGGGACATCTAACACTGGGAGTGGGAGGCTGACTCGGACCCTTTTCCTCCTCCTGAGTCGCTCCAGCCGCCTTAAAGATGAGGGGAGATGCTCAGTCTTATTCCAACTTGATACACCATGTTTGGTTGACTATCCCTGGGAGGCCGGCTCTTTTCTGAAGGGAAACAAAGGCAGAGTAGATGGGGGAGGGAGGCTAGCAGGACAGGAGGAAGGGGAAACTATTGTCAGGATATACTATATGAGAGAAAAAACTTTAAAAATATTTATCAAATTTCTGTCTATGAGTATCTTGCCTATACATATGTCTATATTATGTATGCTGTTCCTGTGAAGGCCAGAAAAGGGTGTCAGAGGCCCTGGAACTAGAGTTACCATCTAACCACCTATTAACCATCCGGTGGGAACTGGAAATTAAACCCCAGTCCTCACTCTGGACCACTGAGCCGTCTCTCCAGGCGTGGCATCACTATTTATGACTAGCAACTTTAAGTTTTCTGCACACAGGCAGGTCACACAGAAAAGATTAAATTTCATATGGACAAACATAAAGCAAAATAAAACTATGAGCATCACTCCTCTTATTATCTAAAGGAAGGATCAGAGAACCTGAGTGCTAGAAACAACATTAGATCACTGACAGGCTCCGGTTTCACAGTTCAGGTAACTTAGGGAATTGTGCAGAGCTGGGCACTCCCAAAGATATCCTAATACCAGGGAAGCCCTAGCACCTTGTCCTGTATGCACTCAAAGATCTTGCTATTTATTAATAGAGCTCAGGAAACTTTTCTCAGTGGGAGAGGGGGCATTAAACTGAAGAAGTGACAAACTGCTAAACTTTCTTCATTGTTTTAAGGTATCACTGCATGAAGCATTAGGTGGGAGGGAGCCATTTAGTTTCTTCCAAAACAAGTTATGCCTCCTGGGCAAACTCAACAGATGTATTCTTAATATAACATGTAAAGATCAGATAGAAACCTTACAAATTTAGCAAATTCCTGTGCATGCACAGTAAAACCACAGATGTGATTTTCTCAGTTCAGTACCTTAAGAATTCAGAGAGCTCACAAGCCCCAACCTGCCATCCTGCATGATTAAAAAATAGCTCATTAAGAAAAGCAAGCAGAGTTCTCAGATTCATCCAGAGTGAATGAAGTCTATGATGGATTTGTTTTTTTTTTTTAATCAGCTTACAAGAACCCTCCCTCCGGGCCAGATTTCACACAGTCTGCACGTGAGAAGAGACCTGATGTCTGTGGTGTCTGGAGATGACCCTGCCCCTCGGACCTGGGTTTGCTGAGGCTCCACTGTACTGACATGGGGCCTCAGAGCCCATGTAGAATATGTGGCATATTGGCAGTTGAATAACAACACTTTACAGTGCAGCTGAGGATGACCTTCCAAATGCGTTCTTTCTCAGTTTACCTGTGTTCTGAATCAGACATGGTCATATTTATTGGAGGGACAATGCTCCCACGTCTGTACAACAAAGACTTGGCTCAAAGAACTACTATGCTTTTTGAGTTCTCTCAAGACCAACATAAACGCACCTCAAAGCAGAACCTGGAGAGGTTCTATAGAAGCTGGAGTCCACATTCCCCTACCCAAGTTATATAATCATCTGCTGTCTTCCAACCTTTCAAAGGCCTACAGAAATAGAAAACCACCCCTTAAGCCCGCCTGGCATGATACTCTAAACTTCTGTAGATTGTTAGCAGTAAAAATGCCAAATAAAAATCTCCCAGATATAACCTGCTCTCTGTGTATGTTATTCCCTTGGGTTTCTGGGAACTGTCTCCAAGATAAACAGTATTAATGTCACACCAAAGGAGGTTATTTCAGCCTTTCTTAAAACTGATCAGGTGAGCCCTGTTCCTTAACAGGAATGTAGAAGGGACCCCAAGTCACAGTGCTAATCCTGACAAATGTCAACTAGCACTTCTAATAAAAAACAAAACATACCAAACCTGTGAAGCCCCTATATCTTTACAGCATTGATTAATTATATTGTTCATACATAACAATGATTCTGAAACATTTTTAACTTAAAGCTTAAACTTTCTTTCATCTGTGGTGTTTGTCTGTGTTCACATGTCTGTGTGTAGTTACATGTGTGTCCCTGTGTATCCAGGGGCTGTCATACAGCATCGAGTGTCTTCATTGGTGACACGCCACCGTATTTTTTTAACTACTTTTTAAAGGTCCATTTATTTACTCTGAGTGGGTGGCGGTGCCCTTGCTTTTGTGCTCATGTGTAAGTTAGAGGACAACTTGCAGGAACAAGTTCTCTCCTGCTATATGGGCTGCAGGGATGCATCAGGCAACGAAAGCCTTAACCCACTGAGCCATCGCACCAGGCCATCCACCTTATCATTTTGAGACAGAGTCTCCTCATTGACTTGCAACTTAGCAATCAGGCTCTGCTACCTAGCCTCAAGGATCCCCTGCCTCGCCTCCCTAGCACCTGGATGACATACTGGCACTCTGTTCATGGTGTTTGCTTTATATGATTGTGGGGTGGAGGATAGGGTTGAACTCAGGACCTGATACTTAGGGAACAAGCACCCTTCTAACTGAGTCCTCTCCCTAGGCCCTTAAATTTAACTTTACAAACTGACCAGTATGTGGAGTGGTCTGTATGAATCAGTGAATAACACAGCCTCCTCCTTTCCCTTTCTCTGTACTAACATTTCAAATTGACTTGTTACACTGGAAAAAAGAGGGAAATGAGTACAGGGTCAGCAGACATGCAGTAAGACTGGCTTCCCTGCAGCAAGCCACCCTGGACGCAGAGGAGTAGGAGGCGAGCCACTCCTTACCGGTCCCTTGGTTCACCTTTGGCCTCTTGGCTTTGTGCTGCTCAGTTCTGCTCTTTTATCATCCTGCTCCCCACAACAGGAACAAAACCCACAACAGGCTAGAACTTGGTATGGAGATCTAGTTCCTAGTTTCTTATAAAAGATTTAAAGGAAAAAGATTGAAACTATTTTGATGACTCATGAAGTTTTGAACTGAGAGGGAATTCATTTCATTCTTTTATTAATTTAGTCTCTGTAAGTCCACAGAGCAAATTATTGTAGCTTCCTACACTGCACACAATATTGAGCTCTCAGCAGTTCAAATAGCACACACTGGTACAGAAAAGACTGTGTATGAGGACAGACTGTGGGCAGAGTCCCTGGATGCTTATTTAGTAGGAGAAAGCCCATCCCCAAGCCAGTAACTCTTCCTAGGGCTTCATTTACCCTCATCAAGAGGGAAATAACCAGGGTAGTAGTGGGGAGAGATCTCCAAGGCTCTATAAATCTACAACAATAATGAATTCTTTTTAGCCAGCTAAATATTGTTAAGCCCCTCTGGTTAGCTTTATTCATTACATAAAATTATACATAAAAGATTTTTTTTTCCAAGGCACAACATTAGGATGAGAGACCAGGATCCACACCCAGGAAGGAAAAGGGTAACTTACTCAGCTCTACAGGAGGCCCATACTAAGAGTTCAAATGCTGCCTTAAAGAATTACTAACTTCCAAAACTAAACATCTATGCAATGAGCCAGAATTTCCCTACATGATACATCTACTGTGGAACCTATAAGCAAGTAACCATCAGTTAAGATTTATAAAATAAGACATTTTTGTTGTTTTTAAGGCAAAGGCTTCCTATATAGCTCTGGCAGGCCAGCTCTTTATGTAGCAATGCCCTTGAACTCCTGGCTGTACTCCTGCCTCAGCTTTCCAAGTGTTGGTATTACAGGTGTGAGCTGGTTTGTAATGCTTCATTTCATAATAAAGACCTCAATATTTGATCAAGTTTCCCTTTACAGTAAGAACACTGGACTTTGTCTTCTACCTTGCTGAACAAACTCACACATGTTTACATGGGCAAACTATTCCAAGCATAAGTAGAATCATAAGACAAGTGTCTGATCAGGAAGAAAGTAGGAGAACTTCCCTCTCCTTTGAAATTTTAACTCCTGTCCTGGCCCTCCCTCTCACCCAACACTCTGCTCATAAAACAGTGTTTATTTATCTTTGATTCTCCTTGGGGTGCCTAGAGCAGCCTGCTGAGTGAGCCGCCTCCTTCCAGATTTAATCATTTTCCTCTGTTGTTTGGCAGCTCTAAACTTAGAAACCAAACCCTTTCTGCCCAAATGGATGATCTCAATGCGAGAGCTGGGCAACCTCGCGTGAATTTCATCTGAGCAGAACAGTAATGGTATTGGGTTCCCTCACATCACAGTGGCTCCACTGTTCTCTGCTGGGTTGTCACCCCACCTGTCAGCTGCCACCAGAGGACAGCAAATTTGCAAATCTGCACAGGTCTCTTGCTCTTTCTCTCTTTTTCCTTCTCTCCTTCCTCTCCTCTTCCCTCCCCCCTTCCTCTTCTCTTTCCTCATTCCTATAATTCTTAACTTTCAAGGGTATAGAGACTTATTAAACACGAATTTTACAATTCAACTAGAAGGATGCCCTGGCAATTGAGAAATTGCCACAGAGGCTACTTAACTGCAGTAAGAAGGTGATGGAACTAAATCCCAAACTATGACTTGTGTGTACAATTCTACTGCTGAAGACAAGAGATCATAGGCTGGGCTTGGAGCTGAGTAACAGCAAATAAATACGATCTCATTTAATTATGATGAGGGTGTCAAACACCAGACACTGAAAACCTAAGACACTTTCACACATCCTTAGGAACGATACAGGTAGAGTGAGAGTTTGTAGCCTAGACTGGCATTCTTCATTCTGGGGCATCAGATCGAACCAGCAGAAAACAATATGAGCGATAAGCAGTTGGGGAGAACAAAGGGGCTTTCCCAAGTTGGGTTTTCCGACTTCAAAAACATCAACCAATTAAACAAAGGGTTTGAATCATGGTATATACTGTGGAAAAAGAACAGATGGTATAGTTAAACAATAAACAATGGTGATGTTTAACAGTCTAGTCCACTGCTGTCTCCACAGGCCCTAGAACATCGTGTCTGCTACATAGCAATTGTATAGGAATGCTTTGCTCTCTGACCAGAACACCCCACCCCAACCCAACCCCATGCCATGAACATGGCTCCTTACTTCACTCAGGTCTCTGCTCCAGGGTCTCCTCTTTAGAGCTGCTTACACACACACACACACACACACACACACACACACACACACAGGGAAGGGGGAAGAACACAGAAAAGGAGGCTTTTGTAGTAGTTCAGACAGAAACAATGAAACTAAAAACATCCATCCCTGAACTCATTCTTTCTTTTCTTCACTTCCCAACCAAAACTCCTTAGAGTTTGCTTAATTAAGAAAGACTATCTACAAGGCACCTGGAAAAGGTAATAGAAAATAAAAAAAAGGGCCAGCTTCAAGTCTAGATGTAAGTAAAATTTAAAAACCAGGTGACCAATTAGCACAGGATGACAGGGCAGCCATATACATGACTTGAAAGAGCAGGTCTGGAGGACTGCCAGCCACCAAAACAGGAGAGGGTGTGGAGCACACAAAGGCTAACTTAGAGAAAGTCAGTATGGGAACCCTCGGATGGTCTAAGCTACCACGTGAACATCGAGTTGGACAATAGACAAGAAACTGCTTCATGGGAACATGATAAAAATTGTTTAATTATATATAAGTTCATCCAAACCTCTATAGTTGGCATAGAATCCAAATTTCTTTGAGAATCCAAATTTCTCTATTTTTATGCTATTCAAAAACATTTAATTTGGTTAAATTTCTTCAGGGAAATAAAACTTTTTCATAAAAATTAAGCACGTATCTTTAATAAGAACTGTGAACTAAGAAAATATAAATTAAAAGGAAACTAGTGTTTTAGGGGGGAAAAAAACCTCTTTAAACACAATTCTGAACTAATGCACTAGATGAGAGAGAAATTCAAAATTAACAATGTAAAATAAGGAGAAGGTAAATAAATATATGACCTTCCTAGTAAAATGTGATTTAGTTATTGACTCAGGAAAATCTAAATGTCCTTAACATATACATATACCTATCACCAGCAAAACAATTATGATAACTTATAAAAATTCATTCAACACAAACAAATAAGATAAACAATTATAAAACAGGAAATTAAAGAGAAATACAAAGACAGTAACACCAGGGATGAGGTTAGCACACATGAAAATGCAGATAATCTAACTCCTGTGTAACTGTGAGGGGAAGCTGCAAGCACAGCTATCATCTTCCCAAGCAGCCAAAACGAAAAAGAAAACATGATCACTTATAAGATGCACAGTTTTACAAAAGTCATTGTTTCCAGACCCTCAGATCTAGGAGGATCTCATCTGCAAGCCATTTCAATGACAGTGTGGTATGACATAGTACAATGTACTACAATGCCTCCCTCAATAAAAATAAATCAGAGAACAGTGAGTTTCATTCAACTACCCTATAGAATCCATCCATGATTGAAGACCAATGGTTTATGCTCCTCGCCCTCCCCTAAAGGAAGGAAGGAAGGAAGGAAGGAAGGAAGGAAGGAAGGAAGGAAGGAAGGAAGGAAGGAAGGAGAGAGAGAGAGAGGGAGAGAGGGAGAGAGGGAAGGAGAGGAAAGGAGGGAAGGAGGGAAGGAGGGAGGGAGAGATAGGAGGGAAGAACAGAGGGTGGAAGAGAGAGATGGGAGTCCAGGTATATGGCTTTCTGTCATTATAACCTCCCCTAAAACTAAATGGCAGACAATTTGAAGACATAGATGAAGAACAGTACCATATGTCATGAGATGGTTTTTAGCAACTGAACAGCAGAGGTTCAACATATACTTTAACAGACTGTCTTCCTTCCTTTATTTCTTTCTTTCTTCTTTCCTCCCTTCCCCCTCCTTCCTTCCTTCTATCTTTCTTCTGTTCTTTTTTTATAAACATAGTCTTACAAGGTATCCCTGGATGGTATGGAACTCACTATGTAGAGCAGGCTGGCCTCAAACTCATAGAACTCTGCCTCCTGAATGCTAGGATTAAAGGCATCTACCACCATACCCAGATAAATACACATTTTCTATAATGCAACTTAAGTGTGCTCACATCCTTCAGATGTCTGTCCTTTTCAAAAATTAAGGGACCTAATTAAGGATAACATATCACAAGTATGGATTTGGGGAGATGGTTCATGAAAAACTATGGTATGAGCAGGTAGGAAAATGGTAAGGTTTAGAGTGAGTCTGGGTTCCAAACCCTAGTACTGCTAGTCAGTACTGTGTGAGTTTGTCTAGTCTTTCTGGACCTGTTCATTTCATCATAATAGCAGGATGTAAAGAATTGTTTGTTAAGTGAGAATAGTTCTGCGTATGTGGACATAAGAATCAACAGAGACAGAAGCAAGGTGTAGTGGGAGAACTAATTCAGAAAGCATTTATGAAATTGAAGGAAAGAAATATGGAATCCATAGCTCCAAAGGCGACCCCTCAGCATAACCACAGCCAGATATGGCTCTATTAGGCAGGACACTCCTCGCATGTTAGGAGGTTGAAAACACAATTCCCAACGTATTTTCAGGATCAAGACCTTTCACCTTCCTTCAGTTGCAGATAATTAGTCAGCATTCCATGTTTGGTATAAACAGGAAGAACCTATACATCAAATGATAAATGCTAATAAAATAACTCATTCCTCTCATTTCTAAGAAACCACCCACATATTGCTTCTGTATATCATCAAATTTCAAATGGAGCCAAAAAGGACACGTATGATAAATGACTTAATTATAAACCTGTACTTGCCAGGAAGAGAACTTTAATTTAACAAGCAACATAAAAAGCAACTAGAGCCGGCTTTCAAAAGTAACTATTCATTTTGTCTCATGGCAGGTGCACACATGCTTGGAGACACATCTGCTTTTCTTCTTAGAGATACCTAAGCAAGAAGGGAGAAATTACCATTTCTTCCAGAAAATGCTTTAAACATAAAAAGGAAAAAATCCAGATGTAGCCATTTAGGAGCATTTTTCTTCTTTGTAGATGTTTCATTTATGAATTATAACACTTAAAATATTTTATTTCACCTTGTCTTCAATTAAGGTTTCGGCCTATGATTGGTGACATATTTTCTGTACCACCGCTCATAAATTATACTGACCTTATTCCAAACCATGGTTGACGCTCCAGAATCCAGTACATGCCATTGCACTCCCTACAAGGCTCCTCTGTTTGGTATTTAATTCAGTTTTCTCATCTTTGTGTCCATTCCTCATTTTCCCCTACTCTATATACCAAATAAGTAAATACTTCATTTCCTGGCATCTGCCTTTGTTTCTCTGAAATTATAGTTCTCTCTCTCTCTCTCTCTCTCTCTCTCTCTCTCTCTCTGTGTGTGTGTGTGTGTGTGTGTGTGTGTGTTTTAAATTTTATATATAGTCATATGCTATGGATAATCTTTTCTATATTGTTCAGACTTACACAAGTCTTCAAACTTTATCCATAATATAGTATGGTTCTCTAGATACTGAATTGTTGCATCTTATTCCAAAATATGATTCTCCTATGTCTCTACAGACAAAAATAACTTACAGGTGAAGTAAAGTCTAAAAACAAATGTGATTAACATTGTGACCCTGGATCCTAAAAGCATAAACTATAAATTAAAAGAAAGTAGCCTATGGAGCTGGGAGATGGCTCATTGGGTAGACTGCCTACTGTGTTAGCAGGCAGACATGAGTTTGGATCCCCATCATGCAGATAAAGTTGGTCACAAAGGTGTATGCCTGCAACCCTGGGTAGAAAGACAGAGATAGACAGATTACCAAAGTCTGAGCTCAGATTCACTGAGAGACCCTGTCTCCAAAATTAAAGTACATACATATAGAAAAACATCAACTCTGGCCTTCACCTAGGCACACATAAGCACAGACACACATACACACAAATACCTATGCATATATATATATATACATATATATATGTATATGTATATATACATATATATGTATATATATATATATATATATATATATATATACACAACATGTACACACTAGTTATAAATTAGATAGATAGATAGACAGACAAACAGACAGATATTTAAGAATTTCACTTTAATTTTTAGGAAGGCAAGATGTTTAACTTAAAATCATGGACTATAAATATGTCTCCCGCTGGGCGGTGGTGGCTCACGCCTGAAATCCCAGCACTTGGGAGGCAGAGGCAGGTGAATTTCTGAGTTTGAGGCCAGCCTGGTCTACAGAGTGGGTTCCAGGGCAGCCAGGGCTACACAGAGAAACCCTGTCTCGAAAAAACAAAAACAAAAACAAAAAAATGTCTCCCAATAAGTCACAATGGTCAAAATAAAATAGCAAACTAATATATTGATAAAAGTGCTCAATTTTATTAGTGAACCAGAAATACAACTTAGAATTAAATAGCATGTATACCAATTAATTTAGAAAAATGAGTAAGTCTAAAAGTTCAGTGTTGGCCAACAAAAATGGCAATGAAATCTTCCTATTCCATTCATGCCCTAACTTCAGGAACCAATCTGGCAATCCTGATGATACCCAGTGACCTTCAGAATGTGTTATCAGTAACTTTGCAATTCTACTCCCCAGTTCATACTCAGAGAACAGCAGGCATGGAAACCAGACAATTATTTTAAAGTATAAAATGAAATGATAAATACCTATGAAAGGTCTACCTCTAATCTCCAGAAACTTTTTTTTGTTTTATTTATTATTTGTTTTGTTTTGTTTTTATTGGATATATTCTTTATTTACATTTCATTTGCCTTTTCCTGATTCCCCACCCCGCAAAGGTCCCACATGCCCTTTTCCCTCCCCATGTACCCCCATCAACTCCTTTCCACTTCCCTATTCTGGTATTCCCCTACACTGATGCTTTGAGCCTTTCCAGAACCAGGGTCCACTCCTTCCTTCTTCTCGGACATCATTTGATATGTGGATTGTGTCTTGGGTATTCCAAACTTCTAGGCTAATATCCACTTATCAGTGAGTGCATACCATGGGTATTCTTTTGAGACTGGGTTACCTCACCTAGTATGATGTTCTCCAGCTCCATCCATTTCTCTAAGAATTTCATGAATTCATTGTTTCTAATGGCTGAATAGTACTCCATTGTGTATATATACCACATTTTTTTGTATCCATTCCTCTGTTGAGGGACATCTGGGTTCTTTCCAGCTTCTGGCTATTATAAACAAGGCTGCTATGAACATAGTGGAGCATGTATCCTTATTACATGCTGGGGAATCTTCTAGGTATATGCCCAGGAGTGGTATGACAGGGTCTTCCCGAAGTATCACATCTAGTTTTCTGAGGAACCGCCAGACTGATTTCCAGAGTGGTTGTACCAGCTTGCAATCCCACCAGCAGTGGAGAAACTTCTTTAAAAAGAGTCTAGAGATAGGGATTCAGTTGCTTAGCTCAAGCAAGGCCTTGTGGTTGGATCCCCACGACTCAAACCAAGAAGAAAGAGGGGAAGGAGTAGGTGGAGGAGGACGGGGTGGAGGAGGAGGAGGAAGAGGAGGGGGTGGAGGAGGTGGAGGAGGAGGAGGAGGAGGAGGAGGAGGAAGAGAAGAAGAAGAAGAAGAAGAAGAAGAAGAAGAAGAAGAAGAAGAAGAAGAAGAAGAAGAAGAAAGAAAGAAAGAAAGAAAGAGAAACAAAACAAAAACAAAAACCAGAAAACAAAAAACCCAGCACCTCAGATTTGCATACATTATATCTTTACAGAATCAGAATGTATTTCATTAAATTACTGAATAATTTATACAAGCTAAGACCCTAAATACCTCAAATGCTCTTAATAACATTATTTAGGAGTTGGCAAGGTAGCTCAGCAGGTAAGAGCATTTGCTCTCAAGCCTGAGAAAAAGCCTGAGTTCAATCCTTGGAACTACATGGTCAAAGAAAAAGAACTAACTCCTAGAAAGTTGTCTTCTGACCTCCATATGAGCACCATGGCCCATGCGTGCCTGTTTACATACATACATACATACATACATACACACACACAATGGTAAATAACGTATTATTGAAATGTAAATAGCAATATACTTTGAAACTTTGCTTAAGGAATTGAAAAAACCTTGTTAAAGCCATTCATTAGAGTCTATTACTGCAACTACCAAGGGAAAACGAGCAGAGGGTGGAGGCCTTGAGTTTTCCAAGTTTAGGTAGATTGTTCAACCCAAAAAGGCCTCTGTGTTTCCTTTCCGAAGCTACCTTACAGCAAGCACTGCAAACAGTTTCCAAACGCTGTAGCATACAGCTGAATGCTAAACATTTAACAAGATATAATCTTCAGGGGATTCCAAACTCTCTCTGGAAGGGTCTAATGAATATCACATCCATGTTAGCACCACACTGGATTATAAAATTCACACACACACATCACTGGGCCACCCTGGGAAATCTAGAAACTTAACTTGAATTATAAATATGTAACTCACTTCCTGGTTTTGGTTTTTCATATGTGTATACATGTCTGTGTTTGGACACATGAGGGCGGGTACCCTTGGAGGCCAGAGGTATTGCATCCTCTAGAGCTGGAGGTTGTGCGGCTTTGGGCATGTGTGCAGGGTCCTTAGGAAGAGCAGTAGGGATTCATAGGCACCGACCCACCACTCCAGCTCTATAACTCACTTTCATGGTATCACTGGCTTCAACTTACTTCCCTGTACTTTAGGTGTAACCCTGAGGTGACTGTCACACAGCTGAGGTATAAAAGACCACAAATATCTGCTGCCTCTCTTTCCGAAGAAGCTACTATGTGGTGCTTGAAAGACACCAGGTCTTTTCCTAAGCCTGCATTTTCACACACAATCATTTCCCTGACATACAGGCCACCAAAAGAACCATATTCCAAGGAGGGGGAAGTGGGGGCAGGGAGGGCATGTGCAAAATATAAAGGAGGTGCTTGGCAAGGATGCAATTGAGAGGCCCAGGCAGATTGGGATGTATGGCTTTGTTCCATCAAAAGGTCGTTTGAAGCACAGTATTTTACTTTTTTCTAGTTGGGTATTGAGTTCTGAGGTCTCTGATACACTCCAGGGAACCAGCAAAGGCCAGCCTCAGCACTGTGCCAGCCCCCTGCCAGGTCACTAATGAAGATGGAGAACTATGAGCTCACCCAAATAGAACTCAGGGAAGGGCGAAAAAGGACTCCGAGGTGCATCTATTCCCTTTATCCCAGAGAAGCGACCTTTTCTGTACCGAGGGACTAATGAGTTGTGAACAGGAGTGGGAACAAATCACACGGTGCGTTTACCAGGAGGGACCTCATCGGCTGGCTTTTGTACTCGGTCCCCAGTTCAGTTTTCAGACCATTTCCCAGCAAGCACCAAAAGCGACTTGAACAAAGGAAACAACAGTTAGATACTTGAACTGTCTCCATTCATACACTAGAGAATCCCGTCTGGGCGCTTCCACAGTGGAGTGCTGGGGGTTCAGAGGATGCAGGTAAGAGGGCCCAGGAAACCAGAGGGGAAGCAGGGTTCGTCAACGCGCATATGACAACCAGACAACTTTGGAAACTTTTTCTCAGGGTTCTTCTGAAAGTTCCGTCCTCTCTGAAAGACACGAACAACTGGCCTTTCAGCAAAGTTTTAAAAGAACAGAAACACAGCTGAAGTAGCTCCTTGATTTTCTATCCTCACCACTTAATTAGGAAGGGCATTTATGATGTTCAAGGTTTTAATTGCTTTTGCCCCTCCTCGGGCCCCTTCTTGAGTTACACCCACAGAGCAATTGAACCAGAGCCAGACATCTGAGCTTCTCTCAAGGAGGGGGAAAAACAGCAGCACAATTCCCCCAGCCAGTATCCTCTCACATCATCTCTCCCAGCCCTCTCTAGCTCTCTGTCCCCGTCCCCTCTCAATAAGATAAATGGATGTAATAAAGAATTGTAAAACATCATAAAAAATAACATCTTTGTTAGTATAAGGCAGGCTGGTTGCAGGTGAGCCACAGGTAGGTTTGGTGACATCTGAGAAGGCTCCTGGAATTCTAGACTTTAAGTGGGCCCCAAACTCTAACCTAAGCCACAGACCTAGTGCAACATCCTAGTGTATGCCGGATACCGCAAACAACAGAACCATGAGATCTGGAGAGCAAAGGGTTCCAGTACATCCAGTTATAGAGACTGTGATAAAAGTCCTGTCTTAAGAAAACCCCAGACCTAGCATTCCCTCCAAAGGTCCCCAAATTAGCCAATCGGAGCAGTAAAATGTGGACCTTCCTCACCCCAAAAAAGTCCCCGGTTTGTAGAGCATCAGTTCTAAAATTCACTCTTCTGCCTGTGCTCCGGACTCACCCTGCCTCAGGCTGCCCATCCCGTTTCCCCCTCTCCTCTATGACTTTCTGTCTCCTTGACTGCATCTATGATCACTTGAGTATACTCGAGGCCACAGCCCTCCCTTAGCCCATCACTTCACATGCTGCGCTCCATCGCTCTTCCATAGGTAAGCCACACAAGACCAGAGCCCTGTATCCATAAACCACACAAGGCCAGAGCCTGTGTCCACTGTGCCCACCCACGGCCTCCAATTTACTCACCAACCAAATCTACCAAGTCCTCACAACCACCATATTATCAAAAAGGCTCCCAAAAAGTTGCTAATGTTTTCTAAGTTGTAAAAACACCTTCTTTCTTTTCATCTTACCTAACCTTTCAGAGGAGTAGGTGGGGCCACCAACTATGTCTAGAGTAATCGTTCTCAGGTAGTGATGATTTTGTCTCCCAGTGGGGTGCTGTTACTGCCATCCAGTGGGCAGAAGCCAGGAAGGCTGCTGAACACCAGAACAGACCCCTCTAAGAAACAATCCAGTCTGACACGCCAATGGCACCAGACTCTGTAGTTACAAAAGCAAGGTACTGCATGGTAACAATATTTCGAAATGTCACTCAACAACCTGTGTGTGAGGACACATGCTTATATTCCTAGTGCTTGGGCGACTCATGCAAGAGGATCACATGTTTGAGACCAGAGTGGGCTACATTGTAAGACTGTCTCAAAATAAACAAAAGTGTTACAGGGTGTAATCATGAGACTGTGAACCTGTTTATTTCCTGTGTAGGAGAAGAACTGACGGCTTCTCTTTTCAGA
Source organism: Apodemus agrarius (assembly GCA_964023405.1). Taxonomy (NCBI): domain Eukaryota; kingdom Metazoa; phylum Chordata; class Mammalia; order Rodentia; family Muridae; genus Apodemus; species Apodemus agrarius. The sequence goes on from OZ030011.1 coordinate 43,834,649, forward strand.
GTAAAGGCTAATGAGTTTCTCCAACATCAGAGGACGACAAGAAAAATTAAATAATAACTTAGAGCTTATAAGGTCAGAATAAAGAAGGGCACAGCAGTGTCTGACAACAGATCCCTTGTAGATGGTTCCTTTCTTCCACCACTCACTCTTCCTCACCACCAAAATAAACACAGTAACAAAGCCCTCAAAAGGCACACAGACACATGTGATGCTCTCTCATTGCTTGCTCCTAACACCTTGTGATAACACAAGACTTCTTTCTGCTTGCTTCCATCTGATTAAGTGTTTTAATTTAATAAACTACAATAGGGCTAAGGAATAAACGTTATTATCTGTTGCACTTTGAGGGTTCCCTTTCCTGGAGATTAAAAGTAAGTATGTAGAACTTTATGCTTTCCTGAAGAAACAAAAACAAAATAAAAATCCTAAATCAAAATTCTCTTCTTTCATGCTGCTTTTCTCCGTGACAAAAGAAAAAAATATTCTGTCTAAAGATTTTTTTAAATTTTTTAAAGAATATTCTGTCTAAAGATCCTACAGGATTTTTTTCTATTAGTTTTATTTCCTAAATACTACATTTTAAAAAAAATCAAGCTCTTTGTATAAAATATAAGAGTGCGGTAAGAGAGCAGGAGTTAACCGTACAGTCAGCACAAACTCGGGTGGCCCAGCATCACAACCTCACCTGCTGACTGGGACTGTATTTCTTTGGCGCTTCCTACACAGGACATGGTCCACAATTGGAGCACTCTGCCACAGGCCAGCAGCTCGGTCCCACGACTGTGTTGTCTGACTAGCACATCCAATCACTGCCTTAAGAATGTTGATTATGAAATACACCAGCTGTGCCCTGTGCAGAGCTGCTGACGTAAGTGGAACAATCTCAGGACTGAAATCAAAGTCATGCTGTTTTGACAGTCTGTAGTCACCTTACCCTGCAAACTGAGGCGGTTCCTGTTTGTCACTGATTAGCTCTACCTAATCAATGATCGCTTCCTTCTCACGGCTTGCATCTCACCCAGTGAGAGTTGTTTCCTCTAACGGAAATAAAGCCGGTGTAAGAGGAATCAAAATCAAGGTTGGACTAGGTTGAGACTTCCTATTTTGCCAATAGGTGCTGAAGCCCATGATTCTAACACTAAGAAACACTTCAGAAGAGTTCCCCGAGGAAAGGGACTAGAACTGTCCAGGTCAACAGCATCCCCTCTATTGCCAAATGTCTACACACAAATACTTCAGAGCTGTTAGGACAGAATAAATATCTTGTTTTAAAAAAAATGATTTTATGTGTATAGGTGTTCTATCTACATGTATGTCTCTGTACTACATGTGTGCCTGATTCCTCTGGAGGCCAGAAGAGGTCATCAGATCCTTTGGAATTGAAATTGCAGATGGTTGTAAACTGACCTGTAGGTTGTGGGAGTTGAACTTGGGTCCTTTGGAAAAGCAACTAGTGCTCTTAACCACTGAGCCATCTCCCTTACCCAATATCCTATGTCTTGGTACTAATACTATGAGCCCTGACTAATGTAGAAAAATGAATTCAGAAGGGAAAACTAAACAGAAAGCTGTATTAATAAATGAATGAATATCAGTAGATGCCCATTAAAACAAAATAAGCTTCATTCATACTAGAGACATCTCCAGAAAGAGTGAGCAAGCATTTTATCTTCGGGTCCTACTGTTTAATAAAGAGGGAAGACAAGCAGGGTTACTGTGAACAAGCAGTGGTAGGAAGGGAGAAAACTATATTTATTTAAAAGACATACTTCTTCTACACATATGAAGTATGTGTAGAATGAACTGCAGGAGGCAGGAATTTGAGCTACCTATAAGGAAACTAACAGACTGGCCTAAGAACCAGAGTGAGCAAAATGGCTCTTCTCAAGCTTCTGAAATCTTGTACCAGGTAATATATTTCCTAATTTAAAACTGACATTTAGGGACCGGAGAGATGGCTTAGTGGTTAAGAGCACTGACTGCTCTTCCAGAGGTCCTGAGTTCAATTCCCAGCAACCGCATAGTGGCTCCCAACATCTGTAATGGGATCCAATGCCCTCTTCTGGTGTGTGTCTGAAGACAGCTACTCACATATATAAAATAAATAAATCTTAAAACAAAACAAACAAAAACCCTGACATTTAATTTTAATTTTTTTTTAAATTCTGTTAAGAGTACCTAACCCATAACTGATCTTAAAAACACATGCAAGGCAGACTTTTCCTCTTGAAAACTCTCTTTGCAGTTCACGGTGGTATTTATAATGCAAAGAAGGTGGTGCTAAGGCAGAGCAGGGTTGCTGTTTGAACGTCAGGGTAGATGCCATAGGTTTGGGTATTGAACGCGTGGTTTCCAGCTGGTGGCAATATGTCAGGGGGCTGCTGAGCTTTAGGATTGGGAGGCATGGCTGGCAGAGGTGAGTTAGAGATGTGGGTGGGTCTGAGTTACAGCGCAGCCCCCGTTTTGCCTCAGCTCCTGCCTACTATCTCTGCCACAATGTGACCCACCTTTGCTGTGAGCCCCAGGGCCCCCAGCCACAGTGGGCTGTGTTCCCCAAACAGTGAGACAAAATAAACCTCTCTTTCTTTGAGTTGCTTCTGCCCACTATGTGATCACAGCAAAGAGGAAAGTGTGTGATACGATTAAAGACTGCTAATAAAGTTATATTCCCTACTTGGGAAAGAGGAAAAAATTAGGATGCTTTATCCTGAACTTATCTGTCCATTGTTAGCTTCTGAGACTCCCCAAAAGACCCGTGATTTCCACAGCTGTCACTCAGATGTCACCACAAACTTCAGAGCTGGTGTGCCTGTGCAACACAAAGTTCAACATAGACTTTGAAAATAACGCTTCCTCTACAATTCAATGTCTATTATGTTAGGAAATACATCCCTTCTGAACAAACATGGATACATAGCTAACTTCTATAAAATAAGCCTCTACCATAGCTCTTCTTTTAAATGATGCCTTTATTATTTAAGGACAGAATAGTGTGACCCAGTCACATTTCCTATAGCCATAGGAAAGAGAAACTGAGGATGCCTTTCTGGATGGGGACTACAGCCCTGCTGGAACATTCTAAGAAGTACCTTGGAAGCATTCAACTTTCTGTCCACGTTCCAAGGAAACACACACACACATATAGACACAGGCACACATACATACACATACACACACACACACACACACACACACACACACGTACAGACACAGGCACACACACGTACAGACACAGGCATACACACATACAGACACAGGCACACACAGACACAGGCATATACACACGCAAATACATATAGACATACATATACACACACAAACATACACATACACACATACACACACATACACACACAAACCTACACCTACCCCCCCACACACACACATACACATACACATACATATACAGACACAGGCACAAACACACACTCATACACATACAGACACAGGCACACACACATACACATACAGACACAGGCATACACACATATACACACACATGCACACACACATACAGACACAGGCACACACACACATACATATACAGACACAGGCATACACACACATATACACACACATACACACAAATGCACACACATACATATACATGCACACACACAGGCACAAACAGGCACACACATACACACACACACACACACACACACACACACACACCTCATCAGTCATCTAATCCAATTTTAACCCATACATGAAAAACACTTTTTAGCATTCAGATGAACAGTACTAAACAACTAAGCCCTTTGGGTATCTTAATCTAGGATAAAACTTTCCAAATTCTATGAGCCATATCAAAATTTGTATCATTAACTTATTATAATCATTTAACTCCTGTCTTCAAAAGCAAGACAGTAACTGCTACAAAATTTTGGGTCTTCAGCCAAGGCCCAGTTGGGTCATACTATGCCAGGTTAGGCCCAAGGGTTGTGGACAGCCTTAAATATGCTAATTCATTACTTTGGTTCTGATTTTTGGTAATTCTATCAATTAATATTCTCAGTTCCAATCTCCTCCTTTCTTATGTTGCAGTTTATCTGAAATTGCTGTGATACCAGACACTGACTGACTAAGCTATTCTCTCCCCGTCAGGCAATGTCAAGCAGACGAGGCACAAACATGTTGAGGATCATCGTGAAACATCTGTTTTTCAAGTGAAAAACAAAATGGACTTTCAGTTGATGCTCCCAAAGAGAGCCCACACTGGTCCACTCAACATCAGCTGGGCAGTATTTCAGATGTGAGCCTTGAGGCTAAAGGCCGGCATCTGAGCAGACAGTATACGTGCTTTCAGAAAGGGCGGCATTTTCTAAAAGTGAACCTTTGGAAAGCCCTCACTTAAAACAGGACTCCCTCTCAGACTGGGAACACCCCTCTTGCTATGTTCTTTGATAGTCTGGGCCTGGGAGTATAGATATTCCAAAGCAAATGCAGCTATTCAAACATTTGCCCATATCTGAAGATTACCTTGGGTACTCAAGTGCATTATGAAATATGATTAACATACTTTGATTTTGAAAAAAATCCAGAGAAGGAAAAGAATGTACACAAAAGAATGGAAATATATATATATACACATTGGACATTATGGAATATGACATATAGACAGAAAATAAACAAGATTAAGTTGAACCCCATCACTGTATGGGAAGGAAAGAGGGAATATTAAATGCCATCATGAAGAACTCAAAATCTCAGTAGGACTGAGAGACATTTGATGTGGGATGAAAACATTAGCCCATTTGTCCTTAAGGTCCCATCAGGTATGCAAGAAAGCAACTCTCCATATTCATTTGTAAATGAGAAAGTCAGTCACAAAGTGGACAAAAGGGCATCATGGTGGGTTGGGTTCCTGGTTTTTCACTGGAAGCACTGACTGAGAACCATAAAGACACATCACTTGATGACACTGCTGTCCCCGCCTGCTCCCCAGAAGCATCCCATTATCTGTTACTACCTGTTGCTCCAAAAATGTGTGGCCTTCCTAAGGACTACCAGGTCATAAATAATTATGACTTTTATGCATACAGAATATAATTTTGGCCAAGGATAAAAGATATAGGCAAAAAAGGAAAAAAACATAATGTTTGACTTCCAGGAGGTTTGTGGATTAGGAGAAAATGCGTGTAAAGTGGATGCAAATGATGATATGTGTAATCTTAAATCTTTATGGAAATCGAGAAGGAATAAAATCAGTATAAAAATAGATGGCATGACTGTCGCGATGGCTCAGCAGTTTAGAGCACTGACTGCTCTTCCAGAGGTCCTGAGTTCAATTCCCAGCAACCACATGGTGACTCATAACCATCTTTAACACCCTCTTCTGGTATGTCTGAAGACAGCTACAATGTACTCATTAAATAAATAAATAGATAGATAGATAGATAAATAAATAAATAAATAAATATTTATTTATTTATTTATTTATTTATTTATTAGGCCAGGGAAACGGCTCAGTCTTTAAGAGCATTAGCTGCTGCTACAGAGGAGCCAGGGTCAGTTCCCAGAACCCACGAGGTGGTTCACAACCATCTGTTAACTTGAATCCCAGGGGATCTGACATCCTCTGATGGCACTGTGCACATGTAGTAACATACCTCTGATGGCATACATGTAGGCAAAACATTAATACGATAAAAACAAAAATTTTAAAAACTATGAATTTTTAAAATTTTTCATGTGTACATGTATGTCTATGTATGTACATGTGTGAATGCCTGGTCTGGGAAAGCCAGAAGAAAGTGTTAGATCTCCTGGAACTGGAGCTTGGGCAGTTGTCAGTCACCATGTGGGTGCTGGGAACCAAACCTGAGTTCTCCGCAAGAACAAGTACTTTAAACCACTGAACTATCTAGCTTTAAAGAAAATCTTTTGCCTTTTATGCTTTCATTGGACTTTAAATAAATAATACTGGGCATAGTGACAATAAAAAAAAACAAAATATTCATATTTCATTTAAAATATAGGTAATTGTAAATTTTTACTTATACAACTAACAATATTACATTTTTTAACCAATAATGGAGGTAAAAACACTACCATGAGACTCTGCTTTCTCAAACACACCAGTGTGCTAATGTGGCACTGAACCCCATCACTGTATGGGAAGGAAAGAGGGAATATTAAATGCCATCATGAAGAACTCAAAATCTCAGTAGGACTGAGAGACATTTGTTTAAATAACTGAGCATTATGCAAATCAATCAAAGCATTAATTTCTAAGCAGTTTTAATACAATTTAATAATGAGTTGCCAAGATTACATGGGATTAAAAAAGAAAAGGTGCCTAGACCATAATTTACCAAGAGATGTTTCAAGTAAACATGCCTGAATTGATCTTTCTAAAATTCTATCAGCACAGTAGAAAGTTAGTACTATATAAACAGTGGGGAACTATGTAACTAAACAGACTCTAAACAATAAAATGATTATTTTCAAAGAACAGGCTTGGAGAACTCTCACTACCAAAACTGATTATTTTCTAAAACCAGAGAAATTGCCAAACCAAAAATACAGAATAGTATATAACTCCTTTGTGATATTAAAATTTAATATCATTTCAAACAAATATAGGATATTAAATACACCAAGCTATAGCTAAGTGCATAGCCCTGATAGAGCCAATGACCTGTTCAGTTCAAGATCAAGTATGTCTTGCATCACAGCTAGAGCCAGTCTCCTGGGAAACATCCCAGAAATTCCCTAAGTCAACTACTAATCATCTTCAAAGGGTTCTAACATGACATTGTAACAAGACAATTTCCTTCACCCCTATCTGAGAAGGTAAAAGAAAAGGTGCTAGAATTTAGGTGAAGAATTTAAAGTCTAAGAATCATGCCATACTATTTTTACTTATCACCTTCTGTTGATAAATGATTCATTGACATGGAGCATTAAAGCTGAAAGTGAGCTTCAGAAATGATAGTTTTCAAGCCTTAATACATCTTGAATGCAGAAATAAGAAATTCTCACTTTTTCAATTAGGTAAATACATCCTAAAATAAATTAGATTACACAATCATAATGCTACATATTATATCTTCACTTCATTCATGACATACTTGGGCTATGGGTAGCTCATGGGCACTTACAATGATGATTAACTTTTCTATTATTCATGAATAAGAGCAAGCACATGTTTTAATGGAATGTATTTCAAGCCACACAAGATATATGGTTTAAATCTGCAATGTCTCCTATAGGGTCACGTTTGTTTGAGTGGGGGAGGGGTGCTGTGCACACGTGTGCAGGTTATCTGTGGAGGCCAGAGGCATCAGATTTTCTAGAGCAGCAGTTGCATGTGGCTCTGAGTTGCCAAACACAGTTGCTGGGACGCTAACTCAAGGTCCCCTGCAGGAGCAGTGCATGTTCTTAACCAACCATCTCTCCATTCATATTTCGAATGCTTAGTTCCCATCTGCGGGTGCTGTTTTGGAAGGCTGTGAATGGAGTCTCTCACTGATGGGAACTGGCTAACAGAAGTGTGTGGGAGGAGCAAGCCTTTGAAGTTTATGGCCTGGCCCTTGGTTCCAACCTGCTTTCTGTTTTCTGGTCCACAACCATATGAGCAGCCTGTGCTACACACTCTACCACCCCGCGCTGTTCTGCTTCACCACCTGGCACCTCCCCTGCCATGGTGGTCTGAAACCTTCTGAAACCATAAACCAAAATAAATCTTTCCTCCCATAAGCTGTTTCCCACAGGTAGTCTGTAACAGAAACACGAAAGTTATTAAGAAAGCATGTAATGCAAACTTCTCTTTGTTTCAAAAGAGAAAGTCGGAGCTGGTTGCAGTGGTGTGCCTCAGTGATCAATGCATGCAGCATATGGAGGCTGAGACATGAGTTCAAGACCAGCCTAAGCTACAAGGCAAGATTGAGGTGCATGGTAAGAGTTTGTCTCAAAAAGTAATAATAATAATAATAATAATAATAATAATAATAATAATGGTGGGTATTGTAATTTTATTTAGTCTTAAGCTTATAACTATATTTTCAGAATTATCTATACAAATATTACATGTATTTTTTTAATTGAAACATGATATTTTTATAGAGGTAAATGAGTTTAATACTGAACTTGGAACTTTTCCAAAAGGTTGATGGCTTCCCTTTCTATATGTGAACCTAACACAGATGAGACTAGAAAAAAACATTCTTCTCACCAACAGGATTGTAGGAAAATGCAGAACAGGAAGCACGTGGCATAACCAACTTTCTGCTCATCATCCAGAGGGACACCTTGTGTGCTATGGTCACAGTAAGACACACTGGTGATCTAAAACAGAGACAGACAAGCCAACGACCAGCCCTACCCCACCACTGGCATTTGGGAAATGTAATAACTATCTTTTGAGGTCTAGCCCATAACTTATTCCATGTTTTTATCCTCTTAGAAATGCTAACTAACACTCAGACAAAAGCCCATCCCTAGCCTCATTTCCACCCTATTGCTATGACATGGCCCTACACTTTGACCATTGCTTGGCTGTTTTTTATATAGGCCTACAAGTCTAAGTATGGGATAACTATTCTGCAATAAATTATATTTGCATATAAATATACACATGTCATTCTAAGATGTATTTCCTGAGAGTAGAATTAAGAACAAGCCCACTGTCCACTCTAAGCTTCTGGTGTTATAACACTGAGTTACATTTAACCCGGCCCTGCCATTTCCTATTTCCACCCAGACACAAAGCATCAGGCATGTCTTTAAACAAAACAATGTTTAAAAAGTAAATTCTGAATGTGCCTTTTAAATCTGAAAATAATGACTTTGAATATAAATGTATTACATATTAGCATATTTCTATTAAATTTCACTGTGTTTTCAATATTGCTCTTTGACTTGGAAAATTCTTCTCTATTATCAACTCTATTTGACTGGAGTTTTCTTTTTTTTTCCTAGTTTGTTTCCTACTGATATAGGTGTTATACACAGAAGTTTCAACAGAAATTTAATACTTATTTTTTAAAAATATATGAATCAGGGCTCAGAGAGAGGCTTAGTGGTTAAGAACATTGGTGGCTCTTCCAGAAGCCGTAGGCTTGAAAACTGGTACCTACAGGGTGGCTCACTGTAACCATCAACTAACTGTAAGTTCAGCTCCAGAGGATCCAACATGCTTTTGACTTCCAGGGGGTCACATATGGTGTACCAACATGCATACAAGCAAAAATCCACGGGCATAAAAATAAAGGAAAAAAAACTTTAAAATAAAGCACATGTGCTCAAAGCTGACAAGTATCAAGGGACTCAACAGCTGACACTGACATAAGTTTGAGGATGTTAGGATTCTGTCCAAACTCTCCACCCCACAGTTACCTGGCAACAGCCAGGAAGGCCTGGCCCACTATAAAAGGGGATGATACTTGGTCCCTCCTCTCTCTCTCTCTCTCTCTCTCTCTCTCTCTGTCTCTCTGTCTCTCTCTGTCTCTCTCTCTCTGTCTCTCTCTCTCTCTCTCTCTCTGTCTGTCTCTGTCTCTCTCTCTCTCTCTCTCTCTCTCTCTCTCTCACCTCTCTTACTCTCTGAGCTTCTCTCTTGCCCTCTTGGGCTCTTCTCTTCCCCCTTTCCTTCCCCCCTCTCTTCACATGGTCATGGCTGGCCTCTACTTCTCTACTCTCTCCTTCTCTCTGCCTTTCTGCCTCTTCTACCACCTTAACTCCCCTCCCCATGCCCTAAATAAACTCTATTCTAATCTAAACCATCCTGTGAGTGGTCCTTCAGGGTGAGGGGATGCCTCGGCATGGGCCCACTGAGGCACCCCCTTCCCCCACACTGCCCATGGAACATATTCTCACGCCTATTTCTCTTTTTATGATCACAACAGAGGGAATATCAAATGCTTCTCCTGTAGTCACCATCAAACCAAAACAGAGGCAAATGCCTCACCACATGGTATAACAATGTGAACAGAGGAGAGTTCCTGGAAGAGTAGAAGGTAAACTGGAAGAGAAAAAACAGAAAGAACTGAATAGATGAAAGGAAGAGGGGAGCTTTTTAATAATACTAACATTTCAAAAGAATTTAAAAGACTTAATTCTCAATAAAGTCAGACAAAAGGCATTAATAGGAACTATTTTCTGACTATATAATCTACTTATCCCCCAACACACACACACACACACACACACACACACACACACACACACTTTCAGCTTACTGTTACTGATTAATTTCACGACATTAAGGCCCTGTAACTATAGGCACTGATAAATCAGGCTTCATCAATTTGAAGCCTGGTGCTCTTTACCAAATGCCATGAAGAAACTGAAGGCACACTGGATGAAAGAAGGCAGCATGAGTGATGTCTAGGGATGATTTCAAATATAACCCATGCCAGCCAAAGATTTGTAACTTCACACCAAAAAGCCTAAAAGGTCAATACATACAGAAAAGGGTGGTTTCAATGTTATCAGTCAATAGGAAAACACAAGTTAAAACTCAATGAGATGCTGCTTTGCACATACTGGGATTAAAAAGATAAAAGAATGGCCACAGGGTGCATGGAACTAGTCAGCGGCAGAGTGACCGCTGCCAACACCTCATCACTTGCTGGTAAAGTTGACTGTAATTCACCATAGACCCAGCAACTTACTCCCAAGTATTCACTGGAGCAATTAAAACATGCATTTATAAAAAGACACTCACAAATTAAGAACCTTTTATCTGTAATTCCAAAATAAAGATGAGCAAAATGTCTGTTAGTACACAAGGCAATAAATAACAGCCTGATTGTACAGAGTGTACTATGCAGGGATCTTTTTAAAAAGTTGTAAAAAGGACTCAGACATACCACAAATTATCCTGAACAGAGCAAAAGCCAGACACAAAAGGATATATACTATTGATTCCATTCACTTGGGATTCTAAAACTTACAAAACTATCCTGCTGTGATCAAGAAGGATTCTATTGTTGTCTGGGGACAGGGTGGGGACTGCATCACAGAGGCACAAGGACATCCTCTGACAAGATGGAGATGTTTTATAATTGACCACAGTGATGGTTATGAGACACACATTCTTCAGAGGTCAGTGAACTGCAGCCTGAAGCCTGAATTGTAATGTCCCATCCCAGCAGTACAAAAACAAATTAAAAACAAAACAAAACAAAATCACGAAACCTTGATTAGTTCTCTTGGGAAACTGTCATAAAGCAGCATTCTTGGCCCCACCATGCTTTCCAGATTCCTGTCCATCACATGATCTCTCTCTTTTACACAATTCCTGCCGTTAAGGCAAATAGTAACGTGTGACACAGTCAGAGAGATGCTCACTGGAGTCAAATCAGCAGGCCATCTGATCTCAGTTGTCAACCTCAAAACTGTTAGCTAAGTAAACCTCCGGGTTTGTTTGTTTGTTTGTTTTTAAACTTAGTACCAAGCCTCTGGTATTCTGTTATTATAAAAGAAAATAGGTCAATACAATAAGACATGTACATTTTATCACACATAATAAAAAAAAAAAACAAAAAACCTGACCTGCTCTAATTATCTCACTGAGAGGTAAACACCCTTCCTTCAGTGTACTGTAAGTAAAACTGAAAGCCACATAACAACATAGGAGTAAAATTTTTTCTTAAAGTCAAACATAATGGTTCATGCCTCTAAGTCTCAGTATTCAGGAGGTTGAGGCAGGAGGATTACAAGTTTAAGATTAGTGTGGGTTACACAGCTATGTCTCAAAAGACATTTATGCATCTTGCTCAGTTCCACACGTTTTCACACGTGCTTTCCCCTGTGAGAGTCAGGGATGCTGAGTAGAGCCCCAGTCCTTGAGGTGCAGGGTAGGAGGGTCCCAAGTCTGAGGTCTGCTGAGCTACACCAGATTGAGACTCTGTCTCAAAGGGGAATGGGGGAAGAAAGAAAAAGAAAACTAAAAGTGATTTGGTTGACAAAAATCTAAAAGGAAATACTATTTTTAAGTTGAAAAGACGGTAGGTTTTCTTTGCATCATTTACTGTTTTTAGAATTATGAATACAGCAAGCATTGGAGACACTACTGAAGGAGAAAAGAATGCAAAACACATCCGGGAGACTCTGAAAGACCCTCCATATTAAACGGACAGTAGATTCAGACTTCCTTTTCAAGTGGTTTTAAATGTGTTTGACATATTTTATGTGTTGGATGAAAATTTTAAGACTGCCCAACTTTATAGCATGATTTTTATTTCAAATCCCATCTCCTATATCCAAACTAATTTGTAAAACTTTTCAGGAAATTATACACAACTTTAAACTTCATTAAAGCTGCAAGCGTATGTTTAAAAGTCAGCAAATGGCATTGAAAGCATGTTTACTGAAGTTTCCATAAACACACTCTAGAACTCAGAAAGGCGGGTCTGCTGATGATGGTGAAAGAGTCAAAGGTCACTGGTGATGGCTTACATCTCTTGAAAGCCCTCCTCTTTCTTCTCCTGCTCTCATTAAAGAGCCATTCCATCTCTTTTGTTGTAAAATAAGTTTAAACAGTTCCCACCCAGATTTAGGGCCATTTGGAGCATTCGAATTTTTGAGCCTGCTCCACCCAAATTAATCAATATTTCCTCAGTCAACACCAGGACTTAGCACTGAGTGGAAAGGAAAATAAGAAAAGGCTTTATTAATTGAAAGAAACTACCACGCTGGAAGCCACTTTGGTAATATTGTAAAGGCACTTCTGTAGGTCATGGAAGGTGGTCCGCAGTTCCTTACGCAGTCCTCTTCCACAGGAGTCAAGGCTGATCTGCAAGATCACCAGGGTCTGGTCAGAGTGATGGTGTGTGTAGCTTCCAAGATCTCTTGGCATTTCGAGTCTTCAGAGCTGGTACCAGCGTTAAAGCAACATGCCGCAATGACCCTCCACCTGCAGTTTTTAAGCTGTGGGTGTCCACAATGCCTCACGTCACAGCTCAGCAAAGATCCAACCCCAGAAACACCTGTCCAGAAATGTCTGGGCTTCTGAGTACTGACATCCTGTTTATAGAACATGTGAGACCATTTCTTGCAAGCAGTAGAGAACTCAAATGAGGGCCAAAAAATCAAATCCTTACATTTTTGAAGATTCCTACATCTAGTGTGGCTTACTGATTTTGGCTGTATTACATGATTTCTCTTGATTAAATGCTTCTGGGGATGAGAGAGTATTTACTTGTTTATTTACAAAAGAATGAGTGTTGGAGAAACCTGATTATTCTTGCTGATCTGCAGATAAATAGCATTAGTTTAAATCTAAGTTTACTATATACATTTTAGGAAAAATTCTTCATCATTAAAGGCAAAATTGTCCCTAAAAGAGGATAAAATGTTTATGTTTTCATATTCACTGTATTGGATATGTGACAAGAGTTTGATTTTGTTGTTTTTTGTTTTTTTTTTAAACTGGGGATTGAACCTAGGGCTCTAGCACGAAGCTACATCTCAGCTGCACCCCCATCCTCACTACCCCAACTTATTTTTATATTGAGACAAGATTTTACTAAGGAGTCTTGAACTCAGAGTAACCCAAGCAAGCGCTGAACTTGTGGTGCTCCGATCTCAGCCTCTCCCAGTTGGGGTTACACATCTGGATCACCAATTGAGCTTTCGACATTAAGTGTGAAGAAGACACTACAGATCACTCAAGCCGGTGGCTCCATATGCGGACCAGCTTTTCTCACATGACGGGAACATCTGTTCACTCCTAACTTGTTGAATTTAGAGGAATTATAACAATTAACTGTTCTCACTGAGACCCAACTAATTCTCCAAATTTCTTGTAACTTAATTTGGGGTGTGTGGGGTGGGGGGAATAAGCTCAATGGGGCTTGGTGCTTGGTGCTTGATGTGGGAGATGTCACCTTCCCATGGTGTCCTGCACAGTGAAGCACTATTATTTTATAAAGAAGAATTGGAAAAAGAAACCTCTATGGATTGACATGAAATAATTTAAAGATACATTATTAAGCAAAATCACTCTATGTAAAGACGAAGACAAAATCAAGGATATGCTCACATAACTATAGACACCACAGGGAGACACAAGCACAGGAAGAGTAAAAGCGAAACTGAAGTCACAGGGACAGGATGAAACGGCAAGGACGGGAGCTGGTCCTTCTCTGGGGACATTTCTTTGCACAGACACGTTGATGTTTTACACACATGCGCCCCCACACACCATTATTAGAGGATGAGAATAAAGTGTAAAATGAAATCTAAATGGAAATGAATAAACCAAGTTTTCACTTCAAATCCCGAAACCACGCTGGGGGCAGCAGGAGACAAGCAGAGACTGAGCACTGACCCAAGCATCACTTTAGAAACTTACATGCATTTTTACTTGGTGACCATGATGCAAATGTATCCATGTGCGTGCCATAGCACTATGTGAGGGCAGAGGATCTGGAGTGCTCAGCTGGACCAGTGAAACCGCTATCCACCCTGATGTCTCTCGCACTCCCATAAGGAAGCACGATGCCAGCCCAGGGTCTAACAGCTAACAGGCGTCCAGGTGACTGAATCCAGACCTACCTCTGTCTTAAAAAGTTCCAGGGAGGCTGAACTGAAGCCTCTATTAAATACCTAAAGAATGCTGTGATTAGTGTGACTATCTAAATATTCTAACATTCACTTCGTCCCTTGTATGTCTGTAGGCATCGGAGGCCAAACGTTAAACAAATATTTCCCTATCACTTTCAAAGCAACCTTTATGCTGATTAAAAAAAAAAATGTGCTGACATACTAAACACGTTTTTTAGATAATGATTTTAGATAATAATTCAGTTGAAAATATTCCATTCTTCAGGAGGATTGTTCTTTTTTTCCCTTTAATATTAAACCTCAAAAACTTGTAAAAATATCTAGCTTTCTCTCTGGCACTTAAGACTCATTTACAGACGTCCCCTGAAACACAAGCTCAAGACTTTACAATGCCCATCTCACCCTGGGAGGAGATGATATTTGCAAAATGCTTAGTGGCACACTCCAATTACTCAAACTGAGACCCAAAAATACTAGAAAAAGTTAGCAGGACAAGAAAGTTTATTCAGCATCATTTCAACTGGGTTATATTTACATGAACAACTATTAGGAAGAGGGCCTTGAAGATAGCTCAGTGGGGAAAGGCTCTTGTGGCCAGATAACCTCAATTTGATCTCCTGAACCCACATAGCAGAATAAAGAACCAACTCTGCAAGTAGTCCTCTAACCTACATACACAAGCTATGCACACACACACACACACACACACACACACACACACAGAGAGAGAGAGAGAGAGAGAGAGAGAGAGAGAGAGAGAGAATTGAATGAATGAACAAAACAAAATTTCATTTTAAAAATTAGAAATAAATACAGTAAGAGAAGAATAGCTCTTCTAGGTCCCTGCTGGAATCACCAAGGAGGCAGAGAGGCCATGCCCATCTGTGTACCTTGAGGAAAGCCCATCAGTGAAACCGCCATCCTGGCACAGGTCCTGGTTCTCTACTATAAGGAAATACACTCTGGTAGAGGTTTTACCAATGAAGCCAGAGGTGGCTTCAGTGGACTTCAACACCTATGTGGATCAAGCCAGTGGGAGTGGAAGTATGTGTGCTACGTCACCATGGATGAGCAGTGGCAGCTGTGCCATCTGCACATGGGCATGGCCACCCTAATGCCGTATCGGGGATTGAGTGAGGTGTTTGTTTGAGATGTTGACTTCCGGTGGTCTTCAAATCAACCATCAGCCTGTTCCTAAGGAAGCCACACCAAGTCAGACCACAGTCCCTGTGGTACTCTGCAGAGCAGTGTTAGGGCAACCAACAGCTAAACTCTAACCAGAGCTGCATCCTGACACTCTCACAACACAGTGTGGAGGACAAAAGCCACCGCTTTGTGTTCCGGGATGTGGGCCACATAGGCTCCCCTCTGTCCATGCCACCGCCCTACACTCTGCTCTGCTGAGCCAAACACTTCTCCGTGCTCTGCTAGTCCCAGCAGCTGCTTTCCTGAATATGTGATTATCATAATCACCTTTTAAAAGGAGCAAAAGTTCCTATTTTTCTACATATGCCACAGAGCCCTAAGTCTGAAAATCTGACCAATAACACAAATCAGAAAGAAAAGAGCACTAAACAGACTCTGTAAATTGTGGTTACATGTTTATATGTGCATATACATGTAGCAATATAAGAATGGAAGGGAAACGAAGTCCGCTGGGAATTGGCACACATCTTGGGGAAGAGGCAGTTGCTCTGTTTTTCCTTATTCTTTTCAAGTTTCCCACAATGCAAATGCCTTTCTTTAATAACCACTATTTGCATAACTGATTTTTTTCAAGACTTTACACATAAGAGGAGCCAGTGGGGCATTTCCTGCCCTGGCAAGTGTAGACTGACAGAACTTTCTCTCTTTGAAGCCTTGGCTCCCTCAAGAGCGAGGCTCTAGCTCTTCTGGGGAATCTTATCTTCCTTCTCTAATACCTGGTCCTTCTACTTCTCCAAAGGTTGCCCAATTGCTATTCTATAGGGTCTTAGAGAATGATCATTTAAATTGCACATGCAGATGCAAAGAGACTTTAGGCTTACTTCTAAGTAGAGCCTTCATTTATGTAGCTAGATGTTACAATAAAATCTCCTGTGCTCAGTATATGATGTTAAATGTCTTTTAATACTGTCAGTAAATAAGAAAATTTAAATAACACACACACACACACACACACACACAGAGAGAGAGAGAGAGAGAAGGCGACAGGGAGACAGACAGATGGACAGAGACACAGAAGCAGAGAGAGACAGAAAAAGGAATAGGAAGAAGAAAAAGAACAAGATTGAGAGGATAACATTATTATCCTTAAATCCTTTTCCACAGAAAGTTGCAATGCACTTAGTATAAATGCTGGGCCTAAGCTGAGCCTTGGCATCCTGTCACCCAACTCACTGGGAAGTATCAATACTTAGGCTCATTTTAAAACTGAAAACCACAGAATGTATACAGGTCTGATTCACTGAGAAGTATCAATAGTACCATTTTTATACTGAAGACCACAGAAAGTGTACAGATGGTTTTAAACGTTTTTCAGAGCAATGCTCTAAAAAGCAAAACGATAAACCAGCATTCCCCCAGAATCTTTCCTCATATGAGACGTGTGAGCTGGAATTTCCACACTAGCCCTAGTCCTTTAGGGCTCGTGAGGCTCCTCCGGCAGCATCACCAAGGAAAGAAAACAGGAAAGTCTGTTTCCGGACTTCAAGAAAGAAACAACCCATTTATATAGTTCTGAAACTCATCATTTTTCTAAGTGTTATAAAGAAACTATATTGTCACCCTGAGGGTCTGTCTTGCTCTTGGTTCTCCAAGCCCATGTAACACAAGGCCTGTCCCCATGTCATGAGTATGCACCATAGAATAGCAATAAATACAGCACTGATGTATTTTCAAATATTTACTCATGAGAAGGCTCTACTTCTTGGCTGTAATTTAAAAGGCAGATGAGCAGAGCACTTCAAAATACTCAAAATATGAAAAACTAAATGTAATGCTCCTGACTTAAACAGTCTTCATTAGTTTTAGCTTCCTAAAAAGGCAATAGATTTTGACATAAAGTAGTACTCAATACTGGATTGTATATTAAAGATACAGAACACTGGAGAATTAACTGAATTAAAAGCAGAAATGAATTACTCAAGGCCTCCTATGGAAAAAGTTCTGAGGCAGATGGGAAGCTCAGGACAAAAGCTGTGCTTAAAATGTCACAGAGCTTCTCAACTGTGGTCGGGGCGCAAGCCCAAGGGCTGTTTCACAGCAGAACAACCCACTCAGCATTTTAAAACGTGACTCATTGATCCACCCTTGCCTCTCAACTTCACCAAACTGCACCCACTGCGGTAGATTACAGCTGAACACATAAACTGCAGCACTGTCCCCAATAGTGATCAATATGCCCTAATTAAATTATAATTGATGGAAGGAAGGAAGAAGGAAAGGAAGGAAGGAAGGAAGGAAGGAAGGAAGGAAGGAAGGAAGGAAGGAGGGAGGGAGGGAGGGAGGGAGGGAGGGAGGGAGGGAGGGAGGGAGAAAGAGAGAGAGAGAGAGAGAGAGAGAAAAGAAAGAAAGAAAGAAAGAAAGAAAGAAAGAAAGAAAGAAAGAAAGAAAGAAAGACATAGTTTAGGGAAAGAAAGAGAAGGGATGGGTTGTCATTATTTACTGACTTGTCTGTTTTAATATAACCAGGACAAAGGTTTAAAAAGAAAACAGTGATATTTTTTCGTACGCCAAAATCAAATACACGTGAATGTAAAACAGACCTAAGCCAGCATGACTCTGTAGATCGCCTCTGTTCTGACCAGCTAAATCAGAGATAAGATCAAGGACTTAAAACAGACTCTGCTTTGGGGGCATTTTACACAGTTTGAAGAACACACTGACTGACTTAAAGAAGAAAATCCTCTAGTTGACCCAGATAGGCTGAAAACCTCACTCATGGAGTGACGTGAACAGAGGAGGGAGGGAGGGAGGGAAGGAGTCCTCTCTGGAACTGAACAACTCAGAGCTACGATTTCCCAATACTTCTGGCTGGTTAGTTTCAAAATAATCCCATCAATTTGCTCAAAATACTTCATTCTGCTGGAGGCACATCTGAACTGTTCACTGGGGCTGCTGGCATTGCCTTTTCCGGGATTATATATGAAGGAAGCTGCAGGTGGTGACGAAGCCAGCCCTTCACTGTGCTCCCTTGCAACCTGAGAGGCAGGAACAAGTTGGGCGCCATATTTCACCACTGCTATTTTTTTCTGTCCTTTAAACTTATGGTTTAATCCTCATTCATAAAGTTGCACATGCTTCTCCCTTTCCTACCAACTGTAATGGGAGTCACCTGTGACACGTTAACTCCAGTGTTGTCCAGGCTCTGACATCTCATGTCACAAATCCTTATGTTTACTCTCTTTGCATTTTGTCTTTAAGAAAAAAAATCTTATTTATTTCTCTAGAAAGGGCTTGCTCTAGATTTAGCTGTTGAAAACCCATTTAAACACGAACTTTAAAACTATCCGCCCAGGGTTGCATATTAATCCTGCAACTTTTCTATAGGCTCAGAGACCATGCCAGAGGGGTAAGGTCTGGTTTGCCTTTGTGGAGTTCCCATAATGGATTTGGGGACCACTCCATAATAACTAAATAACTTCCAAATCTTACAGAAAATATGTGAGGCCTGACTCTCCCCATATTAGAATGAGGGGCATCAAAAACTATATGTAAGGGCCTTCCAAGCCTGCTGATGATGTAAAACACGCAATTATGAGAGAAAAAGAGAAAGCGAAAAGCAGAAGGATGCCTAGTAAAATGAAAGCAGGCGCTGCGTGTCAGAGAACCGGAGGGGACCAGAGCAAGCCAGCTCAGGATAGCATATGCACTGTATTTCTCAGTCATCACCTTCCGAGGGCAGCCTTCTGGTGTCATGAAAATGAATTACCAATTAAATTCCACCCACTCTATTCCTGAGCTAAAATTGAAAGAAAAGTGCTTGCAAATGCAAGAGAGAGTCTGGAGATGAACCCAGACACCTGAAAACAAATACGAACTCTGGCATGTTTGCCAAGTCCTAAAAATCAATGGCCACCTGTGTTTGGGAAGATCTATATGCCTCTTGGTTCCTTTTTACTCATGTGTGGTGTCTGTGTCAAAGATCAAGAACCACCAACCAGAGAATTAATAAAACAGAAGCTTTGGGTCAGTGAACTCCGATCTACTGAACTCCCTCAGAAGAGTCACACTGTTGGAAGAGTCTGTTGGAAGGGTTTTTTTGTCCCCATTCAAAGAGCATTTTCGCCTCAGGATTACCTCTCCTCCTGCAGGGCTCACCCACATTCTCACTCTTGTGGTTATTACAGCAAATCACTGGTGCTGAGAAGGTAGCTTCCTCCATCTTAACAAAACCATTCAAGTCCTATAGTCAGTTAATCCCTGGAAGGCTTTCCGAGTCCCTTCCCTGACATGTTTGATAAATATGGAAATTGTAAAAATGTTCTGACTTGTTAAAAATGTTTTCAGCCTTCTTAAAGAACGCCTTGGCCCCGACATGCACAGAATGCTGGCGTGGCATGCCCAGAAGCCGCCATCACCTTCTCCATTGTGTACACATTGACAACCCCTGAAGCATAAATAAGTCACACTTCACAAAGAAATGTTTATTCTACTCTCAAGGGGACTCTCCTTTCTCAAGGAAACAAAAGTAAGGCAGAGAGGAGGTAAGAGGGTGTGTACCAAAAAATGTGGTGGAAAGGAAAAAACTCACTTCTAAATGATTGTGAAATTGAAGACCATTAAAAAGAAGTCTGGGCTTAGGAGAGGGGTGTGTCGGAGTTAGCTAATAAACAAACCTCTCGAGTTGAAAATGACTGTGGTAAGAAACAACTAGACTTCTTTGTTTCTTGCTTTGCAAAATGTAATGAATAATAGAGGGGTTTTTCCTCCACTGTTCTGATGATGAATACAGTTTTCTTTCAGTACTTTCTTTAATTCAAAAGAGTTAACTCCCATTTAATTCTATTCAAACTTTAGAACATGAAATACAATATATATGACTACTATCTACTATAAATACTATATGTCTGGCCACCAGTGACCAAGAAACTAAGCCCTGGTCTCAGGAATAGGCCTGATTTTTATTCTCAAATACCTAATCATTCCTGAGCTAGAACAAACAACTAAATAAATAGCAAGAAAGAGGGACTCTAATTGTACAAACTTAGTACAGTGTCTACAAACCCTGTGTATACAGGATTCAAAGGAAAACAATGAAGAGACCACAAAGACAATGCACTGATGGAATCCTGATGAAGCACCAGAATCCCTTAGAAACGGCAATGAAGCATCCATCACAGATGTTCAGCCTTCTAATGTCCAACACAATGACTGCTTCCAGAAGATCCCCATTAGTGGTCCTAACCATCGAATTCCTCCACCTCTGACCATTTCCAGAAGACTGCATTTACAGGGCTTCCAAGCCTGCTGATGATGTAAAACATGCAATTATGAGAGAAGCAGAGAAAGCGAAAAGCAGGAGGATACCTAGCAAAATGAAAGCAGGAGCTGAGTGTCAGGGAACCGGAGGGAACCAGAGCAAGCCAGCTTAGGACAACATATGTACAATCAAACCTTCTAAGAAGGCTGGGGTTTGCTCAGAGGTAGAATACCTGCCTGTCTGCACAAGGCCTTGTATTCAATCCCCAGCATACAAAATAATAATGGTAATAATCTAAGCTGCTCAAAACACACCCTTAATATATCTCTTTTATGTGTGGCTGAAGACTTGTTCTTTCTGAAAGAAAATAAGAACAAATGTGTGCCAGAACCTCATTCATTCAATAGCTCTTAAGATGGCCCACACTGTTCATGGCTAGAAAGTAGCTTTTAATCACTGAGAAACTATTTTCTCATTTTTGTGATATTCATAAGATAATTAGCACATAAATATGACATTCATTTAAGCTTAATATACATTATTAACATTTCCTCCATTACTCTGAAGACTAAAGAACAAAATAATAGATCCTGATTTCAGCTTGCTGATTTCCACAGTGTAATTACGTCTACCAAGGCTTGTTAAAATACAAACATATCAGTGAACATGAAGCTGTGTAGGAAAAGCAGGGTCATAAATACCATTGTATAGTATTTCCAATAACCTGCACCCACAATAGACACAAATGACTTCAAATGAACAATAGAAATAAGATACAGTAAGATAATTAGAAAATATTGATTGTAGAGCACTATTTAGAATATCATACAGTTATTTAGACTAATGTATTAGTGGTAAGTTTCATATTTTAACATCTAATGATAACCAGCTCACACAAATTCTGAAAGTTTAATTATTAGCTTTCAGAGGCCAGAACAGCCTGGCTCGGGTACACATTGGCCATGAACCACATCCCACATACCAGCTTTAGATGCCAATTTGGACTCCTTAAAATCAAAAAGTCTCTTGGATAAATATGGTAAATTCTGTGTGCTAAGGAGATGATGATAATAACAAAGATAAGTCTACAGGTATTATAATTCATGTCTTATATATCTGAATTTATAGTTAACTAGAAAATTAATGAAACATATCTAACTTTAGGCTTTCGGGAAATCAAATAATGCAAGAAGAAGAGTAGAGTGGGCAAAGCACACTGGTCTACGGGTGAGGACGTCACACTGGTCTACGGGTGAGGACGTCACACTGGTCTAGGGGTGAGGACATCAAGCTAAGGATAAATATATTTACATTGATTTTAACAAATGTACCAGAAAGTTCTGATTTGCTAAGAGAACAAAAATTAAAGAATCAGTTACTTAAAACACATCATAAAGAGGTTTTCTCCAAGACAATTTCCAAAATGTGCTTTTGATGTCATCATTATATACCAATACCAACTTTTTAATTTGTAAAAGATAAAAGAGGAAATTACAAGCAAACCCAAAGCTATTTCACTAATCCTTTTAGCCAAAGTAAATCACTCAGTGAATTAAAGAATTTATATTGCATAAAATAGTCATTTATGATGTTAACTAGTACTTTTAAAGACTTTCAAACATGAGTCTGCACTGCTCTGGCAAACCTTTGAAAAACAAAAACCTATTAAGGCACTCCTAGTCCCCTGGAAAAGTTCAATTACCTAGTTTATATTCCAGGGGCGGAAAGTCAACCACCTTCATTTCATGGGGGGCATGCTTATGTGACTATAAAGTCTGTTGGGGTTGTTTATTTCAGAAGTCTTCAAAGCTGAGGAAAAAGTTTATCTCTACAAG
The DNA here is from genome assembly GCA_964023405.1 of Apodemus agrarius. NCBI lineage: Eukaryota > Metazoa > Chordata > Mammalia > Rodentia > Muridae > Apodemus > Apodemus agrarius. Next base: position 43,857,401 of record OZ030011.1, read on the forward strand.
ATGGAACATATGGAAAGGTTTACAGCTGTCAAGTCTATTACACTGCAAAACAAACATGTGGAGGAACACGAGAGAGAGACACAGTGAGAGGCAGTCACAAACTCAAGGTGCTGGAGCTGCATAGAGGAGCAGACAGAAACTCTTACAATGTTCAATTGCAACACTGAAGACAGCACAGGGCGTGGAACCTCCCTGGGCTGCGGGGAAAGGAGGCAGCCAGAGGGGCCATTGCTCCTTCTCGATTATAGCACAAGTTTAGCACAGGGTTAATTTGAGGAAAAGTCATTAAAAAAAGGAAAGCAGAACCAAGTAAGAATTATGAACACTAAAAACATTATTCTAAAAAAGGTAAAAACAACAAAAAGTTTAAAGTCGACTACTTTGAAAACTATTTTATAACAAAATATGCTACAAGGCAAACTGGCTAGCATTTTTATAAAATTTAATCTATAGCAATGTTAAGTTAATGAATTAACTTAAAATTTAATCTATTACAATAAAATTTATATTTTAGGAGTGTGCTGCTAGATGGGAAGATAAATGTAAATTCTCTTTAAAATGTAGAATTTTAGAATGGGGGATGGGGAAAAAGGCGTCATGTAGATATAATGTTCATGTAAGTACTTCTCAAAGGGAATTTTTTTGCTGGGCGGTGGTGGCGCAAGCCTTTAATCCCAGCACTTGGGAGGCAGAGGCAGGAGGATTTCTGAGTTCGAGGCCAGCCTGGTCTACAGAGTGGGTTCCAGGACAGCCAGGACTACACAGAGAAACCCTGTCTCGAAAAAACAAAAACAAAGACAAACAAACAAAAAAGTAATTTTTTTAATGCAATCTTAAAATTTTCATTTCATTGTGGCCTAGTTTTGGAATATATATTATTTCAAAAGTTTGGCTTCCACACATGAAATCTGGATGAAAAAAAAAAAAAATCAAACTTCCCCAAACTTTCCTCAGCAGGGATCTGAAGAAAAATCCCAAAGGGAGCATAAAGTCAGAGATTAACTGAAGAGGATCCCTCCTCCAGCACCCTCCCACCAGAGGGAAGCTCAGCTCAGTGCAGCTGAAATGAGGCCTTTGCTGTTTCCCTCAGTCCTCTACAGCAGCCGGTAAGAACAGTAAACAGCAGCCAGGCGGAGGCTCAGCGCCCACTCACCCTGTGCCAAAGGCCTGTCTGCTGCTCCTGAAGCCTACAGCCCAGGATGCGGCTCCCTGTGCTGTGTATTTCTGCCCCTCATTTGCCACATTGTATGCTCCACGTGAGAAGATTTACCTGTCTACACTTGGCTTTAAAAATAGAGTCACGTGGTACCAGAACAATGCGAGGCTACAATAAATAACACACAGGAAAGCTTTGATCTCTTGGTGGGGCATTCAGACACAAAGCAGGGGAGCTTTGAGGGATTGTGGGGACACCGATGGTGGCCAAAGTGAAATGCCAGGCACGGATACTGTTCACGAAAAATGCCTGCTAACCCTACTTGCTTATTTTCTAGATAAATATAGTCTTTGAAACTAAACCCACAAACAGCCATCTAGATCTTATCTCATTTCCACTTTCTATAACATCCACTTAAGCCCTCCCTACAAATTACAACTTCTGAACAAGTAGGAGACAAGCAAAGAAACTAGACTCTAGACTCGTGATTAGAAAACCAGAGGAAAATCAGGGTTCGTGATTCCGAGACCCCACTCGTTACTTTACAAGTTAGAAAGTTACTCTTAAGGATCCATCAGGGCTCTCTGCAGCCCCCTCCTGCCTCTTTCCCGAGAAGTCATCACTACATCTGCCAAGAATTCTTGGTGGGAACAAGACTTTGTAAGATGGAACAATTACACTTAATTGAAACTTAGTTTCTGGACAGATGCCAGAATTTGCATTTAAGTTATTAAGGGCTGGTGCAGAGTGTTTTCCGTTGGATCTTCTCTCTAAAGACTCTCAGGTCTGTAATTCATATAATTTCCATTTTTAACTATGAAGGTATAATGATGGCAACAGCTTAGCTCTTGTGTGCCCTAAAGTTTAAGTTACAATATTCCACATGTCTTAACTGCCAGACACTTACTTAATAAGCTACTTCATGACAGGGGAGCAGCGCTGACAGGAAGCGGGAGATGGGGAAGCTGTGGATATATACTCGCTGCTCCCTGGGGAGCTGTGGATATATTTTTCTCATAGAAATGGGATTAAAAATGGCAGCTAGGATCCTTCCCTGGAAAATTAACATTGTAAAGTAATTATAAGGAAATCCTCTTCCTGCATATTAGTTCTCAATGAAAGGAGACTCGGGTAGTTTTTTGTTTTTTTGGTTTTTTTTTTCTTTTTTTTCTTATCTCATTCAAGAGTGGAATTTTGGTAGATTCCTTTTAAAAAACTATCTTTATTAATAATATTTTGTGAGTATTTGAATATGTAGATACAACAGAAGTACTTCATTTGAGTGGCATTATAAAACTGGCATCCAGCTACTCCTAGTCACGGGGCCTGCCCTAGAGTGTGGTCAATATACCGTTCTCCATTGGAGAAAACTGATGTTCCTTTCCCAGAACATATCAACTGTTGTTGGCGTCTCAGTTAGGGATGGGATGTCCTGTCTACTTCCCCTCTTGGTGCTGGAATCCTGTCTGGTTTGAACTATACAGGTCTTATGTAGTTGGCCAACAACGTGGTGGTATTTTTGTGGGCTTTGTTTCACTTTGCTTTTTTTTTTTTTTTTTTTTTTTTTTTTTTTTTTTGGTCTTCTTGGTCTTTAAGATTCCCACGCTGTTGAGGTGTGAGGCGTCCGGGTTCTCAGAATACAGACAGACCCTTACCAGAGAAGAATATGAGGAAATGGAATGGTGTGTCCTTCCCCCCTGGATGACTGTGTTTGGGGAACTCCCTCTAGGGACTTTAAGATGGAAGCTAAAAATTGTGTCTTTATCCTAAAACTACACATGACTCATATTCAGTATCTCCATTACTTATCTCTTTCACGTTGATCTTGATAGAGCTATATGATCTCTTTTCTTAGCATCATTGTAGTTAAGCAATGCTTATGGGGGTAACTAACAATCAGACATGGTGATACAACACAGGCTGGCAATCCTGGGAGACTCGGGAGAACAAGGAAAGAGAGTCATGATCCCAAGCGAAGCCACGCTCAATGACCCTCCCTCTCGTGAAAAATAAGTAAATAAATAAAAAGAAGCTGAAAAAAATTAAAAAGCAAAATTGTTTAAGCTTTGGTTCCATTAGAGTGTTGACAAGTCCTACCCTCCAATGCCTTCGAGACCACAGGCATTTCTAATGGGTTAAATTCAAACTACAGCAAGAAGTGTACAAAATCTCCTCTAAAGTGAAGTACCAACTCCTTAAAAACTAAGAGTAAGTCCTTTGTAACTTAGACTGAAAAATAAATAAAAGTTTTTTTTAAAGAAACAACAAAATCAAACACAATCAATAACGATGCTCCATCCTCTATCTTTCAAAAATAAAGAAAATACTTGTGCTTTGTCTGTTTGTGTTGTGTTGCTTATTGTTGTTGTTGAGACAAAGGCTTGCTGTGTAACTCTGGCTGGCCTGGAATTCACTAAATAGATCAGGCTGGCCTTGAACTCACAGAGATCCTCAATATGCTACCACACCAGGCCTAAGAAAGCACTTGTCAGTTGAATTACACTAATCCCCACCCTTACCAGTGGAGGATATGGTCCAAGATGCTGCTTAGGGACAGTAGCAAACTTCACATTTACGGTGTTCTTTCCTCCACACCCTCCTCATCATAATCTGTAAATTACAGACTAGGCACAGTGAGAGATTAATGACAGGTGAATGGGACAATGACAGCAATACTATAAAGTTTTATTAAAAACTTATTACAGGAGCTGGAGACCGCCCAGCAGTTAAAGGGGCTTGCTGTTTTCCCAGAGGCCCTGAGTTTGGTTCTTAGCACTTACACTGGGGGGGCTCTCAACTGTTCTAGCTCCAGGGAACCAGCACCATCTCCTGGCACCTGCGTACCTGGCATATATGCCCACAGACATATACACATAAATTTTAAAATTTTATCTTAAAAAATATATTAATTATTTCTGGAACTTCCCATGGATATTTTAATACTGCAGTTGATCCTGAGAAATAGCACGGAAAACACCACCACGGACAAGAGAAGGCAATGAGTGCATAGTAAGATAAGGTAGTATGGGTGAGCTACGGGATAGCAGACTGTTCATGCACACTTCCCCAGGTCATTCCAGAGCTTTCAGGGTTGAGCAGGAGGGAAAGAATGGCTAGTCCATCCCTCGTGAACAGTCCCCACGAAGAGAGAGGTCCATAGGAGAGGCAGCCACTGGCTGAGTCAGAGTGAACCGCAGCCATTAGCCCCCCAGTGCTTTCTACTCAGCTTCCTGGAGAACCTGACAGTTAGTGGGTTTCATTCTCATCGAGGAGGAGTTGAACTAAAGACTGCATAATACAAATGTAATGTCTTAATTGAAAAATTTCACAAAATTATCCTTGTGAATGTCATCTAAATATAGTAAGGGCACCAATGACTGACAGAAACACTCATCTTAAAAGGCATTTTACTCTCAAACGCCTCCAAATAGGAAAAAAAAAAAAAAAGAAAGAAAGAAAGAAAGAAAGAAAGAAAGAAAGAAAGCTTCAGTGTCTGCAGTTCAGAATGGAAATAAACAGAAAATATTTTAAAGCAAAGGAATGTGTGAAAATAAGGGTGTATGTAGAAAAGAAGCATCATTATTTTTCCCACACTTATGGTCAAAGAAATATCCAAAACTAAATGCAGGAATACTACTTCTGGCTCTGACTCTTAACATATGCAATTATTGATAAGATGGGTTTCTCCTGACTGAAGCATTCAACATTTAACAATTAGTCTTACTATAAGCCAAGCACCAGGCTGGAGAATGGGTGATACACTGACAACCCAAAAGATGTGGCTCCTGTTGTCCAGGATCTTGGGGGGAGACAAGAAACAATGTATAAGAAACAAGTGTTGTGATAAGAAGGTATTACTGGCTAGCTATAGGATAGCAGACACATAAACTTATACAGCTTATAGGCAGCTGACACTAAATGAAGTGAAGAGAACTCCAACCCAATGGAACAAAGGCATGGACAGGACAACAGGAAGACAAGACAAAACTAAAGGTGACTAGGGCCTGGTCAAGATGCTCTGCTTAGAAGAGAAAGGAGCTCCTTGGTTATTTCTATTTGAGAATACCATATGACACATGGGAACAGTCTAACAAAGGGGTGGATGGTAGACTACTACAATGTTGTGGAGGCAACAGACCCTTGGGCTGGAACAGAAGTATCTAAAAAAGAGACTGAGAAAAGGTTAGGAACTATTTTTTTGTTTTGTTTTGTTTTGTTTTTCAAGACAGGGTTTCTCTGTGTAGTCCTGGCTGTCCTGGAACTCACTCTGTAGACCAGGCTGGCCTCGAACTCAGAAATCCGCCTGCCTCTGCCTCCCAAGTGCAGGGATTACAGGCGTGCGCCACCACGCCCAGCTTTGGTTAGGAACTATTTGAGGTTCACATTATCAGAAGGTTGCTTGATAACTGAATGTGAGGGGCTAAAAGAAAAAGAACACAGGGTACCTCCTGGGCTTCTGACTGATCTACTGAGAAATAAGGTCACAGAACGCAGACTAGGCTAAGAGGGGGAGCAGCTGAGAAGCAATGAGAATAAGGAGATGTTTTGGGATGCCTCCAAAGCCAGACAGACATGGACTCCAAGTTGAATTATAGGATGAAAAGAGCTCAGAGAAGCTGGGACAGGTTAAGAGAGTGGCAGGTCCTCAGATGAAACAGGAAAAACTTTCTGTGAAAGAATAAGGTAGGGCACAAGAGAAATAGCATGATCATAATCACAAACCAGTCACAGAGTTTAGTGTTTCAAGTGTATTATCACTTTTTAAATTAAAAAAAAAAACTCTTTATTTTGCCTGAATGCATATGTCTATACACCATTTCCATGTCTGTTGTCAGATCTCCTGTTACTACAGATGGACCACCATGTGGGTGCTAGGAACCCAATCTGAGTCTTCTGGAAGAGCAGCCAGTACTCTTAATCACTGAGGCATCTCTCAGAATCTATTTTATTGCTTTTAACATTTACAACAACTCCAAGACACAAGGTTTATTATCTTCATTTAACATACAAGGAAACTGAGGCTGAGAAATCTCATATACCTTGCCCAGTGTGGTGGTTTGAATATTCTTGGCCCATGGAAAGTGGCACTATTAGGAGGTGTGGGCTTGTTGAAGTAGGTGTGACCTTTTGGAAGAAGTGTGTCACTGTGGGGGTGGGCTTTCAGGTCCTATGCTTAACCTCTGCCCAGGGTGAGAGACCGACCTCCTGGTTACCTGCTGAAGACAGTCCCTTCTTGGATGTCTTTGGATTAAGATGTAGAATTCTCAGCTCCTTCTCTTGCACCAAGCCTGCCTGGATGATGCTATGCTTCCTGCTATGATGATAATGGACTAAACCTCTGAAACTGTAAGCTAGTACCATGAATCTCACTCTACAGTTTTCTTCAATGAACTGAGCAGCTCAGGAGCAGCTGCAGAAAAACCCATGTCATCATCCACTGCTGAGAACTCAGTAGGCACATGTACCTGATAGTAGGGTATAAGAGTTACAGTTGACAAGAGAGAAGTTAGAGGTGTAGCCTGTGGGATACAAAGTAGTGCAGTAGGGATAGCAACTAATTTGTTCCTTAGAATCACAATGTCCCTTCAGGTCAAATAGCTAGTATATATATTAGAAAAACAGAAGTTATGGTCAGAAAGGGGAAAATGCCCACACTTTCACAGACAAATCATGCAGGACAAAGAAGAGTTAAGGAGTGACAGACAGAAGAAAGTAACAGAAAAAAATGTCTCAAAGATGAGCTTTTAAAAGAAGATTAAAGAGGGTATTACAAGAGTCATGGAGAGACTGAAGGTGCAGGGAAGCAGAGGGGAGAGAGGAGCTGCAGAGCTGAGGTCAGCTGGTACACATGGCCAGGAGAGACAGACCTGCTAGTTTACCCCAACAGAGTGTTTCCAGCACAGGAAAAACTTGATCATCTAAGAGGCATGGAGGACTTGGGAAGATACAGTGCCCACAGCAGGAAGTAAGATGACAGAGAACATCAAGCATCCTCCCAGAGCGGCTGGAGGCAAGCTCTCTCAGGGTGCAGCCAGACCTCATATCAGAGAGAATGGTTCATGGTTCATTTATATATATATATGTGTGTGTGTGTGTGTGTGTGTGTGTGTGTATATATATATATATATATATATATATATATATATAAATTCTTCATTTACAATTCAAATGTTGTGCCCTTTCCTGGTTTCATCCCACCCGAAAATCCCCAAATCCATCCCCCCTCCCCACTCACCAATCCACCCACTCCCACTTCCCTGTCCTGGCATTCCCCTATACTGAGGCATTTAGCCTTCTCATGTCCAAGGGCCTCTCCTCCCTTTGATATCCAATAAGGCCATCCTCTGCTGCATATGCATCTGGAGCCATGGGTCCCTCCATGTGTACTCTTTGGTTTGCGGTTTAGTCCCTGGGAGCTCTGGGTGTACTGGGTGGTTCATATTGTTGTTCCTCCTATGGCTCTGCAACCTCTTCAGCTCCTTGTGTCCTTTCTCTAGCTCCTCCATTGGGGACCCTGTGCTCAGTTGAATGGTTGGCTGAGAGTATCTCCCTCAGTATTTGTCATGCATTGGCAGAGCCTCCCAGGTGACAACTATATCAAATGGATGGAACTAGAAAATACCATCCTGAGTGAAGTAACCCAATCGCAAAAGAACACACATGGTATGCACTCACTGATAAGTGGATATTAGTCCAGAAGCCTGGAAGACCCAAGATACAATTCACAAACCAAATGAAGCTCAAGAAGAAGAAAGAACAAAGTATGGATACTCTGGTCCTTCTTAGAAGGGGGTACAAAATACCCACAGGAGGAGATACAGTAACAAAATGTAGAGCAGAGACTGAGGGGAAGACCATACAGAGACCGCCCCCCTTAGGGATCCATCCCTTATACTGTTACCAAACCCAGACACTACTGCAGATGCCAACAAGGGCTTGCTGATAGGAGGGAGAGTAGTTGTTAAAGTGGCTTGCCCATGGCCAAGCCAGGAGCCATGCCTGCTTCAATTACATAATGCTTGGCAAGGAACTCTCAAACTGTGACGCACCATATATGTTCTCTTTCACCCTGGCTCTTCTAACACGGCAGTAACATAGTTGGGGAGAAATCCAAGAGAAGTATGAATTTGAGAAAGAGATAAAAGAAATCCTTTTATACAAAAGACAAACAAACAACAAACTGGGGATTGAAACTGCCATATTGACCCCAGCTGAGCAAAGTGGTTTATTTAGAATCGTTTGAACAAGCAGACACCATTTCAGGAGGTAAGCAAGTCTCTGTTGCCACATCTGGCTGTGCACTCAGCCTTCTCCACGCATCACAGAGCTCTCTGTAAACCCATGGTAAAAGGACCAGACTTACACTCCTCATTTGTCCAACATCCTCTGAATAAAGGCAGCCCAGCCAAAGGTTAAAGTAAATACTTGGTCACAAAATCATGCTTCAAATTTGTATTTATTTACATGCAAAGGTGCTCTCTTTTCATTTTGAACACAAATGGCACGGTACAAGGTAATATGCTGAATATGATATCATTTTTGTAAACAATCCCTGGTTTGGTTTGGTTTGGTTTGGTCCTCTACGGTGCTGGTGACTGGCCCTATGACCCTGTACATGCTAGGCAAACATTCTATCACTGAGCTCTATGCCTAGTCTTGTTTCTTACTATAGCTCAATATACATAAAATAGATTATTTTAAATACTCAAGTGTACAGTTCAAGTGATGGGGAATATAGTCGCATGATGGTACAATCATTACAATTATCCATCCATTATCAATGGCATACTATAAATATTAAATGTTATCAGATACATGTCAAGAAATGGTAACAATGGACAGTTAAGTTTAGTTTTTTTCCCCTGCTTTTTAATCCTCTGTGTTTCTTGATTAGCTTTTCTTAAAAGGAAATGTGTTCCTGGTGTAAATTTCTAATTTCAAATGATTTTTAGACACTGATAGTTTGAAAACAGAGAAAGAGAAGAAGGATGAGGAGCCTTACTAATCATCTTGCTTAGATTTGGACCAGAAAGTTTATATGTGATCTCAAGAATGTCAACTTTTGTATTTGTTTTAAGAATAGAAAAAAAAAAGCCACATCAATTTCAAAAACAAAAAACAAAACAAACAAAAAAACCCAATTAGACCATAAAAGAGATTATTGCTACACACATTATCGCTGCTCAGTGTCTAGTTTTCCCTTCCTTCCTAGTTATAAGAATCCCTAAAGACAGTATTTCCTGATCATCATTAGTTGCTATGGACAGAGGCCTTGATAGGGACATGTTTTGCCCAAATGTGAGGACCTATCAGGCTCTGCTTTTGTTCGAATAGGCCAGCCCTGAGTTGGGGGAAGAAGTCACCTTCAAAGACCCTTAAACTGCCCTCCCTGGGGAGAGGCTTTCCTGAGTCCCCTTCTGCTTTGCGAAGGTCTTTCTCTGTGCCTTGCTGTGCATGTTTCCTCACCTCTAATAAATGCTTTTCTTGACAAGCTGGTTCTGACTTTCTGCTGTCTACTGTGTCTAAGATTTCCCCCATTGCTACCTGTTACAGTGGAAATTTTTCCACCTTTTAATTCTTTAACTAGCAAAGAAATATTAACCAATCCAGACCCCTAAATGGCAACAGTTTGTTTTGTGGCCATATGACAAATTTTAGCATAAATAAATAAATAAGTTGTGTACAATTTCAAAGAAAATTCTGAAAGGCAAGACACACACTCTTATCCCTCTCTTCCTACCAGGAGTAATACTGATACAACAAATGAAGTTCTAGCAGTCATCTCGAAGCACAAGGAAGCACTCTAAGGCCAAGGAAGCAATACAATAATACTGTTGTCTGGTCTTTGTTCTACATAATCTCCTAATCTTAATTGATGTTATTGCATGCTGAATCATTTTCTTTCCAAGAATCTGTTACATCCTTTTACTTTATCAACAAGATTATAAATATTGAGGCTAGAGAGATATGAGTCACTGAAGTGCTTGCCTCACAAGCATGAGGACCCAGGTTCAGATGCCCAGCATACGTGTAAACGCTGTAAAAGACAGGCACAGTGGAGCACATCTGTAATCCTAACATTGGGAGGCAGGGATAGGAGGGCTTCCTACCTAGCTGGTCTAGGCCCTTCCAACTCTCCAAGCTCTGAGTTTGCTGAGAGGCACTGTCTCAGAATGGGAAATGACACCTGATCTCAACCTCTGACTCCCATAGACAAGTGCGCCCAGAGATATAGATATGTACATGTGCATAACACACACACACACACACACACACACACACACACACACTCACTCACCAGTGGCCATAGAAATCAATAAAATTACCAAATTCAATGGTGACCAGTTTTCAATCTTTTTCCAATTTGACCTTACCATAGGATCAGCCATGCTGACCATTACAATATTCCAAAACGCATGCGCCACTCTGCTCTCAAGTTCTCTCTCATCTCTCCTCACCCTTTTCAGTTTCCTTACAAGGATCCTTTACAGACTGGCAGCCAACTCTCTAAACTACATTCATCAAAACCGTGTGTGTGTGTGTGTGTGTGTGTGTGTGTGTGTGTGTGTGTGAGAGAGAGAGAGAGAGAGAGAGTGTGTGTGTGTGTGTGTGTGTGTGTGTGTGTGTGTGGTGTGGTGTGTGGTGTGTTGGGGGGATTTAAAGGTGATTCAGGAATAAAACCTTTCCCCACAAGCAGTAATTCACTCAACTAAAACCAAAAGGCTGAAAATGAGGTAGATGCCCTTTACCAGACACCAACTCTATGTCAGGACTGGTATGTGCTTTATCTCTAGGCCTCTCAGTAATCCAGCAAGCTAGGGAAAATTATCTTGATTTCAGAGATATGTCTAAAGCCCAAATAATTATCCAGGATCTCACAACTAGTAACTGGATAAGCCAAACTTTGGAACACTGCACATTAGTAAATAAAATTCAAAGTCCTTTCTTCACTGTCCCCCTCACACACATCTCTCAAAAAGATGACAGTATTTCAGGGAGAGACCATCAAGACAAACAAAAATTGAATGTAAAAATATATGATTTAAAACAAAAAACAACTAACAGGTAGCAGGAGTTCCCAGGAGAGAAGGAACTCAGAACTTGGGAGATCATGGAGCATTCTATAAAAACACCAAGGATTACTTTTAAAACCAAATCCCTGTTGAAACCTGTCCATGGCAAGTCAATAAAGTGGAAGAGATATTACAACTCTGGGTTGAAGAAAAGCTGACAGGGGCTTGCTCTGATGTTTAAATTAGTGGCTTTAACAAGTCACCGAGATGGCATTTCCGCCTGCACGGTGTGCTGTGGCAGGTATTCCTCTCATCACATCCTAATCTGGAAAGGGGAAGCTAAACAGAGAGGCTCAGCCTGTCTGCCAAAATTAACCCCTTCCTCACGGACTAACAAGGACAGAGAACAGAGCTTAAACTATTCTCTAAAAGTGCGTGAAATTAGATTATCTGTATTTGAAGATAATTTGAAAAGATCTGAGAAATTCCTTCAGGTTATAAATGAGATTGAAATTCAACCACACATAGATCATACAAGAATGTAGGATCCTCGGGACCCAGGCTGTTTGAGAACCACACACCTTCAGTTTTCTTAAGTGATGGCTAACTACTTAGTACAATACACTTTTATGAATTTTACAATACAGCTTATGATTTTTTTTTAAAATTTAAGTATCATTTCTATAAAAAAAATTAAATCCTCTGTAGCAATCCACAATGGCTTATTCATAAAATCTCAGGATGAAAGAAACTGGATATTAATCCATTAGAAAGTCAATTCAGTTTGTACATATTCTCCTTAGTGTTAAATTAAAATATTTAATTTGTAAAATAAGAGATATACTTTGATACTATCCTTAAATGCAGGAAAAATCTAGGGATGTTACAATTTTGTTATGAGCAAAAGGTGACACTATATTTCTCATATGCATACGAGAGACACTAATTATTAGAAATTTTAAAAATAAAGAGGACAGTGCCCTGCTCTTATGATCTTCAAACACTAACATTTACTTATGCTGTTAGCAGATTTAGGAATTTTAAGTGTTGCCATTCTAAATGGAGCAGATAGTCAACATTCTTTTTTATTTAATTTTTTCATTTTCATTTAAACATGGGGAATTTTCCTGTAGTTACAAAGTCTTCAAAGAAGTCAACTTTAATTATAGGGAACATTCCAATGAATTGATTTAACCACAATTCATTTAAAATAATTAGGCTGTTTCCAATTTCTTGGCTGTTATTAATAACACCATCTGGAATATCTTTGTGCTTTGCACAATATGTAGGTAATTTCCTTAGTAAAATTGCTAGTACTAAAATTGCTAGCCAGAGTCACACAGAGATGAAGGTAGTGAGGTGTGCTGGGTTCATGATTACTAATTGTTACATTTTCAAACCTTTTCTAAGTTAATTGTTACATACAGACAGCAGTAAAAATGAAATACTATGAATGCACAATGTTATAAATGCTATTAAATCAAAGATAATAAACTCATTACTTGTTTCTTAGGCGACCACACTCTGCTCTTATTTTTGCAGTTGGGCATTTGTACCAGTTGCCTCTGTTTGATGGGAACACTACAGAATAGTGTTCTGCACACCTCTTCCCGACGGCTTCCTCAGGGACAGCATGCCACTGGCCTGAGGTGTCCATGTGGCTCATTCACACTCTGAAAAGTGGAAAATGCTGCTGGGGGGGTGGTGTTCTTATCACCATTAGAACTCCAGGACTACTCATATAGTGACACACCTACTCCAACAAGGCCACACCTCCTAATAGGGTCACTCCCTGGGCCAATCATATAAGAACCATCACACTAACCCTCACATCATCTCTCAAGGAAATGCAGTGTCCATGGAGGACTAGTGATTAAGATTTTTGATTGTCTCAAATAAACAAATGAGCAGTGACGGTTCAGTAGCAAATCGCAGAAAATGCTTTTACAAATATTCACTCTTTGTTTTAACTTTTTTTAAATGCTTTTTTTAAAAGAATTATTTATTTATATTATGTATATGAGTAGCTGCAGCTGTCTTCTGACACACCAGAAGAGGGCATCAGATCCCATTACAGATGGTTGTGAGCCACCATGTAGTTGCTGGGAATTGAACTCAGGACCTCTGGAAGAGCAGTTAGTGCTCTTAACCTCTGAGCCATCTCTCCAGCCCTTGTTTTAACTTTTTAAGTGTGTTGTTTCTTACTTGGTCTCACAAGTGAAGTATAACACAAGCACTAAATGTATAACTCGGGGATATTACACCCCTACGTTAAGATCAACATCCAGTTGTCTCAGAGTGTGTTTGTGTCCCACACACTCTTCCTTCTCACCAACAAGTGCCTGCCCCTCCAGCTTCCGGCACTCAGTGAAGTTATGCTTGTTCTCAAGAAACTCATTCCTGAATGATTCGTGTTTCTAAATTATGTGATCTAGTCACTAGCAGGAGCCCATTTTCCTTTACTTTTATTTATTTTGTTGTTTCAGTTTTGAGTAGAGCCTCACTACACAGCCCCAGCAGGCCTTGAACTCCTGCCTCTGCCTCCTGAGTGCTGTGATTACAGGCCTGTGCCTCATTCCTGCCCAGCTCACTTTATCTTAGAAACCCAAAACAAAGCGAAGTTAGTAACAGGGGTCTGTCTCTGCTAGCAAGCTTTAGTTCCATGAATTTGTTTCCATTTAACCCTAATCAAAACAGCTTTTATAGAATAGCTTTAATTTTTAAGTAGAAAAAAAATACCACTTGAATATTTAGAAAGTTCACTTGAGTTTATATAGCATACCATGAATACGATTCTCTTGGTTGTGTATGCTGCTGTATGTGTGCTGTGAGCAAAGACGAGAAGATACAAGTTAAATGTGTCATAGGAACAGAGGATGAAAGTCACATCAGCCCAGGTTTAACATAGAATACTGACTAAAAGAGAAGAGCGACAAGATTCCAAACAATGGGCTCAGACGTGAGTACATCTCCAAACTGGACCCGACAAACACAAAAAGATAAATGAATAGACATATGCCTTTAACTACTCCCAACAGTCACTCACACAAACTTACAATTCTCCATCAACCAATACTGATGTGTGGGGAGAAGCAAGCTTTGTTCCTGACAAAATACTTTAAGGACAATGGAGAGTGAACTATAACCCAATTTACTAACTTTTACAATCAACAGTTTAATTTTAATACCAAGAAAGAAAGGAACAGCCATTAAGCAAAATTATTAGGGTAAAGATGTTCATAAAAAGACCCAGAGTTAGTGGAGCTTCATAATCAGTCTAAGATTTCCTGTCAAATAAAATAATATCCACAACCTACTCACTTGGACCACTTCATAAAACAATCCTTAAACTTATTTTTACTTTTATTTATTTATGTGTCTGTGGCCATGTGTGCATGAGAGAGGAGAGCAATCATTACAAAAGCTAGAGTTAATAGACATTGATCTTCCTGTATGGGGCACACCAAGCCAAGATTTGATGCTGCCAATCCTGTAAAGAGGCTATCCCACATGCCGCGCACAGATATGAAAATTAAAACTGTAACAAGCAAGAAATGCCACCCCAACACTGGCGCCATGGACACCTACTTTATTGATAGCATATTTCATACACTTTTACACTTAATCATCTTTGTGACTATAACCGATAAAAAATAGATTAACAAGTGTTGTCTTTAATGTTTTATTTTGATAAATTTTGTACTAAAAAAACTTACAATTAAAAAATATCAAATACAGCCGGGGCGGTGGTGGCGCACGCCTTTAATCCCAGCACTTCGGAGGCAGAGGCAGGCGGATTTCTGAGTTCGAGGCCAGCCTGGTCTACAGAGTGAGTTCCAGGACAGCCAGGAGAAACCCTGTCTCGAAAAACCATTAAAAAAAAAATCAAACACTAAAATTAACCAGAGCCAGGGCTGGAGCACTGGCTCAGAGGTTAAGAGCACTGACTGCTCTTCCAGAGGTCCTGAGTTCAATTCCCAGCAACCACATGGTGGCTCACAACCATCTGTAATGGGATCTGATGTCCTCTTCTAGTGTGTCTTAAAACAGCTATAATGTACTCATATAAATACAATAAATAAATCTTTTTTTAGACAAAGAAAGAAAGAAACCAGAGTCTGCGCCTATGCTTCTCTGTGACCTTCATTCCAGCTAGCACAGCCATTCTAAAGCTGTGGGGCTTCACACTGGGCTTCAGACTTTCACTGTCAAATACATTTTTATGCGTTTAGCCACATTCAAACCAAAAAACGTATGACAGGGTTAGCATCTAGAGGGAGGCATTTTCTTAACAATCAAACAAAAAAAATTTAGACTTTAAAGATTGCTTCTAATAGTCTTTTATTTTTATTTATTCATTCATTCATTCATTCATTCATTCTTTTTTTTTTTTTTAATTTTCCTCTTTTTCTTTTCTTTTTTTCCCCCTTGAGTCTTAGTCAGGGTTTCTATTCCTGCATAAACACCATGGCCAAAAAGCAAGTTGGGGAGGAAAGGGTTTATTTAGCTTACACCTCCAAATGGCTGTTCATCACCAAAGGAAGTCAGGACTGGAACTCAGGCAGGTCAGGAAGCAGGAGCTGATGCAGAGGCCATGGAGGGGTGTTTATTGCTGGCTTGCTTCCCCTGGCTTGCTCAGCTTGCTTTCTTTTAGAACCCAAGAATACCAGCCCAGAGATGGTACCACCCACAATGGTCCCTCCCCCCTTGATCACTAACTGAGAAAATGCCTAACAGCTGGATCTCACGGAGGCATTTCCTCAATAAAGGCTCCTTTCTCTGTGATAACTCTAGCTTGTGTCAAGCTGACACACAAAACCAGCCAGTATACCCTCAAACTGGGTTTCCCTGTTAGCTCTGGCTGTCCTAGAACTATCTCTATAGACCAAGCTGTCCTTAAACTCAGGGACTCACCTGCCTCTGCCTCCCAAGTTCTGGGACTAAAGGTTTGTGCCACCATGCCCAGCTCAGGCTCTATGGAGTCTTTTTGGCTTATTCCTCCTGGGTTTTGTTTATTTGTTCCTACCATTTTTAACTACTACTTTTACCTTACAGATGCCACAAAAACATGCTGTCCCATCCCTCTACCCCCAGTTCATAGCTGATCTAACAACCAAGGTGACACCAAATAATGTAAGTTTAAATTAGTAAACTCATTTTTAATATAATTCATAAAGCAGAATCTATATACCAAATTAACCTCTCTTTCAATATACCTCTCTTTCTCTCTCTGTCCCTTTCTGTTCAGTCAATTATTATATATACACTAAGAGCACACACTTCCCTGAATTTTGTTTATAAATAAAAGTGTAAGCCAAGCCATTCATCACTCCATTCCAATACACATCTTGGTGGAAGTGACACTCACTAGAAGATCGTCTGAAGGAAATTATCTCTGTTGGCTCCAGTTGCTTCTCCAATCATGTACACAGACATTTGTTTGTTTACTGAGCTCCTTGACAGTCCACTGTTACCGATAAAGCATCGACTACTTCTAACTTTAAGTGTCCATGCTCTGCAAGAAAATGTTTATTATTCTTGGCAGGAAATTGTGGAAAAGGGGAAGAGAGAGTCATAGTGTGAAAGTGAGCTGGAAGTTTTAGGGAACCATTACCCACTAGAAATTTGTCTATATACAACTTAATCAACTAAATTTACAGCATTTACAGCTGTTAACAGTTTGTGCCTCTGTCTCTTAGACATAAATAAACTCCTTAATCACATCAATCACAGGATCAGGGACCAGTTAGTCAAACTGGAATTGGTGCCACTAGAACACAACTCCAGTCAAAGGGATGCCAAGGAGACACTGCCCTAGCAGCAGTCATTCCGATCCTCAGCGTGCCAAGGACACTGCTGGAGGCCTGCTCCTCTGCTCACTGAACGCCTGAGCCCCAAGGCCTCACTCAGAAATGCCCAGTCTAATGCCAAACCAAACACAACTGTTTTCATATTAAAATTCCAAATTAGGAAGAAACTAATTACTTAAATTTAAATTGGAAGGGAAAATTTTTTTGAAAGCCTATAAATCAGAAGGCCCTTAGAAGCTGGACCGGGTATGGGAGTGAGGAAGTGAGCTCATGTGTATAAAGAAATTTTATTCAGTTTGCTCAAGAATGTAAAATTAAAGTTTAAATAAAATCTCCTAAGCCGAGGTTTAAGCATAGCCCTCTTTACAGACTATGAGCAGATAGGAACTGGTTATTGGTAAGCAAGGCAGACACGCCATGGTTATGAGAATAAACTGCCTGAAGAGCAGTCAGGTGATTGGTTAAACCGATCAACCGAGAACAAACAATCTATTAATTAAAATCCACAACTATCCAACATACTTCTTCCATTTTTAGAAAGATATAGAAAACTAAAAGTATTATTACCTCAGGGCTTCTGGGATTTTTTTTTTAACCATTTTGTACATCTATACTTTTCACCCAGGAGATGATCCAAAATGAGAAATATAGGCAATATTAGAGCAACTAACCTACAGAAAAATCTAATCACTCTTGAACTCTTTGGGAATGTTTGTCACTATGTGGCTGAGAGACTATGCACATAAGTGGTGCTTCCTGGGCCATTTCTTGTATGAAACCTAAATTTCACCATATACATTTAAATGCTATCCGTCTTCCAAACTCTACCTCTCCTTTAATAAATCCAATCTGATTTTAGGCTAAGTGCTCATAGCAGAAGCTATCCAGAGGAAAACATTCTGCAGGATAGACTTTCACAGTGCTGGGAAAGGACCTAACAATATTTAATCAAAAATACATAAGTCTGAAGTCTTCCAGCATAAGAAATACTCCCACACTGTTGATTCCAGCCTGTAAATCTAAACTTAAATTGTGTTATTGAAACAGGGAGCTACTTGGTCCAAATAAACAATTCAGGATTTAAACAATAACAACCTTCAGGTGACTCAAAGGCTCAATAGTCTTTGTCTCTCTACTTTTAGAACACGTACAGACTGGATCACATGGTAGATGAGGTGACTATTATTTTTCTTTTTTCTTTTTTTCTTTCTTTCTTTCTTTTTTTTTTCCGAGACAGGGTTTCTCTGTATAGCCCTGGCTGTCCTGGAACTCACTCTGTAGACCAGGCTGGCCTCGAACTCAGAAATCCACCTGCCTTTGCCTCTGCCTCTGCCTCTGCCTCTGCCTCCCAGAGTGCTGGGATTACAGGCATGCGCCACCACCGCCCCACTTCCTAGATCTTTTTAAACTCACAGCAAGGCCAGGAGTTTAGGCAGGACGGATTGGAGGAACTACAAGAAAAACAAAACCAAATTGTAATAGTCACCACTCAGTTGTTTTAAAAAAAAAAAAAAAAAAAAAAAAAAAAAGCAGACACC
Organism: Apodemus agrarius; assembly: GCA_964023405.1. Lineage (NCBI taxonomy): Eukaryota > Metazoa > Chordata > Mammalia > Rodentia > Muridae > Apodemus > Apodemus agrarius. The sequence continues at coordinate 43,875,918 of OZ030011.1, forward strand.
TGAGTTAGTAGGAAAGAAAAGCAGAAATGGGCCAGAAACAATGGAAGAGATTGAAATGGGCCAGAAACAATGGAAGAGATTGAGCATACCTGCAAGCAGTCAATAGTCTAAGAACAATCATTTGTGTGGGCAGCAATTCTGAAGGATGCTGATGTTAACCTCAGGCCTACACACACACACAAGAACACATGTGCATACACATCTTCACACATGAGCACACACAGAGATAACATGCACACTCATGTACCACACACATACAAACAACAAAAATAATGATAAATTACTAAATGCCAGCATAAGAAAGAATGGCTTTAGATATCATGGTGCAACAAAGACTTAAGATATTAATTGCCAGGCAGTGGTGGCACACACCTTTAAGCCCAGCACTTGGGAAGCAGAGACAGGAGGATTTCTGAGTTCGAGGCCAGCCTGGTCTACAGAGTGAGTTCCAGAACAGTCAGGACTACACAGAGTCCTGACTTGAAAAAAACCAAAAAAATACATATATATGTATATATACATATTTACATATATATATTAATTTGTGCAAAACACTAAAAAATATTGAAATCAATTGGTTTTCAAAGTACTTATAACCTAACACTTTGGGTAAATAAAGCCCATAAAAATAATGAATCAACAGTGAGAATTATATAGGTGTAAACATGTTACAGGTCCAAAAGATGATACAATCAATCCTGAGTAGAAGTCAGAACATTTTAAGACGAGTAATGATTAAAGCAGTAGAATTTGTGCCAAATCACAAGTGCTCATTCTTCAAAACATATCTTGATCTATCCCCTAAGTCTCTTTGCACTAGCAAAGCCCAAGCACATACAGTTTTGCCTGTGATACTATGTGGCCCACATGATACTATGTGACCCAAGCAAATCAAACAGTCTGATTCCGATGTCTTCCCAGACATCGTCCACCCGATGGACCCAAAGGACACTGGGAACTTCCATGACTTTGAGAATTGGCCATTTGCTCCTCAATCATTCCCCTACAGCCGTTGCTCCCTTTCACCTGCGCTCCCCTAAACTTGATCATAAGAACCTCAAATTATTTTTACCCTAAAGAGATGCAGCCTTATTGTCAAGATCATGTAAGTAATACTTGGTTTGCAGCACCAGAAATTCTAAGACTTCATACTGGCTCTACCACCTCACCATTACACAACACCAGATAGGGCCATCTATCTATGCTCTTATTGATATAATATGAGGAAATGAAGCCAGTCTCCAGGGGGTGATATAAGGATTTGTATGAAGTTTTAGTAGTCAGAAGGACAAGTATATAAATGTCTTTATGGCTATAGATCCAAATTAGGTAATATTACCTTATTACATAATTGCTGATCAACATAAATGTTCAGAGCCTAGATAGGGGAAGGGAGACAGGACAGTATCTAATTATTTAGTCTATAATCACAGACTACCCAAGCCTCTGAGATTTCTAATTTTGTGTCCCAATATCAAGTCAAGTCCACTGAAGCGTACATCAGTAAGCAAAAGCCTAGTGAACCTTCTGAATGGCTAATCCCAATTTTAGAATGTCTATAAGTTGGTAAATTTTAAGGTCTGCTTTTCACTATAAATAATTCTATCTATTGATTTGATAGTGTTCCTAGCTTGTCTGTGTTTACTGTCTAGGGCAATGTTCTCCAATCAACACTTCTACACTGATGATATACTCCATATATGTACTGTCACATGGTAGCCACTAGCCCTTGAAGCTATTGCACATGTAAGATACAGCTAATATACTGCAACATGAAATTTTTACCTTAATCTAAACTTAAATTTAAATGGTCACAGTTATTTCAGACTATGGCTCCATTTTAGACAATGGCTCTGTTTTAGACAACTCAGGTCTACAGTATGCCACAGACAAAATTCCTTCCCACAGGTGCACACACACAACCCTGAATCATCTTGACACTCTCTTAAGCATTAAACATTCCCTCAGATTAAATTTCTGTCCCCAACCTCGGTGTTAAACTATCCCCCATCTTTCCAAGTCAGTTCACTTTTTACCTTTACATGAACCTTTGTTCCTTTTGTTTCTTTGAGAGAAACAGAATAAAAAGAACCACAGTTTAACACTTGAAACCCCAAAATACTCTCTCTATATCAAAACTAACTAAATCTTAAGCAAATCAATTTGCTCACCTATAGGAATACAAATTCAAATCTCACAAATTTGTTGCAAAAAAATGGAAATTCTGAGTAGAAGTTGGAGAGATGGCTCAGTGGTTAAGAGCACTGACTGTTCTTTAAGAAGACCTGAGTTCAATTCTCAGCACTCACATGGTGACTGTCTGTAACTCCAGTTCCAGAGGACCTGATGTCTTCTCAGATCTCCACTGGTACCATGCATGCTTGTGGTACAGACATACATAAAGACAAAACACCTACACATAAATCAATGAAATTCTGAGTAACATTATTGTGTGGCCAGCATTTCTTGTCTACTTCAGTCACTATGGAAGGGTCTAACCTAACAGCTAATCTCCATTGTCAACTTGACTACACTTAGAATCTCCTTGAACTGTGATGGGGCACACCTCTGGGCTGTGTCTGCTGAGAGAAGTGACTGAGCAGAGAAGGCTCAGAAGAATGAACAAAAGAGATTTGGGGCCTCAAGGACTGCATTACCATAATTCCACGGAAAGCAGAGTGTCTTAAAATGAACACCATCAGCCAGCAGGGTGGCTCACAGCTGGAATTCCACAGCTCACAGCTGGAATCCTGGCACTGGGGGAGATAGAAGGAGAAGTATCAGGAATTCAAGTCCAGTCTGGGTGTCTTAAATGCCAAAAAGAAAGGGAAATAAATCAATTCATTGAAGAAAAGAGAAAAATACAAAGAAATACAGAATAAAGAGCTGTTGCTTCTCCTGTACAGATGCAGATATTAAGAAAATAAATGGCAAACTACTAAATTATAAAAGATGTATTTGGACCCGTAAAGTGACACCTAATCTCACAGTTTTATTAATATGTCATTCTCTCCTCTTTTACTAAAAAGTTTCCACAGAGAACAGATGCAAGGACTGAGGCAATTCTCTGAAGTACCCTTAAAAGCAATGTGACAGCAGACAGCAGAGAGAAAGACTAAGGAAAGTAAAATATCCTTTCTGGACAAAATACAAAAATTCCATTATAATTAAAGAGGCCCTGATTAAATGGCAAGTAGATATTTGGGGAAATTCCAGTTTAAAAACAATAAATGAAATGCACAAGTTACTGGAAAAGTGATGTTTTTTAAGTGGGACAGAATGAAAGAGAACTGTTTAAATAATCCAACACTCACCCCATCAATAGAGAAATATCCAGACGGGGTTGAAAAGGTAGGTAAAATAGGGGGTTATAATAGTAAAGAAGAAAAAAGTAAAGTCACCATTACAGATGCTAACTGAAGCAGTGACCAGTTAACAAAACACATCAGGATTTACTGGCACTCCATGCTTCAATAATTTCTTTGCTGTAATTCTTAGGACTTAAAATAGTTCTTTCCAAAGCTGATTCCTACCACTTAGCAATCTAGTCCACAACTACCTACACATTAGCAAATAAAAGAAAATGCCAGAACCATATGGGAAAATATATTATTTATGCATGTTATACTTCTTTCCTAATTACCAAGCAATATACATTCATTCTTGGTTATCTAAAAATAAAGGAAAAGAAAAAGAAACCTCAGAAATATATAAAGAAGATTATATCAACCTTACTGCATCTTCAAAAGGTCTGTCAATATGAGGGGCATTTGTTTCACTTCATTTTTGTATTTGTGTTTGATGGACCTTGCATGTTTTTAGAAATTTTTAGCAAACGTACTTTTCTCCAAGCTGGTCTTGAAATCATGATCCTCCTGCCTCAGCTCTGGGGTACTGGGAGCACATTACTCTAGCTCACTTCTTACCATACTTTTAGTGTCTTATATCTTGCTAGCCATGGTTTACTATACAGCTTCACAAAGAGCTAACCATGGGTTTACTATATAACCCATACTCTGTATTCCAGCTATAGACTCAAAAGAATAAAAACCATGTGCATGTACAAAAATCTCACATATGGCAGGCAAGGTGCCTCAGGATAACCTGAGGGCTTGTGCTGCCACGCCTGACAGTGTGAGATGAGAACCAGCTCTCACAGGTAGAACAGCTCTCACGGCCAAGTGCCCACACACAGACAAAAGAACAAGCAAGCAAGCAAGCAAATGCAATTTTAAAACCAAACAAATATTCATATATTTACAAATAGTAGCATTGTGTATAATAATCAAAACATAGAAAGAAACCAAATCTCCAAGCTAAAGTATGGTATATAGCTATTTAGTGGACTATTATTTGACCATAACATGGACAAACCTTGAAATATTTTACCAAGTAGAATATGCCAGACACAAATGTCTACATTGGTTTAGAATTCCGTTTGTATAAGAGGCCAATACATAATGCAGGGAGTAGATCGGGAGTTGTCAGAGGCTCAGGGAAGAAGTGTAGAGTTATGGCTAGTGCATACAAAATATCTTTTTGAAATGATGAAGATATTCTGAGATAGGGTAGTGGCAATGGCTGTACATCTGTGTACAAAATAGAAATCAACTACACACACAAACACTCACACACAGATGCATACACACATACAAATGGATGTACTTGAGACTTTAAACTCACTATGTAGCCAAGAGTAACCTTGAACTTCTGATTTTCCTGTTGCAACCTCCTAAGTACTGGGATTACACCTGTCTTTATATCCATGGCTTTTGTGCACTCAGAGCAAGCACTCTATCCACTGAATTACAAAAAAGAAAAAAGAAGAAGAAAAAAGAAAAAGTGCAAAGACATTATAAGTGACCAGTAGTAAGTTCATGGAAAAGTGTTTTATGGACTTAATCACCAAAGAAACACAATCAACAGCACACTGTGATACTGTGGTGGTTTGAATGAGCATGCATAGGCTCATCTGTTTGCATGTCGTCAACTGACATGCAACTGTCTGAAAGGATTAGAAGGTGTGGCCTTGTTAGAGGAAGTGTGTCTCTGGCTGTAGGCTTTGAGGTTTAAAAGCCTAAGTCAGTTCTGGTCTACCCCACCACCACCACCCTCCGGATGCAAAGCTCTCAGCTACTTCTCCAACACTATGCCTCCTTGCCTGCCCCCAAGCTGATAATGAAGCCACCCCTGAACCTATAAGCAAACCTTCAATTAGTGTTTTCTTTTATGAGTGTTGCTCTGGCCATGGTGTCTCTCCACACCAATAGAACAGTAACGAAGACAGACACCCAACAAACCCTTTCGAGTGGCTAAAATAGTTACAAGTCCTAACTAGAATGTAGAAGGATCAGTATACAAATCAGTATACAAAATCAGGGCATATAAATTGTTTCAAAACTGACCTGGAAATAGCACCAAAGCTGGACATACACGTACTTAACAATCCACTAATTCAATTTCTAGGTTGAACAGAGTACCCATATGTTTGCAAAAAGGCCTTTAATGGCCCTATTTTTATTACACAAAACACTGAAAGCACCAAAGCATTCATGAACAGTTTAATACACACATAAAATAGAATATCAGCATGAGACTGAAGGGACCACAACCACTAAGAAAACACAGTGAGGTTCAGAGTGCGATGGGGAATCAACCCACAGAAAGTCATCCTGTCTGACGCTACTTGGATACAGTTTAATAACAGACAAAAATCCTCATCTATGGTTCAGACACTGGGGGACAGTGGTCACTCTGAGGGAAGGGAGGGGCTAAAGGAGCATATGACAGGGGCTTCTGGGTAATTTTCACTTTGTTGATGTTGATTCGGATTACCTAAAACTGTTTGGTTTATCCAGAAAATGTGTGGATCCGCACAGTCATGGTTTGTATATGCTTTTTATATGTCAATTATATTCAACTAAAACTTTTAAGAAGAAAAGTGGTGTTCACCTAAGTACTCCACCAGGTGTGTGCGTAAAGACAGGATTTTCATGAAGAGATAAATTCTGTTGTCTGAAACTTTTCAGAGAACAGAAAATAAGAGAAAGCTCCTATATTAGTTTCTTTTCCCCTTGATGTGATAAAATGCCCTGAACAAAAGAAACTCAAGGGAGAAAGAGATTATTTAGCTTGGGGTTCCAGATTATTGTCCATCATGGCAGGGAAGGAGGTCACAGAAGCAGGAGCTTAAAAGGACTGGTCACATTCTGTCCCCAGTCAGAAGAGCAGAATAAGTACATGCTAGTGCTCAGCCAGACTGACCTCCATCAGACAGCTTGGAGTCCTGCTCACACGCAGGATGAACCTTCACAAGTCAACTACATCCCTCCATGCAAATGCCCACAGACCAACCCAGCCTCATTAAACCTTCACGGAGACTCTACTCCCAGGTGACTCCGGATCCTCCCAAGCTGAGAACTGACATCAACCATTACAGCTACCAACTTATCCTATGATCTCTAAAGGTTCGCTGCCAGAGAGAAAATCTACAGGTCAGTCCTAAAGACTAATGACAACAGAAATCCACTGATGAATTTTTATCTGAGAATATGAATGGTTTAATGATGGAAAGATCTATTAATAAATTTTATACATTAATAGAATAAAAGCAAAAGTCCATGTGATTTACCATTTTGCCTAGAACGACATTTATATGTCTTTGATTTAATACTTAAGGGAAGAACTTTTACCAGCAACAAGACTTGAAGAGCTCTATGGCAGGGGTGTTTTTCACATCAGGACAAAACAAGACCCCATAATCACTGTGCATAGTTACAATGATAAAGTATGAGGTCTGAACCAAAGAATTTCCACTGCATAAGTGATTCTCCCCATGGAAAACACAAGGAAGTTTACAAACCACTTTAACAAGTTAGAAAAGCTAGGGTTTCTGACCCCAAATCTACCTATGAAAAACAAACTTTCTGATACATCAATTTGATTGTGTAATAAAAATAGCCCATGCTAAAAATGAATATGGAAAATCCATGAATAAATAATGCGCAAGGTCTTTGGTGACATAGCTTGGCATTAAAAACTCCTAAATAAGAAAGCAAACCATTCTCATGACTAAATATCATAATCTCTTTTGCTTATGAATTCAAAGTAATTCTAATAGATCCTCAAGAGGATTTCAAATGTCAGCATTTAACATGATCAGTACCAGACACAGACAAGGACTTCTTTTTAAAACATTAAATCCCATGTTTCAAAGGTGGCATTTGACTTTTTTTATTCATCCCATTTCTGGTCTTATCTGTGTCAGAGAAAACACTCCCCTGTTATGTCCTCTAAGTTACTGGAGTTTCAAAACACAAACAAAATAATATTAAGCCAGGTCAGATGAGTTATTCACTGGAAAAATGGACCAAACAGGCCATTCATTGATTCTTAATAGTACAAGAAATATTAACTTTAAAAACAGGGGCGGAAATCTGTCTTTTTCTTCTTTCTTTAGTGCTGGATACTCAAATGCTCTACCACTGAGCTCCAGCCTCAAAAGGCCAAACAAACAAACAAAACCTCAAGACAAATCTTAACCTCGGCGAAATCAAATGTCGCATTTAGGGTTCCATACTCTAATGATCGTAGAAAAAGCATTAGGTACAATTTTACAAAGCCATGTCAGCACTTGTACTAAAAGAGAGCATGCCAGAGTTAGGGAAGGCCTCCAGAAGGTTCCCACATCCCCCTTCAAAAAACCTAGAGAACCAACAGAACAGGCGGAGGGAAGACGGGGAGCAAACAGGTAAGAGGGAAAGCACTAAGCAACTTTGTCCAGAGATAAGGGAGGGCGCTCTGCAGCTGCAAATCAACGAACTGATCAGCTCAGCTCACGGTTTCAAGGCAGCCTGGAGCTGTGGCTGGTAGAACATCAGCTCACCCATCTCCCACAGGCCTTCCCAAGGTATTAGTTATGCCAGTAAACAGGATGGCCCAGGTTGACTCTGTCTTTCATTTTTATTTACCACTACTTTGATTTTGTTTCCTTTTTGCTATTTCTTCGTCCATTTGGTTGTCCATTTAGATAGAGTCTCACTTTGTAGCCCAAATACTTTGGAACTCATGACAATGCTCTTGCCTCAGACTCTCGGGCACTGGGGATAGAGGCATAAACGACCACACTCAGCTAAACTGCTTTAAGTTCTAGACTATACTGGCTCCATAAGCATATATGCAGGCTTCCCACTTGTTACATGTTCTAACCCTTGTTCACTGAAGTTCACAGAAGTTCACTGAAGCAGAGTGAATGGGGTTGGAGAGATGGCTCAGCAGTACTGTTCTTGCAGAGAACCTAAGTTCAGTTCCCAGCACCCATGTGTCAGGGATCGCAGCTGTATATCAACATCCTATCCAACATCCCAGGCACAATTTAAATGTCAATTCTATCCTGAAAATTGTTGCAGTAATAAAATTGACTGCTTCTATATCTTAAATGTACTGTGAGGATAAAGAAACCAGTAATTAGTGAATCTCTACTACATGCCAAGGTTTACAAAAGCAATCATCTTAATCTTGTTGATTTATGGCCCATAAATTATTATTATTTCTATACATGATGTAAACTAAGAAAGAGAGGCTACAGAACTCCTGTGACACAGATTTGAATGAAGCCTATCTTGTTTCAAAGCCTGTGATCTTCATACAATGTCATTGTAGCCCTATTTGGAGTCTTTATATTATAAACTCAATTAGAATGAGTTTATACGCCACTCTAATCTTGTAGGTTATGAGATGTTTAGAGGCAAAGCCCTCTCTCCAGATCTGAACACTGTCAGGACATATGCACCATGCATTATGTATGCCAGAAGCAAAGTGAAGGGATTAGTACAATGTTAATTCCCTTATATAATTAGTTTCTTTATAACTTCATGATCATAAAACTAGTAAGTACTCAAGGGGTTGGGAAGACGGCACACTTGGCATGCCTGCTACACAAGCATAAGGACCTGAGTTCAAATCCCCAGCACTCACATAAAAATTGCCTGGCACAGCACTGTACACCTATGATCATGGCGCTTGGTAAGTGGAGACAGGAGATCCCTAGGGTTAATAAAAGACTCTTCCTCAAATACTAAATGGAGAAATGACGGAGGAAGACACCTGCCATTGACCTCAGGCCATACATTATACACTCATGTATGTACCCCCCCATATATACATATATATACATATATATCACTTACAATTCCAGCATTAACAGTCTAACTGAAGCCATATTTGTAATATTACTGCAAATAATGACAAGATTAATAAAAAACATAGAAAAGGGTGATTGTCACACATTGGACAAAAGTCATATAGAATTGTAATTAAGAATAAAAAAGAATGAATATTAAGCCCAAATCAACCTAGAGCATACCAGAGAATGGTAACACAGCCGGAGTACAGAGACATGTTATGCTAGGGTGGCAAAGGTCAGAGTCAAAGAGTAGGAAGAGATGGACCAGTACAGAGAAGAGAGCTATACAGCGATGGCTCACACGACCTGTACACGGGAGATCGGAGGTGAAAAATAAACCGTATATTCACAGAGCAAGCTGGGCAGAGCCAAGGAAAATACCACAAACAGCACATTTTTATTAGAAATAAAATATTTTTCAGAACTCATACAAGATTGTGGGATATTTTGGCCAAGAAGACAGAGACCTCATTCAATATCGAGAGTATCACACCAATACTCCAGAAGTCAGATCCTAACAGAAAAGTCTAAATGGGGCCTAGAGGAGTGACTCAAATGCTCGTGTGCATCAGAATACTTAGGGTTTATAAAGCGCACGATGCTGTCGGGGGGTGGGTGGGTGGGTGGGGGATGGCTCAGCGTTAAAGGCACCTGGTGCTCCTGCAGACGATGAGGTTTCTAAGCACTCAGGTGGTGGGTTACAGCCGCCTGTAACTCCAGGTCTAGGGTACTGATGCCCTCCTTCAGCCTCCACAGGCACACGGCACACAGGTGGCACACAAGCATACATGTTAGACAAAACACCTCTACATATAAAATAAAAACAAATCTTAGGGGGGGAACACTTGACTATGTAACCATTGAATGTGTGCAGGATTAACATTCTGCAGGCAACACCGCTGTTCGGCTTAATATTTCAAGTTTTCTCATTTCAAAATCCTAGAAATCAATGATGCACACCAAAATTTAATTAGATTTAGCCAAGAGAGCAAGAATAGTTTACTTCACCCTAAAAATAGTTCTAGATAATGTGTACTTTTAAACCCCTCAACCGACATTTTCTTGTTTCTTTACAACTATAAATGATCAAGATCTATTGTAGAATTCACTTTGAAAAGTAACATAAATACTAAAAAAAGACACTGTGAATTTTTGTGAGCACATTTAATGGCTACCATATAAGATTAAGATCAAGATTTTTAATATTTATAGTTTTTACTTTACATCATAAAAAGTACAAATAAAAAAGCAATGATTATTAGCTTGATTAAAAGTTTTCTTGACAGATTGTGAGAAACAAGCCTAATATAAGATCTTTAGTAAACACTCAAAGAAAATACAGTAAACATCAACTTCCCTAAGACCCAGTACAATGACTGAAGTTAGCCAAATAGCATCTATACTTTAATGAATGGGTAAACACGGCTAATGAATAAGACAGTGAGCTTAGTTCTCCGGACATGCCTGCTAGATTTCACAGCATTATCTTCTCAACAGCTGCAATATGATCACCACAGTTTTGATGAAGTGTGTAAAAAAAAAAAAAAAAAAAAAAAGTAACATTTCCTGAAAGTTTTTTTCCCCCTTTTAAACTCCATTTGACTTCAGAAATGTATTTAGAAATGAGTACAAAGGATGGTTTCTTGCAAAGCAGAAAGGCAAGTTTGAATAGCATCATATACAAATTGATCCCTGTTGATCAATTTTTGGCCACAGACATTCTCTGTTTCTTAGCAGAATGACAGAGAATAAGATTGATTGTGAACAAGTAGAGAACACGCTACCAGAAAAAACACAGCTAAAGGCAGAACTCAATTAGTCTCGCTTGCTATGTGATGAGTAAATTTCTTTTATTGCTTCCTGCCCAGTGGTGGGTTAACCACACCCTGAAGACCGCACTAGTTAATTCCCAGCACAGACTAGACCATTGCCCCTTTATCTTTCTCTCTCTCTTTTCCTCTCTCCTTTTTCTTTCTCCCTCTTTTTCTTTCTTCTCTTTCTTTCTTTCTTTCTTTCTTTCTTTCTTTCTTTCTTTCTTTCATCCTTTTTTTAAAGATTTTTTTCTTTTGAGACAAGGTTTCTCTGTGTAGCCCTGACTATCCTCTGTCCTAGAACTCCCTCTGTAGACCAGGAAGGCTCCAAACTCAGAGATCTACCAGTCTCTGCCTCCCAAGTGCTGGGATTAAAGGCATGCACCACTACTGTTTGGCTTCTCTCTCTCTCTCTCTCTCTCTCTCTCTCTCTCTCTCTCTCTCTCTCCTTTCTTTTTTCTTTCAAACGAATTCTATGAAGCTAAACATTCATATTTATATGAAGCAAAAAAATAAAAGAAAAACAAAAACAAAAGAAAAAAACCTATCTCGCTGGTCATCGTTTTGCCTCTGGAATATCACTCTCATTCTAGCCTCCCCTTCTAGAATTACTCAGTAAATACTTGGAGACAGTCATTCTGACCCCTATAGGCAATTCCTTCACTCTTTAGCCTGGCCATATGGGGGAATCCCCCTTACTGCCTTAGCCATCGACTTAAAGACGGGCTTGAGGCTCATCACTGTTAAAATGTGACAGTCAGGATAATCTGATGTGCCACTCACTGTCCTGGCTTTAGACCCTCTGTTAAGGTAGTCCAGGTCACAATACAATCAAGTAAGGGAACTTGACAAAGTTGTTCATACTGAGTTTGCAGTTAAGTGAAAGATGTCGGATCTTTCTGTCTACCCCTACATCTAAATCATCCCCCTGTTGCAAAACACACAGGACTATATATTACATTATAAACTCATCCTCAAATTTTATCATATTGATCAAACCCATCAGCGCAGCATGTTTTTACCCTTTGAACCTAAACTGTTAGATGATAGATGTGGGAATCCCTCCCAAGTATGTATCAACTACAAATCTGATCAACACACAGCTATATTTTCTTAATTCCTTATTCATATATTATGTAACAGGAAAATGAGAGATTCTTATACTATCTCTAAATCCTCATTCTAGGCTAACATAAATCAGTTATTGCTTACATATGGTTACTCAGCCAGTTACATATCAAATATAACAGTATTATCCTATCTCTCTTATCAACCTCAGTGATATCATATAATACACCAAGTCAAAATCATAAAAGTCAGATTCTTAAAGATTGTGAGCAAATAAATCTAGAGAAGAAAAATTGCCCAGAGGATCGAGAGATGGCTCTGCAGTCAAGGGTCATACTGTTCTTGCAGAGGATCCAAGTTTGGTTCCCAACATCCATATCTGACAGCTCATAACAGTCTATAATTCCTGTTCCAGAGGGTTCTACCATCTCCTTGTATACATACATACACACACACACACACACACACACACACACACACACACGGTATGTTTTTTAAGAATAAAATCAGAGGCTAAGGTGATGATGGTTCTGCAGTTAAAAGCTTTGGCTGCTCTGCCAGAGGACCGAGGTTCAGTTCTCAGCACTCACATAGAAGCTTCTGGAAGTGTAATTCTGGGGATCTGATGCCATCTTCTGGCCTCTGTCAGTTCAGGAATACACTATGGTGCACAGAAATATACACTGGCAAAATGTCCCCCCCCACACACACACACAAAACACAAATTTCAAAAACTTTAAAAAATAAATGATACAATCAGCTCGATTTTTTTTTCTTTTTCTTAAACTCATCATTTGTAGAGATCATCATTTGCTGCTTCTAAGTACTTAACAAATATCTGCAAGGTCACCTAACCATAGTTCTACTGAAGATTCATTAGAGATTCACCAGCTATGGGGAGCAAGACAGGTAACCTTCACAGGCACCCTGGGGTCTGCTCTGCTCCCCTCCCCCAAACCCCACCTTTCTACCTTCAGCTCAAGGTAGATTGGTCCCAGCCAAATCTAGATGAGCAGATGAAGGGCTTAACAAGACCTGGTTTGACCAATATAAAATTTACTAAGGGCAGCTTTATAGTGTAGGGAATAAGCTGTGATTTGGGATTTAGGGAGATGTTAGTTACATGTAGTGACAGAAAAAAAAAGAATGAACGTTTTCAGATTCAACAAGAGACTTCGTCTTAACAAATATGGTGAGGAACAATTACAGAAGACATCTGATGTGGATCTCTGATATCCACATTCATGTACACATATGTGCACATACATAATCACACACATATACATGCACACATACATATATACTCACACATACAATCAAATTGTTTAAAACTACACTGAGACTTCTTTTAAATTTTTTTGTTTTATTGTTGTTGTTTTTGATTGAGATCTCATTAACTCTTTACATACCCTAGCTGACCTGAAACTCTTTATGTAGACCACACTGACAAACTCACAGAGATCCACCTGCCTCTGCCTCCCAAATGCTGGAATTAAAGGTGTGTGCCACTACATTCGACCTACACTGAGATTTCATCTCACCCAAGTCAGAATGGCTAGCATCAAGAAAACAACAACAACAAACGATGCAGGGAAGGTAGTCTTGTACACTATTTGGGGATTATAAATTGGTGTAGCAACTACAGAAATTAGAATGGAGGTTCCTCAAAAATTTTAAAAATAGAACCAACATATGCTATAACACTTCTGAGAAGTACCAAAGGTAGCATTCAACAGACATGTGCACACCCATGTTTCCTGCCACCCTATTCTTAACTGTTAAGTCAGGAAATCAGCCTAGATTAAAAAAAAAAAAAAAAAGTCTGATTCACTTTCTTGCCCTCCCTAACAAAAACCCCAATGTCCAACCCTTAACACAGCCATACTCTAAATCAAAAGAACTGCCTCATCTGTGGCCGCAAGGCAACAACTTCTTCAAGAGGGTGGGCTTTCAAAGCTGTCAACTCCTTATCACAAACAAGAACTTATTATAAACAACACATGCTGAGATGCCACAGTGAAGAAACTCAAAGCACCACTGCCTAGCTGTTAGAGCACTACCACCTAACAAATAGTGACACTCAATAATTTTGTGGAACAGACTTTTGACAATAAGAGACAACCCCCTGAGCGAGCCAAAGAATTGGATGTATGGAGAAAAAAGCAGATTTGGTGCAAAGGTACATGGACTATTATGCCTGCTGACAGGATTCAGTAACTAAACTCCTGGACTTGTAGAACTTTCTTAGTTGTTTTAATTTTCTTTCTTTTGATTGACGTCCCTATAAGGAACATGAGAAAGCCACATGTTGGTGGCACGCATGCCTTTAATACCTGCACTTTCAGAGACAGGCAGATTTCTGTGAGTTCGAGGCCAGGCTGATCTATATAGGAAATGTGTTCTATGATAGCTATGTAGAAAGGTCAAAGAAACAAACAAAAGGAAGAAAATAAAAATAAGCAAAATTGATTAAATAATGTTAAAAGTCAAATGACTCATAGAACTGCTATTTACAAATGAAGACTAACTTTGTAATCCCCCTAGTTAATTAGGATCAAACCTAAACTCTTAAAAAGACTCCTCATAGGTAGAGCAGGCAACTGCCAAAACTGGGATAGATCTAAAGCTGAGCAGGTAAGTGCAAGCAAAGCAGATTTCAAAGAGAAACACCAAGTCCTCCAGGCGATGCTACTAGCACAACACAGGAAATTCCAAGGGAACCTTCTCTCCAGTGGAGCCTATGGGGCTGCCTTCTGTAGAGGCCCACCCTCCAAGGGGAACCAAAAAGGCTCTTTGCCCCTCTCCAGCATCTTATTTCTCTACCAAACACCGAGTTTAAAAAAAAAAAAAAAAAGTAACTTCTGCAGTATTTTAAAAACATCCTTCTAGAAAATGTGTCTGAAATGCTCATCATATGTGGAGTCAGTATGTCTACAAACAAATCGGAGGAGAATCATAAAATTTCCTAACTAAAACTTTGACTATCATCTAGACTAAGCCTTTCAGTTTTCAAAGGTTTGTGGAACTTAAGTGATTTTCCTGAAGGAAAGCAGGCAATTATTGAACACATCAGGAAACCACCACGCATCATTCCGCTGCCACTGTAGTAAAGCGTGGGTTCCGCAGAGCGCAGACACAAGCCTTAGTATGTAGGGATCATGTTTTGCCTGGGTGTTAAGGATTTCACATTTTTAAATTCTGCTAAATCAGAAGAGTAATGGTTTTCACTTACACAAAACTAAAACATCACTCTGCAAACTCATAAGTATAGAAAAATGAGTGCTGAAGTTATTACATACTATAAACTACATTTTACAAGCCACATTATAATAGTCTAAGTGTACAGTAATCAAATGTCATCACATATAATTAAAGATAAATTCAACGTGTCAAAACAAAAGATCAAAGCATGTTTAATACTGTGGGGCCATCCTTTCCAATGGCCTTTAATTCACACAATTTGGTGAATCACACCTCCTCTTCTACAGCAGTTGAAATACACCCCAAAGAAGCCTACTTTAGAAAAAAATCACAAGCATATAAAATGTGCTCAAGTCACATCTGCGGAAAAAGTAGTTTTCTCTTAAATTTGACTCTGGGAAAAAACAGGATGTGTTTTTTCCACATCAGATTCTGTGCTCTGAGTGTCTGAGTTATTGGAAGTTCCGCAGATATGCCAGGAGAGTAGGCATATGAATTCCCCCATTTGTTACTGTTTCTTTCTTTGCCATGTTTTTAATATCTGCTATATCCATGAAACACTACCTACCACCTAAGCACTTCAACGAAAAACAGCCAATGGCAATATTAGTTGGTATTATTCAAATAAATAACTAGACTCCATAGTTCAATGATAAACAGCCAACAGTAGTGTCATTTGGGATTATTCAAACAAACAAACAAACAAACAAACAAACAGATGCCCACTTCAGTTACTTTATTCCCCTAACCTTTGGCTGAACTGCACTGGCTTTTATGTCACTGGAAAGCTATTGCCAAGTTATCCACAGGCATATGCACACAGACAAACCACAATATGGAGAATGTCAGCCGCTGCTCCTTGGACTCTCCACCGAAGTATGTGCTGAGTAATGAGGAGTTCTCCTTTAAGTAGAGTCAGAACAGAACGTCAGAGAAATGGTCACATGAGATAAGAAGGCTTCCCAGATGATGGCTGCAAAAGGCAATAGAGCAAAGAACCCGGAAACAGGAAAAACAGTGCTTTAAGGGTTTCTAAATACTTAGACTTAAAACCCTAAATAGTCTTAAGTAATAAATGTAAACTCAAGCTAGCCTTCCAAGCGAGGGAACAGCTTCAGGGAAATCAGGGCCTCCACAAGAATCCTCTCAGATTCTGACTTCAATATGGAAAATGTCTGGAAATCACATTCAAAACTTTGAATCACGTTTTTATGTTCATTTAATGGCTAGTTTTAAAAAACAAACAAACAAACAACAAACAAAACCTTTCCCCCACAATGTAAGATATTTTCACTCTTGAGAAATGTATTTTAAAAGTCAAAGATCTTTCATGCTAATTTCACTGCTCACTAAGATTCCGGGTCACCTGGAAATTCTCTTGGAACCTGTCTATGGGAAGATACTCAAACACTATCACAAACTGTTTCTTCAAAAAAAGAATAAAAAGGAACAGCACACCCAGTGAGCTCAGAATTCTCAGTGTTCCCTGCACATGCTGGGCATTATGCTTTCTACTATCCAGTTCCCTTCAATACTCAAAAAACTAAGACCATAATGCTTCCATTGTTCCTAGACAGCCTTGGACAGCCTTATTTTCTGAGAGCTCATCAGCCTGGTATGTCCTTCTCTGTGTGTTTTAAAGCAGTATCACAATCTACAGAACAAGGGTATTTGACATGGGTATATTTCATTTTTATGGTGTTATGTAGTTAGTGTGTGTGCTTGGAAATAGGAAGAATGAAGATTAGCTGGATGAATCATCTGACCACAAAGAATGTATGATCTGAAAGAGAGGCACAATCAATATAAGCAAAAATGTAATGTAACATGCAGGTGCACACGACCGAATTCAAATCCAGAAGGAAAGATCCAGTGAAAACAGATATGCAAATTTCGATGACGCATTATACAAGGATGGGAGCTCATACTTTAATAAGTATCAACGGGAAAAAGGCAAGGAGGGGCTAAGAATCTGCCCTATTAAAGGAAGCTAAAAATAAATAAATAAATAAATAAATAAATAAATAAATAAATACTTTTAAAGCCAGGCAGTGGTGGCGCACGCATTTAATCCCAGTACTTGGGAGGCAGAGGCAAGTGGATTTCTGAGTTCCAGGCCAGCCTGGTCTACAGAGTGAGTTCTAGGATAGCCAGAGCTACACAGAGAAACAAACAAAACAAAACAAAACAAAAACAAAATATAAATAAATAAAAAATAAAAATAAAGGAAACTAAAGAGATATGACGGTGATATTTTCCTCTCAATCTTTAGGTTGGTGAAATGTAGATACATAGGGTCATATTGGGTCAAGAGGTAACAGTTGAACATAAGCTATATATTGAATAATAATATATTGAATTTGATCACTATATAACAATAGTTTAAAAAACTATACTTATTGAGAGATACACATTAAATAAAGTATTTATAGCAAAGAGTCATAACCCCTGCAATTTACCAAGTGGTTCAAAAAAAGGAACATTACTACACATACATGCATGCATGTATGTGTATACATTTCAAAAACCAAAAGAAACAGCAACAAACTGCTAACAATAGAAAAAAGGTGTGTGAATGGCTTATAAGACTTAATTGCACTCTACTTACAACCTTTATTCTTTCAATTCTTTCTATCTTAATCAACTTGTAAGCTAAAATAAGACCTGACAAAAGAGCCAGGGCGCACATCTCGGACCCAGCTGCTCAGGAAGCTAAGGCGAGGCGTCTCTTGGGCCAGTGAGATCTAAGCCAACATGGACAAAACGTGAAGACCACATTCAAAAAGAAGGAAAATAAAAACAAAAGCTCAGTACCAGATTTGAAAAGGGTTTGAATGTAAAAGCAAGGAGTGTGGAGAGAGGGAGAACAAGAAAAATATATGCTAGCATATGTGTCTGAGAAGGCTGTGATGATACCCACTGCTTCGCATGCTCACTTAAAAATTGATTAAAAATAAAATGTAGACATAAAACACATTACTAAATTAATTAAAAGGGGAATTACAAATATTTTCTGATAAAATTGAAGATTTACATGAGAAATATTTCATTAGTCTTCATTATTTTCATGATAATCTTCAATTTTAATGTCTTTCTATATACTTCCTCTATTTTATCAGAAATGTTTTCAATGTAAATCTTTGATTTTTATCACAAATGTTTCTAATTCCACCTTCAATTAATTTAGAAAGAGTTTTTATATCTACCATTTTATATGTAAAATTTTCCAGGAAATAGTCAATTTTAATGTGTTTGTCTATTTATTTCTTGGATAAATGTTTATAATTCCAACTTCAATCAATTTAGAATTATCTTTATGCTTATCATTTTATCTATATAATTTCCATGATAATCTTTAATTTTAACATGTTTTTCTATATATTTCTTCAATTTTATCAGAAATATTTTCCACATAAATCTTCAAGTTTATCAGAAAATGTTTATAATTCCACTTTTAATCAACTTAGAAATACTTTTATACCTACCATTATTATATCTATATAAAATTTTCCATGAAAATCTTCAATTCTAACATGTTTTTCTACATTTTTCTACAATTTTATCAGAAATATTTTCCATGTAAATCTTCTATTCTATCAGAAAATGTTTCTATCCTATATTTCAATTAATTTAGCAATGTTTTACACGTCTACTACTTTACTCTTTAATTTTCCATGAAAATTGTCAATTTTAACGTGTTTATCTGAAATACTTTCCATGTAAATCTTTAATTTTATCATAAAGTGTTTTTACTTCCCTTTACTTCTCTTTTCAATAAATAAAAAAAATTAAAAAAATAAAATAAAATGAAAAAAAACCCAACCAACCAAACAAACAAACAATGAGGAGGAGGAGGAGGAGGAGGAGGAGGAGGAGGAGGAGAATTTACTAATGCCTCAGGTAAAGAGTAACTTTGAAAGAATTCTAGTAAGAAATAAACCAACAATGTTTATGAATAACCCATAATGTGTTCTGAATTTATAGAATAAATTCAGAGAGGTGAGTAAGTTACTACTAACTTACTCACAAGGGATTGCTATGACTTCCAAGAACAAGTGAAGTCTTTAATAAGCACCTAGCTCTGTTTGGAGCAATAGCTCAGTTGCTAAAGTGCATGCCACACAATCATGAGATCTTAGCTCAATCCACAAACCCTACTCAGGGAAGAAAGCATGGTGTAATTCAAGCTTAGAGTCTCAGTATTAGGAATGCAGGGACAGGTAGACCTGGGGCTTACTGGCCATCTATGAAGGGACAGGTAGACCTGGGGCTTACTGGCCATCTGGGTTAGCCGAATTGGCAAATTCTAGGTCTCAGTGAGAGACTCCATCTCAGAAAACAAGGTAGACAACGACAGAGAACAATACCCAAGGTTAACCTCTGGCTTCTACATGCATACATGCACATGCACATAAATCTATACACACACACACACACACACACACACACACACACACACACACCATAGAGACACCTAGCTCAGCCTATTTGTTTACTTGCAGAAATTATGTGACCGTCTCACATTTACCAATGACAAGTATGCCCACAGGTTGAAAACAACCACTCTGGAGGAAACTATAAATCAGGGTTGTGGAGGAATGGTGAGGGGGCCAGGGTAAATGGAATCAGTGGAAAGAAGGGCGTGGCATTTAGACTCTGCTGGTGACACCAGGCAGGGCAGGTGGAGAGGGGAACAGTTAAGGCTGGGAAGATCATGGCACCTCCAGAGGCAGTTCTGAAATGCCTTGAGGTAGTCAAGCAAAAGTATTTATTTACTTAAAATGTTCAGGCCTGTTCAAAATTAGAATTGAATGCTCTGTTCTAACTGTACTCAATTAAATAGTTTCAAGCCATATGCAAATCATAATTGCACTTTTATATTTTACTCCCGTGGGGTAAAAACAACTCTCTGCACTCATCTCCAACAGTAGTGAGGCCTCGGGGCTCTAGAGATGTTCCAGTGAATTCTCAGGGCTTTTCTTGCAAAATCTCTGCACTTTGCAGGTTTCATGTTTATATGATAACCAGGGAGTAAAGTACGCTGCCCCCTCTGCACCCCACCCTGAACACACCCTGCTAGCAAGATTAATCGGCCAGCTTTAAGCATATGGAAGCATTTTTATATTGTCATCTCTGGAGAGGTAGGGAGGAAAACAATTTGCAAATGCCATTCAGTGAAATACACACTTTCAAGTAAGCCTGATTAGACAAAGGTGCATGTGGCAAGCATTGCGTTCAATAAATCCTTCCCTTTTGTCGAAAGGGAATGTAAACTTTGTATATAAAATACAGCACAGGGATCAGGAAAGATGGAAATAGAGTAAAAACTGTGAGATTCTTCGGGACATGGGAAGGTTATTAAAGAAATGGTCTGAAATATGTAAGCAAATGAGCTGATTTTTATTTCAAATTCCTTATCCAAACAGTGACGTGTTGGGAAAAGGAACAGGGGTGGGGCAGCTAGAGCAGGCTAAGCAGACTCTTCCAAGAGCCACGCCAGGCTCCTCCTGACTCTCCCCAAGCCTGCGGCTCCTCATTTCTTTACCTCCTTTCTATAAAGCCTGGAGTGGGGCATGTGCGGAGCACACAGGACTAATGAGTAGACAACCCGGAGATATCATAGGGTGGGTATCACCAGGGTGCTCTGGGGAAGGCTTGACGCAGACAGGAGGTCCTGGCGATCTGGACCTGTATTTACATAACTGGTATGTCTTGCTTTCCCCAGGGCATGCTTCCCCTCCCCACTCCCCGAAAATCAATAGCTGTAAGAACCAAAGGCAATATTCAAAAGGTGTAACCTCTTCTAGCCCTTGAATTTCTCTAATTCAAGTATTTCTGCAATAAAGTAAGGATTTTTTTTTCTTAAACACACATATGCACAAATAACAGGGAGAGACTGGATTTGTTTTGGTTTGTTGGTTTTTAGTTTTGTATAAACCTCAGTAATTTAGCCACAAGGAAACCAAAAATGTTCAAATAATAACCTGAATCACAGACTCAAATTATAAGTAATCCTAAAACCAAGCCTAAACAGCCTATGCGATGGCTCTAATGGAAAAAGACGAATGTCTGAATCAGTGTCTTAGGCATCAGCAGAGAGGCTTCCTCCTGCAGATGGGAACGAACTGGCAGAGTGAGAGACTTTGGAGTACTTGGTCTAAAAGGATGTCCTCATGGAAGCCCTCCCCTCAGGGCTCAGGGGACTGTGCAGAATGGGAGGCAGAGAAAGTGTAAGAGCCAGAGGGGATGGCGGACACCAAGGAAACACTTCCAGACACAGGGGCTGACTCAGGAGTGCTACAGAGACTGTGGCAGCATGCACAGAGCTTGCATGGGTTCTAGTGAGATGGGTCCTGGCCCTGAGAAAGAAGATTTTCCAAAAGTCGGTTTTCTCCAGTGGAGTCCCACTATATATATAAACCACACTTCAGGGCAGGCTTAATGCTCAGCAGTAGATGCCAACTCAAACCATACTTAGCTGGATATTTCTACATTTTTGTGTCTCATATTGCTTTGTTTGGGCAACTGTTTATCATCCGGTGTTTTGTTGGTATATTATGGTTTCTGACTGTGTTTTTTATGGTGTGTGTGTGTGTGTGTGTGTGTGTGTGTGTGTGTGTATGTGTGTGTGTGTGTGTTCTTATGCTTTGCTTTTCTTCTTTTTTTTTCTTTAATTCTAGGGTTTTGGGGAGAGTATTTATTATTTCCTATTTGTTTTCTAAACACACACAGAGAGAAGCCATGGAGCCATGGAAATAGGAACAAGATGGAAAAGAAGAAGCCATGATCAGAACATATTGTTTAAAAAAAAAAAAAAAAACTTATTTTCAATGTTAGAACAAGAAGTTGAATGTGCCTCTGTCCTCTGACTTTAAGCAAACATTTTCCCTGAGTCTTTAGGGTGCAAAGTAGACAATGAGGAAGAGGAGGATGAAAACTGAGAGAATGTTAGAACTAACAATGCAAACAGAGCTGTGTCTTAGCTCAGCAGAGAATTTGACCAAAAGAGCCCAGCCGTCTTTCTCACTGGCTTGCTCTCTGGACTCATTCTTCTCGGCTGTACTAAAAATACTAAGAATGCTATGGAACTCAATTATTTACAGGCTATTTCAGGTTGTAAATTCATATTATTATTGTTTTAACTTTTCTCAGTGAATGAAAAGATGCTGAAACTAAATTTCAGTTATTTGTCCTCATGTGTGTGTGTGTGTGTGTGTGTGTGAGTGTGTGTGTGTATCACATTCATGAAACTTAAAAAAAATAGAAGTAAATTTCTTGTTTCTCTAGTAAATTCTGCTTAGCTCAGTCAAAGAACTTGGCCAGCTCCTAATGAAGTAGGAGAGGGGTCAGAGCTCCTATCCGTCCTGCTCTAGGCAACCTGGATGCTTTTGCTTTGACATCTCAAGGCTAAATGCCAATTCTGATGGTTAGCCAGAGGGAAAGGGTTTCTTTAATTAATCTCTTCATACAGCAATTCATCAGGAGACTGATGAAATGTAGCCGCATACCGTACTGAAGTCAGCTAATCCCCATGACTGGCTCTGGGAGTTATCCCCCATTCAGCAGCATCACGGGGGGAAGGTTTTACAGTCAAGTCAAGGTTCCTAGCTTCTCAATCAGCTGGCATGTACTCAGAGAATTCTGCAAAAAGCACACGGGAAGTAAAGGATATTGCTTTTGGAAAATTGGAATTCTCTTTGGAAAGAGAAATTAACTAACCCACTTAAACAAATTAAAAATAGAGAAATAAACTGTACTGGCATTATGTGTTAATACATCAGGAATTTGAAGTTT
The DNA here is from genome assembly GCA_964023405.1 of Apodemus agrarius. Classification (NCBI taxonomy): domain Eukaryota; kingdom Metazoa; phylum Chordata; class Mammalia; order Rodentia; family Muridae; genus Apodemus; species Apodemus agrarius. The sequence continues at coordinate 43,898,976 of OZ030011.1, forward strand.
AAGAATTAGTTGGGCCAGAAATGGTCTAAAGTGGCTTTACGAGAACGGAAAGAACATAATGAGATTTGAGTTGACAGAAGTTAAGAATTGAAAAGACAGGAGGGGAGACAGGAGAGTGTAAGCAAAGGAATACAGCAAGACAGGGAACCTTCTGCATGTGGTCTGAGGGATTTAGATGGACTTTAGTCTATGGAAGAAGCAATTAAGTAAAGTAGGTGTTTAAAATAAAATTGGTTGAGAGCTAGGGTGATGGCTTCATGGTTAAAAGCACTTGCTGATGATGTAGAAAACCCAGATTTGGTTCCTAAAACCTTCAAGGTGGTCGCGACTGCCCATTAACTCCAGGTCCAAGAAATGGAAGCCCTCTTCTCTTCGTGGGCAGCAGGCACGGGCACGGCGCGTGCACATACACACAGACACACACACAAACACTCGTAGGCATATTTTTAATAAATAATCTTCTAAAAATAAACAGTTGAACAAGTGGAGGAAGTTTGGTTGGTGGTCAGAATTAAATGCCAAGGAGGCAAATCTAAATCTGAAGATTAGATCAGTGAGGCACAATGGTTATCACAAGGGAGGCAGCAACAGGAGTCTCTTAGGAGTGGATGGTTTAAAAAAAAAAGTGCAACAAAAATTAGAAGCCAGCAAAGGAGCTGTTGAAGCTATGCACACGTGTGTAGCACTAAAGGCCTCAGACAGAAGAGGAGGCTGCAGTTACCAGGCAGTCGGCATCTACTATCTCAACGTTATCATGCACATGAGACAAATGGGTATTCCTGGTCCCCAGAAACCAGGGGTAACAACGGTGCTTGTTTTAAGATGAACTTTTAAGCCATCTGTTACAGCGACAGACAGATAACTAATATCGACTGAAGCTAGAGAAGGAACCCAGGAAAAGATGAGGAGAGCAGGAGAGGATGAAGGATGAGCTGCCAGAAGACAGTGTCTCAGTGGGTTTTATGTAAGTCACTCGTGCACAACTGTGACTCAAAGGCTTGAGATTGTAAATCCTCGCCTCTGTGCACACCCAACCCTAACTCAGTCCTCCATCCTAATTATACTGACCCATACGATGCAAAATTCATCCTAAATTGGGGGTTAAGATATCAAAGGGCTTTTAGGAGTGATAACTACCTAAAGTAATTAGGCAGTTGTTTTTTAGAAGGCTAAACTTCAGAAGCATAAGAAAACAGAGTGTTTAAAAATTGACACTTGAAGTGAACACTGAATGCTCAATTTTTATTTTATTCAAGAACATCAAAATGTTCAACTTTCAAAATGGTCCCAATCTACAATTAATCTACAATTTTGCCACTTAAAATATAAATACCAATCTCAAGCAGTTGTAATCAGGACAAACTCTTACGTTGAAAATGTTTGTGGGCTTTTACACAAAACAGCTGCCACCCAGGATGACTAAAATAACACAAATTAGATGTAATTGAGTTAAAGGACCACACCAGGTTTGTAATTCAATTTGTCCTATGTGGTTTGGGTTTGGGGTTACCCCCCCTCCATCAAACCACAGTTTGAAATTTTCATCAAATGAGAAGTACAAAAGAATAGATATAAAGGCGAATGTTTAGCATGAGTAATTTACATAAAATCCACTTCAGCAGTGAGGAGAGCTTTTGTTGTTTGTTGGTTTAGGTCTGGTAGGGGCAAGCATTTGTCTGTTAAAACTCCTTAGAGTCAGCTTCTCACTTGCACAATGTATCCTATCTGTAAGTTTCACTGTGATCTAGTTTCATAACTTAGCACACTATTTACTTACAAGTATGGAGTAGATTCCAGGCCAGATTCAAACCCACTTCTAGGCTCTAATCCAAAATCCTCAAGGTCATTGATTCTATGGGTGGAGGCAGAATTTTCACTACTAACACTCCAGTGGCCTCAGACAGGGCTGATTGTCTCTTGTTGATAGATGTAGCTAATTACATTGTTGTCATTATGTTGGTTTTCCCCCTATGGGTCTAGCTATCACAGACCTAGTCCTATAAGACTGTTGAACTAAACTGCCTTGAAATTAACCAATCCCTGGCCTTAGGTTGCCCCCAAACAAAGCAATCTGGCCAGCAGGATTTTTAGGAAAGAGTTAGACTTAGAAATTTAGTGTTGCTCTGCATCGTGCCCTTTCCAGTAGAAGTCATGCATGTTCTGCAGATTTTGAGATGGAGTCTTCCAAATGAACAGGTTCACCAAGTAGCTCTTAGCTCTTAATTCGTAGTGGATAATAACTCCAACCAAAGTGCGTAGCGTGACTCTCAAGTTTCATTTCAGACAATTATATTTAACAATATTTCTCTGAAAAATGAAAATTAAACAAAACACAGAAATAAGGACATGTATCAGGGCTAGGATGTAGCACAGTAGTAGAATGCTTTCCTAGCACACACACACACACACACACACACACACACACACAAAGGGTATGTACTAATTTGAAAGCTAATCAGAAAACAGACACACCTCGTTTGATATTACAAATAAAGTATTTGAATTTTTACATATATTATAAAGTCATTGTGTCTTTCTGAAGAAAAATATGAGTATTTTTACTAAGATAAACTCTAATCTCTTATTTTTTTAACTTTAGCAAATGCATACATGAAAAGCAGATAGCCTAATAATTTTCTTTTGCATAATATTCCTGAATACCTTAAAGCTGACCCTTCTAAAGCCAGCATCCTTCCCAGCTGTCTTAAACATCTAAAACTACATCAAAGAAACTTCAGCTTCTTTGATTGTTCAGGAAATATTTTTAAACATACTTTAACAAATATCAATGGAGATAACAATATCATGGAGACTTTAAAGTTGAGAGACTATTCAGTCCTCTGCCTGCTAACACCAGCAAAAGTATATCATGAACCTTCATTAAAAACAAAAAACAAAAAAACCCACAAGATTCAGTCTCTGCCCCACACTGTATCTCTGTATCTCCTCCCATGGGTATTTTGATCCCCCTTCTATAAAGGACCAAAGTATCCACACTTTGTTCTTACTTCTTCTTGAGCTTCATGTGGTTTGTGAATTGTATCTTGGGTATTCCTAGCTTCTGATAATATCCACTTATCGGTGAGTGCATACCATGTGTGTTCTTTTGTGATCAGGTTACCTCACTCAGCATGATATTTCCTAGTTCCATCCATTTGCTTAAGAATTTCATGAAGTTGTTGTTTTTAATAGCTGAGTAGTATTCCATTGTGTAAATGTACCACATTTTCTGTATCCATTCCTCTGTTGAGGAATATCTGGGTTCTTTCCAGCTTCTGGCTATTATAAATAAGGCTGCTATGAACATAGTGGAGCATGTGTCCTTATTACATGTTGGAGCATCTTCTGGGTATATGCCCAGGAGTGGTATAGCTGGGTCCTGAAGGAAAGGCCATCCAAAGACTGCCCTACCTGGGGGTCCATCCCATATACAGTTACCAAACTCAGACACTATTGTTGATGCCAACAAGTGCTTGCTGACAGGAGTCTGATATAGTTGTCTCCTGAGAGGCTCTGCCAGTGCCTGACAAATATAGAGGTGGATGCTCTCAGCCAACTATTGGACTAAGCACAGGGTCCCCAATGAAAGAGCTAGAGAAAAGACCCAAAGAGCTGAAGGGGTTTGCAGCCTCATAGTAGGAACAACAATATGAACCAACCAGTCCCCCCCCAAAAGCTCCCAGGGACTAAACACCAACCAAAGAGTACACATGGAGGGACCCATGGCTTCAGCCACATAATGTAGCAGAGGATGGCCTTGTCAGACATCAATGAGAGGAGAGGCTCTTGGTCCTGTGAAAGCTCAATGCCCCAGTGTAGGGGAATGCCAGGACAGGGAAGTGGGAGTGGGTGGGTTGGTGAGCGGAGAAGGGGGAATGAGATAGGGTGTTTTTGGAGGGGAAACCAAGAAAGGGGATAACATTTGAAATGTAAATAAAGAAAATATCTAATTTTAAAAAGGGGGAAAAATATTCAGAAGTGCTATTGGTTAATTATAGGTGTCTTACAAAAAAATCAGATACTGAATAAAAAAGTGGTTAAGATTGTTATTACTAGCTAGGACATACATATGGCATGCAAACAATCTTAGATGCCTAACTATTCCTTTTATTCAGGATAGAGAAACAGACAGTAGAGTTCTTGTTTTTGTTTGTTTGTTTGTTTTTTGTTTGTTTGTTTTTTGAGACAGGGTTTCTCTGTATAGCCTTGGCTATCCTGGAACTCACTCTGTAGACCAGGCTGGCCTCGAACTCAGAAATCCGCCTGCCTATGCCTCTCAAGTGCTGGGATTAAAGGTGTGCGCCACCATCGCCCAGTGACAGTAGACTTCTTAAGGGTGGATAGATGCACTATTGGGGCAATTTTATCCTATATCTTAAATTCATTCAAATTTAGGCCAGTTCTACACAGCTTTAAAAAGCTTGGTTCCGATAAATTAAATGAATCTCAAATTACGCTGCCACTTAACAGATGGAGAAACTGAGGCAAAGAAGAGTGATGAGATCCACCCGTGGCAATGTGTTAAGATAAACAGCCAAGTCATGACATTCAGCAATCAGCAAGAAAGACTCTCCCAGAAGCAATCTGGAAAATAACAAGAACCAGGTGTTTCATGACTCAGTTCAAGCTCAAGCACAACCCACACACCCCACTGGCTCCTAGCCACTCTGCCACACTATTATCTTTAACAGTAACATAGTGCAAGCATAAAAGTTCTAGTCAGTTTACATCTGCAAACAGATACAAAGATGCAAAGCAAGTCCTTGGTTGTCCTCTCCAACTGCCTTCCTGTCTACTTAACTGATGGCTTTCTAAAGTTGAAGAGAAGAAAAAAAAAAAAAAACAGTAACTTTAGTTTTTTTTTAACCCACACAATCATATTCTATGAAGAATACTACTAAATCTACAGTCAGAAAGAAAAATTCTATTGGCATAAGAAATATAACCAACTTAAGCTGCAAACTAGTCAGATACAAGTTACAGTTTAAGTTCACATGAGTAAGAAAAACAAACAAAACTCCTTCAGACATCAGTTCAAAATATCTTGCAGCCACTGAGCCTGATCTGAAACATTGCAGAGAGAATGCAACACTCCTGTATCATAAACATGGCCTCCCCATCTCAGAATGGGTTATACTTACAAGTTTCGGATGTGTTTATAAATACTTGATTGTGGGACATACAGTTTTAAATTGCAATGTTTAATAGTTTTATATGGTAACAGAATAGACTCCAGATGCAAAAAATACACAGCGAAGGCTATGGGACTTCAGGCAATCAAGTGTCACTTTTGTTCCCCATGATGACACCAAACATTGAAACACTCCCTACACCAAATGGGCGAGAGCAATTTGGAAAGAAGAAAATGAAATAAGAGAAAGAGAAATTTCTTTAAACTTCTGCCTCTAAGAAATACCTGTATGCAACTGTTTTTCCTTTATGAGAAGATATACTGGTTACTTTTCATTAGCAAAATCAGTCTTTTTCATGTTTTTATAACAACAAGCAACCAATCACAAACATTGAAAATGGAATTTAGAAAGAGAATCTGGCAGGCTTTCTGACACAAAACACATTATACTGAGCAAAGAGAAAACTTTACATGCCTCCCTATTCAGAGGGTATCTAAATGACAGAACCCATGAAGGATAGTCTATAAAAAAAAGTAACCATACAGATACAACTTTATCAAAGACCAAAAGGCAGCAACTAATGTCTATAAAAGCAGCAAACAAGTGGAGCTATTACAGTTGGAAAGAACTAAACACAGCATAGATTGCTGCAGTGGCCTGAGACCTCAGCCTGTAAACAGGTTCCCATGAGTGTTCTACTTGAAAGAATACACTTGGCCCCCAACAAGTAAAAAGGTAAGTGAGCTACTCTGAGTACTCCTGCTTTCAAGAATGACCTTAAACAATCTAACAGCCGTCTGCCACTCCTATTCAATTGCATCTCTATTGAGGAGCATAACACAAAGTGATGGTCTTCATCACAAAGCCCACTTGGGTCAGTTAAGAAAAATAATCTACTACCTGCTACAAGCAAACAAAGGGTACTTACAACTACAATCACTAAGAAAGTGATGGTCTGGCTCCCAACTCTCTGTTCTAGTACCTTAGGGTGCCTGGCATAGTAAGTGCAAACCTTTTTTACAAGTGCTTTCCCATCTATATTCCTTAGCTTTATATAATAAAAACAAACTAGCAGTCTTATTTCAGTAAATCAAGAATTTACTGGAAATAATATCAACCATTATCAAATAACGTGACAGGTTTGCTTGGAACATTCAATGATCATTACTAATACTCTTCAAGAAAAGGGCAGCAAATGATAGGCACAGGTTTCATCAATTTCATGATTTATGTTCTCAATTAGTCACAACCTAAATCAATAATAAGAAGTTTCAATTTAGCAAACTGTATTATTCTCTGAAAGTATTCCAATAGCTGCAGTGAATCCCAGAGCTAATGAAGATTACAAAAGTCCTCTTATTTTAGAGATTTCAAGGTGACTTCTTGAATTAATCTGGGAATTTTCATGCTAACAGAAACAGTTAAGGAGGGAGAACTCGGGGCATGCAGAAAGGGGGAAGCAGATGCAGACATGCCACCCAAGTCCCAAGTACGTTTAATTAGCAGCAGCAGCAGTAATGGAGGAGTGGGAGTCTAGCAGAGTTGCAACAGGGATGTTCTCTGAACTTAATCCAGCAGTGTCTAAGATGGTCTAATTTTTAAGGAAAACCTTCTCCCCAAGCCAACGATTATAACTTTCTTCATATTTTAATTAGTCTTGAACCTAATGCCTGCTTACTAAATTTTCCCTATTTTTATCTTCTAATTGTGCATGTGCAATTACTAGAGTTAAGGAAACCCCAAAGTTTCTACTGTCAGAAGCTAAAAAAACAATTTAAAAAAAAAAAAAAAAAAAACGTGATTGATGCATCTGCTAGCAGTAATGGGAAATGATATAGTTAAAATCTAGATTCAATGAAAGCAAGTTTTCCAGATGTGAGCTGGAGTATGTTTCTGTAAAGAACACTCCTACAAAGGCAGAGTGACATGCCGCGTTAGCCTGTTTATCCATTTGCACAAAGTCCCCAAAAGGATGCACAAGAAAAGATCCTTGGGGATAGAAACCAAAAGGCAGTGGCACTGGTTTCAATTATAGGTGGGGACAGGGGGCTGTTGTCATGAGGGAGATAAAAAGAAACTTTAGAGATATTCTGAATATGTGTATATATTAATATACTACTTTTAGGATAAAACTAATTGTTCATAAGAATGAGATATGGATAAAAGGAAACGTTGCCTGTGAGTCTGCCTGACTAGCACAGGTATGAGAATGGTCCGCCTCCTCTCCAGGTCAAGACTTCTACCCTCCTTCATTGGATCTATTCTAAAGTCACCATCTTCAGGTTTTTCTTAGTGTTGTTTTTGCTTGATTGGTTTTGGTTCTTTTGAGACAGGGCACTCACCTGATAGCCCAGGCTAGACTGGAACTCACTCAGGCCCAAAAATTCTAACAATCCTCCCACCTCTGCCTTCCAACTGGGATCAGAGGTGTGAGCCACTACATGCAGCTTGTGTGGTTTGGTTTGGTTTTTGTTTGTTTGGTTTGTTTATTTGCTGGAGATTGAACCCAGGACCTCACACATAGCTAAGTTTATGTCTGACCACTGAGCTACTCTCTCCCCAAAACTTTTGGTTTTTAAGATGCATTAAAATGAAAACTCTCGATTCTTATCTATTCTGTACTGCCTTGAAAAGTAAGATACATTAGAAGCAGTAGACAGGCGTAGATATGGGTTTTCTCTTAATTCCTGAACCGAATTACCACCCCAAGAATCTTTTGTGGCTCTTCCTTTCATCTCGATCTACAAAAATAAGAGCTGCCTCTCGATTTTCCCAGAAGCCTGAGGCTAGCCTGAACCCCACTTGACTAATCTAACTCCTGCTTTTGAGGCTCCACAGTTTGTTTCTTTTGTTGTATCTGTGATTATTTTATTGCTGCTGTTTTGGGGGTTTGGTTTTTGAGACAATCATGCTGCATAGCCCAGGCTGGCCAGGTACTCACTGGGTAGATAGTACAGCTGGCCCCAATTTCAAGGCAATCTTCCTGCCAAAGCCAAGTGCTAGATTACAGGCACACCATTCATTCCCAGCTAATAGTATTCTTTAGAAATCCTGGCTTCCTTGTTCTTCCAATGCTAGCAGAAATGTATTATTAGTCAGGGCAGAGGATTCTATATGTATGGGACAAGCACCATTGTAACCAAAGGCACAAGAAATCGGTGAGATTAGGGAACTAGGAAGAAGCTGGGAGGACTAGAGTAAATATGTATGTGTTGGGCACAAGGTAAGGGAGAAGGTAATGGTAGAAAATGAGGCAGGAATAAGCAGGTTCAGTCCTCACTATAAAAACCACAGCCTGACAAGTTCTCCTTTGGACATTAATAGACTCATCAAAGGTTTTTAAGCCAAGGAATATGATTAGATCTGTCTCTAGAGGAAGAAATATGACAGCTGTGTGGAAGATAGATTAGAAAACTGAAGGACTGAAAGTAGATAAGAGGCTTGCGGAAGAACAGTCCTGAATGATAAGAAAAGGATCTATCCAGGGCAAAGGCCAAGGGATTGGGGAGAAGGGAATGAACTCTTTCAAAGACAACTTCTGAGATAGAGGAGACAGAACTTTGTTGACAGATGGGTAGTGGAAACTTAGGAACATAAGGACTCAAGATGAACGTAAGGTTTCTAGCTAAGAGGATGGGGAAGTCATTAATGAAGATAGAGAATATGGGAGAGTGCTGGTGTTTGAAATGTGAGTGGAAAACTGAGTTTGAGATTTATTCAACTATTTGCTGGGATACCAATTCTTACTACATTCCCAAGGATAAGGTTCTTGTGCAATGTCATCTGTGCTTAATTCAAGTCTATGATAACGACAATAACGCTAACCTGAGCCAAAGAATCAAAACTTGACAGTATTAAGATATCTCTTCAAAGTGGCCATGTAGAAAGAAAATATGAGACAAGATCATTTGTTTCACTTTTATGTCAAAATTCTTTTGCTTTCCAAAATGAATGTGCAATATCAGCAGAGCTTTTTAACAAGATCTGTTGCTTAGAGCAGCATGTGCAGGCCACAGTGCGTCCCGTTCCTGCACAGTCCAACAATGGAATGGCATCACCTCAAATTCTCTCTCTTGCTCAGAAACTAGCACTGAAGATGCTGAAGCCTTCCACACCCTCTGGTCAGATGTCAGTGGAGTCATTTAAACAACCTGAGGGGAAAAGGGGCAGGGGGGTGGCAACCTCACTGCTGTTTTATTTTAAAGACCTCGCAGGAGGTATAGAAAAAAAGCACCGTTTGCTCTGGTTAATGCCGTTATGCAATGTTTTCTGGGGTTTGCCTTGTAGGCATGTTGAAATCATAACTAAATAAATCAACTCCAGAAACAAAGAAACAATGTTCCCTGCCCCCTCCACTCCGAAGGAGTGACGGCTTCATAGGAGCAGCGAGTGACGCATCTTCTCCAGGGCCACCATACTTGGGAGCAACTTGGTTTGTAACCCTCCACCAACTGAAACTTTTGTTTTATTTAATCTTGGTAGCCATGGTAAATTCCATATTTATTTTATAAGTAACTGCTTTCCTTCTCATCAGAATCCCATAACTTTCCTGTCTAGTTTCTCGAGCTTGAAGAAGGGTCAGTAATGGCCAAACAGCTAATCTCTTTTTGTGATAAATAATGCTTATAAATTAAGTACATTCCTTGATATGTACATGGCAGTAAGCATGTGGACCGGGTTACTGTAAGGCTCTCATCTCCTCTGTCTGCCTCTTATTTTTCTATTTACTCATTTATGTGTATGTCTCTGCATGCACACACATGCACAATGACAGGCATGTCCAAGTCGAACAACTCTGAGGAGTCGGTTCCTGGCCATCCACATTACTGTGTCCTATACAGCAGGCAGGTGGCCCACAGCTTGCAGGCCATTCTTCCACCTGCCCTCCATCTTGCCGCAGGAGCCATGGCTTACAGATGCGTGCTACCACATCTAGATTTTAAGCGGGTTCTGAGAATACAAACTCGGTTGTCAGGTTTACTCAGCAAGTGCTTTTTTATCAACAGATCCATCTCTCTAACCCTCTCTCTGAAGTTAAATAAATGCATTTATGTTTACTTTCAGGGAAACAACAACATAGGAAGCCAGGAAATCTAGGCTCCATTTCATTCACTTCAGTTGACTGTAGGATGTTAGTTAAGAACTTAATGTTAGAAAAAGACTGGTTTTCAAAGACCCCTTTAACTTTAAAATATTGGTTGCTAATCACTGGAGTTTAGCTCATTGGTAGTGCACCAACCTAACATGCGAAAGCATCAGGGTTCAATGACAAGCCCACAAGAAAAAACAGTGAGAGAAAATGATGAAACTGGCCAAAACCTGGTTAAAATTCTCTAATTTGCATAGCTTTTAACTGTATGCTATGTGAGGTTCTTTCTCAAGAGTTAAAATTTGTTTTATGTATGAGAAAGATGCCACCACATAGTATTTTATGTGTGTTGTTCCTTCCTTCGACTGGAAGGAACAACACACATAAAATACTATGCTGCCAATAAAAATGACAGAGAAAGAAAGGAAAGCCATGGTCAATGTGCAAAGAAACAGAGGCGTAAAAGCGGGGTGATTGGGAAGTGGGCGGAGGGAAGAGGACTTATGGGACATATGGTGAGGGGGGAACTGGGAAAGGGGAAAACGATTAGA